>CM059197.1:86620061-86649029 GCA_030323885.1 Branchipolynoe longqiensis
CAGAAAGTTTGACCAGGCTGTAGATAGTCAGGACACCTACACGGTCACCACCAATGATCAGACGTATGATTTGACTGAGATAACACAGGAGCAAATCCTCAAAAAGGTCAATGCTGCATCAGCATATAAGTCATCTGGCATTAAAGACATCATCTCAGCCCTGATGAAGGTTTCAATTACTGCACTTATAAATGAATTCACTCACCTGTATAACCTAGTGGTCAACACTGGTATTTTCCCGGAAAGCTGGAAACTAGCTACAGTTTCACCCATCCCAAAGACCAATAACCCAAGATACTGTAGTGAGCTGCGCCCAATATCTATTCTCCCTCTTCCTGGCAAAATCATAGAACAAATAATACATGATGAGATAAAAACATTTTTAGAGTCTCAAATTACCTAACCGCTCAACAAAATGGATTTAGAAAAGACAGATCAACAACTAGGGCATTGGCCTCTCTTATGGATGAGTTATTGACCAACATGGACAAAGGTGAACTTACAATTGCAGTATACCTCGACTTCAAAAAAGCATTCGATACAATTGACCATAGAATACTATTGCAGAAAATCCAGAAAGCAGGACTAGGGAAGAAAACCTGTACATTCATGGCCAACTACTTAACTAATAGGAAACAATGCACAAAACTTAATGACACTGTGTCAACCATCAGGACTATTAAAACTGGAGTTCCTCAGGGTTCAACCCTGGGCCCCCTTCTGTTTTTAATCTTTATAAATGATTTACCCCAAGTATCAGAGGATGCAACATTCACATTATTTGCAGACAATGCAGCACTCACAGTACACAATAAAGATTTCCAAATAGCAACCGATCAGGTTCGGACAGTGCTGACCAGGGTTAACCTGTGGTGTAGTGAAAACAAACTATCCCTTAACACCAATAAAACTGAGTTTGTCATTTATGGCACCAAAGCAAGGAAGGCAAGGGCACAACCCATAACACTGCATATTGGCGGAAATCAAATTAAGGAGGCAAGTGCATACAGGTACTTAGGAACAGTGATTGATTCTACCTTAAATGGGAATCAACAGCTGGCTAGACTAACTCAATCATTGGCACTAAAAATGACTACAATCAGGAAGATGCGGAGCTTCATAAGCGAAAACACTGCCCTACTGCTGTATAAATCAACAGTTCTACCAATAATAGACTATAATGATATAATTTATGGATTGCTCACAAAGCAGCAACTGACTAAGCTACAAAGGATCCAAAACCGGGCGTTAAGAACAATTTATTGGGGCAAAACACTAAGTGTACAGGAAATGCATGACAAAGCAAACCTAGATTACCTAATGGTTAGAAGAGATTCACATCTCCTATCACTTATGTACAGAAGAGCCAGAGATACCCAATATATAGAAAACACAAAAAGGAATACTAGACGGGCAGATTCCACTCTACTCAAAGTCCCCAAGCCTTCCACAAACAAACTAATTAAAGCACCAATTTACAAAGGCAGCATGATGTGGAACAACCTACCAACCAGAACCAGGGCAGCGTCATCTTACCTAGAATTTAAAAACTCACTGAGAGAACATCGGATTGGGCAGGCCCTTATGCAGTTGCAGTAAAGTATGTTCCATGGCGTCACCATACAGTAAGTGGCAGACCACCAAACCCTCAGCCTCGGTTTCTCACCCCCCCCCCCCCAGCCCCCACTTTTTTTATTTGTTGCTGTTCCTCTGTTATCTCCAGTCAACCATATACGATGACAGAGACAGTCCAGGTAAAAAATGTAAAATTTAAGACCTAAATGCACTGGGATTGGTCCCACTGCTTCACTGGTCACAGATGGTCCAGTGTACTATTAACAACTCCACCCCAACAACATAATTCATAAACTCACATAACTAGCTTCATTAGAGTTACACTAGAATTGTTCCTAACAAACCAACATTTATATACCGCTTGCCTAGCTGCAACTGAACATTAAAACTTACTACAAGTTTACCAACTGAATACAGAAGATAACTTCTGCTTACATTCTAAATACTATGTAAATACTCACATTGATCTGACTAATATTGATCTAGTTATGTGACACTACTGTACCATATTGTTATGGAACTTTGGGTTTCAGAATTTCATTGTGTTACATGGTGCAAATTGTCTATTCAACAGGTATTGTACACCTTATTCTATATACCTTTTGTGTAAATAACACTGAATTGACAAATGGCTGGAAGACAAGTGCTTCGGCACTGACAAAAGACTTATTCAGCGGAATAAACATATTTACCAAAAAAAAAATGGATACCCAACGGACAAAAGGAATTCAAACCGGACAAGAACCGTAGATGTCAATCCAGTGGCATCCATTCCAAGTTTTGTGCATGTTCAAAACTTGTAATGGATCGGGCTGGATATCAACGGATATCAATGGATATCAACGGATATCAATGGATATGCAATGGACACAAACCAGACTTTGCCAGATATCAACAGACTTTGTTTGGTTTCTTTCCGTTTCCCCAATCCGATGATCCCCCCAAGGTGTTGCTACCTTGTGGTGGTGGGGAGGCTTGTGTGCCTCCGTGACCATGAGAGCTATACCGGCGGGGGCTAGCCCCCTGGCAGGTTTAACCAAGCTGGGCAGGACTCATGGTAGAGGACAGACTAAGAGCAGCAACTGGTCCTCCAGGTTGGGGGTTGGGCGTGGGGCCAACAACCGCACCCCGGAAAAAAGAACAATGTTACAGAATCACAAACAAGAAACTCAAGGCCCAGGACCAGGAAAACTGGAGAGCCCTTGTTTGTGGCCTATGCCCAAAGTTGGGCGGTAGGCGACCCGTTCATCTACGACATGGCTGAGGAGGTGTTTGTGTGGCTGGGCACTGATGCTGCAACGGGCGAAGAAGAAGAAGAATCCGATGATGTGTGACAGAGCCTTTAGCGTTAGCCATATGCTTTGCACGGGTTTGTTTTGCTGCCACGCATCCCACAATGCACCGCGTGGCTGGAATTATGATCTCGTCTACGAATATATAGATTTCTTTTTATTAATTGTAACGAAGATTTGTTTGTTTGTTGGGGTTTTACGCCATAGCAACATCTATCGCCATGTCAGGGCATGTGCTAATTTGTGACAGTGAACACTCATGGCAACTTTATAGTGCTGCCCCACTGGGAGACCAGGCCGCCCGCACCAAGACTTGACATCCAACTCAGTCACATTATCCTGACACTGAGCCAATCAGTCATTGCCCTATCCTAATAATGCAGAGTGCCTTGCTATGAAGTGACAAGTATCAATTCTTAAGTCATTGTTTTGACTCGGCCAGGGTTCGAACCCGTGGGTTCGAATCCCACGATCTACCAAAACGGGAGACGGGCGCTCAACTCATTCGGCCATCCCGTCTGGTCATTGACAAAGGAAGTTGTTCACTGAAAGCTGCATAGTCCGATGGCTTTCAGTTTCTGTCATTTTCTGAGATAAATATGCAGTAAAACCTCTCTAACTGACAACCGACACCTCACGAGGATGTCATCAGACTGGCTACCAAAGCAGATCCTCTACTCTCAACTGTGTTCTCGTTACAGAAAGAGAGGCCGCCCTCGTCTCCAGTTCAAGGATACCATCAAGAGAAACCTGAAGCTGAGAGACATTAAGACCGACTCATGGACATCACTCTCACAGCGGAGAGCTAAATGGAGAGCGGCAGTCAAGTAATGAAAGCAGTCTTTGTCGCATCGCGACCAACAGCATGATGATGATGAACCGACAACCTCCATAGATCGACCACTTCCCTATATCGACCGCTTTTTATGGGTCCCAACAATACCATTGTAAGGATATTCTAAGTCCCTAGGCTGACCACCTCCCTAAACGGACCAGATAAAGTCGGTCCCAGGGAAGCTCGATTTAGAGGTGTTACTGTATTAGGTTGAGTGTTATAATCCACAATTCTCTAGTTTGAAGTAACTTTTATTTTAAATGGCTAACTTTTGAGACATTTGAAGGGCGAACATGTCAAATTAATTTTGGCAAGCACGCCAAAACTCTGACACCATAGATTTCAGCAGTAACACGTTCTATTAAATTGCCCCAATTTACCATTCTATATGGCGACAAATTTTAATAAGTGCACCACGATCTAAGTTAGATATGTAGAATCAAATCTAGATAATCGTTTTGGTTTTGAACATTTTACAGTTTCATCAGACTTGAAGAAAATCACAATTCTCTAGTTTGAAGTAACTTTTATTTGAAATGGCTAACTTTTGAGACATTTGAAGGGCGAACATGTCAAATTAATTTTGGCAAGCACGCCAAAACTCTGACACCATAGATTTCAGCAGTAACACGTTCTATTAAATTGCCCCAATTTTCCATTCTATATGGCGACAAATGGAGTAGAGCTGGAAGGCGACAGGAGGGCGAGTGCCTGAGGGAGGCCGGTGGGCGGCCTTATAAGGGGAGGGGGACGGGCGGCAGCAGCTGAGGTGTGAATGCTGCCGGCCCGGGGGAGGGCGAGAGGCGGTGAGCAGCGGGCGTCGGGTGAGGCGGGAATGCTGCGCGACAGGGGGGTGGGGGGAGGAAGGGGGGCACGGCGGCGTCGGGTGAGGTGAGAGCGCGGCGCGACAGCCCGGGGCGGTGTAGGGTCTCTTCCTTTCCTCGCATCAAACGTAATGCTTCGCATTACGACCGATGCGCGAAAAGGAAGAAAGCAAGGCGGGGGTGGAAGAAAGGCGTTTATTTTACGCCTCAAACAGAGTATACAGAGGAGGGAAAAGCTCATGAGGAGCAATACAGTGATGACAAACAGAGGAGAGACAGGCTCATGAGGAGCAATGCAATGAAAGAAATAAAAGGGGGCTCATAAGGAGCAAAGCGATGATAAGGGCTCATGAGGAGCAAAGGGAAATGTAAGGGTAATCACAGAGTTCAAGCAGAGTCAATGTCTGAGGGTGGTCAGTGACGGGGTGCCGAGGAGCCCTCCACCAAAACGGCGGAGAGGGCTCGCGGCGTGCCCGAGGGGGGGGAGGCGGGGCACGTAAGGGTGGACCGCCTCGGGGGTCCAGGATGGGCGGCGTCTCAGGAGGGTTCCTCGTGAGGCTGGGCTGGGCTGTGGTCTGAGGCTTCCTCGTGAGGCCGGGCTGGGCTGTGGTCTGAGGTGTGAGGTCCGAGGTGATGATCCCCGGCTCTGACTGGGCGGCGCTTCGATCGGTGGTCGCTGGGGGGTTGTCGGTGGTCGTGACGGTCGGCGGCGGTGTTGTCTGGGGAGGGTCCGTCCTGAGGATGGGCGGCGTCTGGGGAGGGTTCCTCGTGAGGCTGGTTTGTGCCCTGAGGCTCCCTGGGTGTGGGGGGGGGGAGTGTCCGGGGCCTAGGTCGACAAGGGGCGGGCGGCCAAAGATACAGGAGGCCCGCTCCTTGGAGAGATCCGGTGAGGAGGTCCGGCGAGGGTTGAGGAGGAGGGCAGCGACGTCCTGAGGGCTGGGTGGGGTGGGGGTTGGGGTCGGGTCGGGCGGGTTTGACGTGGGTGACCAGGGTGACCTGGGTGACCAGCAATCCGATGGTGACTGCGGTGAGAGCATAGGCAGGGTGGCTGGAGATAGTTCCAGGGTGCCATGGCTGGGTGACATGGGTGACCAGGGTGACCTGGGGGCATGGGTGACCAGCAGTCTGATGGTGACTGCAGTGAGAGCGTAGGCAGGGTGGCTGGAGGTAGTTCCAGGGTGCCATGGCTGGGCGACGTGGGTCACAAGGGTGACATAGGGGCATGGGTGACCATGCTGCCCTCCACGGCTGCGTCTGGGGGGCGTTTCGATCGGTGATCTCTGAGGGGTTGTCGGTAGTGGTGACGGGGTTGTCGGCATGGGTGTGGGTGAGGTGCCGGAGGTGGCCCCCCCGGGCCGGCCGGGGGGGTGGGGGCCGGCGGATCAAAAATCCGCCGAGGCGGCCGGGGTCTGGCGTCTCCCGCTGTGCTGCACCTCGGCCGACGCTAGGATCTCGGGGCGGGCCGTGATCTGTTGAGGCGCCTGGGGGGTGGGGGCCTCGGTGCCCGAGGGCTGGTCCCGAGGCGCCGGGGAGGAACCCGGGGCCGAGCTCGGCGAGGCGCCTCCCGGCGTGCCCGAGGAGGGGGCCGGCATGGCCACGGCGGTCATCCGGGCTCCCTTCCGCGGTGCTTGGGGCGGCGGGGGAGGGCGCGCCCCCGCGGGGCCGTGTGCCCGAGGTGCTGGGATGGGCGGTGTGCGCCTCGGGGTGGGCGGGGGCATCCCCTCGGGCGTGGCGGTGAGACGGCTGCCGCGTTCGTGCTGGGGGTGCACTGCCCCGCGGCGGCGGGGGGCAGGCCCCGCCTGCGGCACGCGCCCGAGGTGCTGGGGCGGTCGGCGTGGTGTAGGGTGTGGTGTACGCCGTCCGCCGCCTCGGGGTGGGCGGTGGCGTCCCCTCGGGCGCGGCGGTGAGACGGCTGCCGTGTTCTTGCTGGGGTGGGGCCGCCCCCGGCAGAGTCGCTTGAGGCGGCGGCGGGGGGCAGGCCCCGCCTGCGGCGCGCGCCCGAGGTGCTGGGGCGGTCGGCGTGGTGTAGGGGGGTTGCCCTCGGGCTCTCCCCGACTCGAGGGCGTCCAGGCGGGCGTAGAGGCGGGCGGTGGTGGCGCGCTGGAGGGCCCCAAGGTCGAGGAGAGCCTTGAGAATCGGACTTGTCTCGGTGCCCGAGGCAGGGTCCGAGGGTGCCGACGGAGAGGCCGGGGCCGAGGAGGGCGACGTGCCTCCCGGCGCGCCCGAGGAGGGTCCCGGCGTGGCCAGGGCGGTCGCCCGGGAGCTCTGGCGGCCCGTGCCCTTGCCGTGTCTGGGCATCCTGGAGCGGTCCGAGGGGATGTAGCGGTCCGAGGTGAAGAATGCCAAAGAAAATGGAGTAGAGCTGGAAGGCGGCAGGAGGGCGAGTGCCTGAGGGAGGCCGGCGGGTGGCCTTATAAGGGGAGGGGGACGGGCGGCAGCAGCTGAGGTGTGAATGCTGCCGGCCCGGGGGAGGGCGAGAGGCGGTGAGCAGCGGGCGTCGGGTGAGGCGCGAATGCTGCGCGACAGGGGGGCGGGGGGAGGAAGGGGGGCGCGGCGGCGTCGGGTGAGGTGAGAGCGCGGCGCCACAGCCCGGGGCGGGGGAGGGTCTCTTCCTTTCCTCGCATCAAACGTAATGCTTCGCATTACGACCAATCCACAATTCTCTAGTTTGAAGTAACTTTTATTTTAAATGGCTAACTTTTGAGACATTTGAAGGGCGAACATGTCAAATTAATTTTGGCAAGCACGCCAAAACTCTGACACCATAGATTTCAGCAGTAACACGTTCTATTAAATTGCCCCAATTTTCCATTCTATATGGCGACAAATTTTAATAAGTGCACCACGATCTAAGTTAGATATGTAGAATCAAATCTAGATAATCATTTTGGTTTTGAACATTTTACTGTTTCATCAGACTTGAAGAAAAATGATGAAAAGAAAAACTTCCCCCGTTTTAGAAAAAATATATATATATATATAAATAAAAGAGCAACACTTTGTTGACACTTCTGCGTTTAATGCTGCCACCTACCGGTGAGGGTGGTGTTGAATTTGGGTGGTTTCATCCGCCATAGACATGATGTGTGACGCAGGTATCGATAGAGCAAAGCAAACATAATGACCCTTCAAGTTCAACACTGACTC
Organism: Branchipolynoe longqiensis; assembly: GCA_030323885.1. Taxonomy (NCBI): domain Eukaryota; kingdom Metazoa; phylum Annelida; class Polychaeta; order Phyllodocida; family Polynoidae; genus Branchipolynoe; species Branchipolynoe longqiensis. The sequence goes on from CM059197.1 coordinate 86,627,735, forward strand.
GACAATGGAAAGAGCGATGAGAGCAATGTAGTTCATGTTTTATTTTGTGGTTGGTTGGTTGTTGGAGTTTTGTTTGTTTGTTTTGGTTGTTTATTGATGTTTAAGGTCCTAGCAACATCTAAGGTCATATCAGGACAGGTACAGACTTATGACAGTGCACACTCTTGGCGACTTCACAGTGCTGCCCCACTGGGAAATCAGGCCACTGGCACCATGACCCGATATCCCACTCAGTCATATTATCCTGACACTGAGCTAACCAGTCCTTGTCCTATCTTATTAATGCCGAGCGCTAGGCTAGGAAGCAGCAAGTATCAATTTTAACGTCAATGGTTTGACTCGAACTGGAACCGAACTCCCGACCTTCCGCTCGCGAGGCCTGCGTTCTATCGATTAGACCAATGCGCCCGGTTTTGAGTGTGTTTGTCCTGGTAGTAGTATCCTGCAAACAAAGTATTAATATTCCAGAATACCCAACCACATTGTATTTAGAATGGGGTTATCTGAGTTGTACTCCAGCACAGTACAGTTGGCAGGGACTGATCTGTGCAGCACTATCAGACTGAGTAGGCCTACCCCATGCATTTTATTACCGTATTCTCATGGGTTAACGCCCTGGGGCCGTATTCATGAGCTCGGGGTAGGGCTCTAACCGAGGGTAGTGGTATCCCCCCCGGCTAACGGTGGAAAATCTGTATTCATGAGTGTGGGGTAGCGCTACCCTGGGGCTCTAACCTGGGGGTACCCTACCCCACTTTCGACTCAGGGGTAAGGGACTATCCTGAGGAATTAGTGAGCCTGTGTGGGTCTGAATCTATTCACTGCGATCATATTTGATAGATTTAAATACGCAATAAGTGAAATTTATTCAAATTAACCCTAAATCCGAAGCGAAATTAACGCTGCTGCCGCAAAGGCGGCGATATTAATATTTTCGAATCGACGAATGTAAAGTAAACAAATCGCCACCGCCGCAGCGACGTCGATATCCATACTGTCAACGTCAAGTAAAAATGGTCGCCGCCGAATCGGCGTGAATTTCTTATGCCCTAATCTATTAAATGCAGTCATATTTAACAGAATTACATACGCAATAAGTGAAATCTTATCAATTTAACCCTAAATTCGAACCGATATTAACACCGGCGCCGCATTGGCAGCGTTATTCACATTGTCGACTCGAGGGAATTCCCAAATCTATAAATAAACTTACGGTTATCTATCCGCGGCGGCTAAGACATTGGTGAATACCGATTGCCCTAATTAACCACCGCCGTTAAACCGCGGGATAGCTACCCAACGGCTAAGCCTACCCTCCGGATAAGCGTACCCCGAACTCATGAATACGGGCCCTGGGCATTTAAATTGGCAAATCACTGAACTGGGGGAGCGGGGTAGGTGTTTACTCACATATAGGCATTTAAGGCATGGGCGTTTACAAAATATTGGCCAAGTGGGGGGTGGGCGTTAGCGTACACATGGGCGTTAAACCCGTGAGAATACGGTAATAGTTCTATGATGTCACACATGGAATGTTTTTGTTTTTTGTTTGTTTTGTTGTTTTACATCCAAGGTCATATCAGGACGGGTACCGACTTGTGGCGACTTGCTAGTGCTGCCCCACTGGGAGACCAGGCCGCCAGAACTATGACCCAATATCCCACTCAGTCACATTATCCTGACACTGAGCCAATCAGTCCTTGCACTATCATAATTATGTGAAGCGCCTGGCTAGGAAGCGACAAGTATAAATTTAGAAGTCATTGGTTTGACTCGACCAGGATTCGAGCCCATGGGTTCGAATCCCAAGATCTACCAAAACGTGTGTAGTGGTCTGCACTGACCTCTCAGGCAAGTAACCACATAGACAGGTAGGCGTGGGGAGTGTGTTGATATCAGGGAGCCTAGGTGGTGTAATGGTTAGCACACTGGCCCGGAATGCAAAGAGATGTGGGTTCGAGTCCCGCTCTAGGCACAGTATTTCCCATTTTCATACCCCCCATGACACTGGTTGCCGTGATCAGGATCCTGTACAAGCTTTGCGCTGTATGGTTGTTGAACCTACCCTGTGTATGTATGTGTTAGTGCATTGCCTGTATGTATGTAATTGTAAGCATTACAAGACTTACAATTCCAGGGGGACGAGTGTAGTGGTCTGCACTGACCTCTCAGGCAAGTAACCACATAGACAGGTAGGCGTGGGGAGTGTGTTGATATCAGGGAGCCTAGGTGGTGTAATGGTTAGCACACTGGCCCGGAATGCAAAGAGATGTGGGTTCGAGATGTGGGTTCGAGGCACAATATTTCCCATTTTCATCACCCCCATGACACGTGTTTGGAAGGTCAGGAGTTCGACTCGCAACTGAGTTAAACCAACATCATATAAAATTTATACTTATCGCTACCTAGCCTTGTGCTTGGCATTAATAGGATAGGACAATGAATGGTTAGCTGAGTGTCAGGATGATGCGCGATAAGGAAGAAAGCAAGGCGGGGGTGGAGAAAAGGTGCTTTATTGAAACGCCTCAGAACAGCAGGGACAAACAGAAGCTATATACAAGGAAAAAATGCGGTGAGAGCAAGAAAGAGTAAATAGGCTCATAGGGAGCGACAATGTATAGATTACGACTAAGAGCTCGGGGGAGCTTTAAATGTTAGTGGCGAGGGGCGCCGATGAGCCCTCCACTAGCATGTAGGGAGAGTTAGGTGGGTGGGTGGAGAAGAAAGAGCTTGTGCAGGGAGGACAGCTGGGAGGCGAGTGACTGAGGGAGGCCGGCGGGCGGCCTTATAAGGGAAGGAGCGGGGAGGGGAGAGAGCGGGGGAGGTGAGAAAGCCGGCGGGGCAGGGAGAGAGGGCGAGGTGGGAGAAAGCTGAGGGAGGGATGACAGGGAAGGTGAGAAAGCGGGGCGGCGACAGGAGAGGCGGGGGGAGGGTCTCTTCCTTCCCTCGCATCAAACGCAATGCGAGCATTACGACCAATGTGACTGAGTGGGATAGCAGGTCATGGTGCTGGCGGCTTGGTTTGCAAGTGGGGCGGCAATATACTGATAAAGTCGCCATGAGTGCACACTGTCACAAGTCGATACCCATGCTGATATGACCTTAGATGTTGCCAGGACATAAAACAACAAACATCAAACATTAAGTGCCACTGAATATTTATGGTATCACAAAAACTGCCACATTATTTGGCCTAGGCTGGGGATTTGAATGCCAACAGACTTTATATGAACTTCTCACTTCCATGTTGTGAATTTTTTTAATATCACTGCTCTGAGAGTTGACTAGTTCGTATATATTAATATCTCTGCTCCGGAAATTATTTAGAATGTGATAGCAGCTCATTTTTCTATTCATTACTTTTTTGTTAAATTTTCTTTTTTAATATCTCTACTCCCCACAACCTAGGAATGAGAAAGATCGGTTACAGCACTATATATTCATTGGGTTAAATGAGCGGGTGGCGCTCATTTGCTGTCATTGCTGGGGGTGCAGCCCCTCCCACCTGCCACTCACACCGAGCCATCCCATTGGCCAACCCCAGAAACCCCTCAACCAATCAACTTCAACCTCTAAACCCCCCAGACTCGCCCCTGCGAGCCTCGGAATAGCCACTCGCACACGGCCTACCGTAGCAGCAACACGTCTTCTTAACCCACCCACCCTCAACCAATGCAGTTGACTCGATCTTTAAAAATAAACCTGAGCAATGAACGAAAAAACTTAAAAAACTAAAGAATTGACCCGATAAAAAAATTGAAGCTGATATGATTGAAATGTTTGCATTGATGTAGATTTGATGATTGTTTCATTGTTTGATGATTGATTAATGATTGATTGATGACTGATGATAAAAATGTGTTGGTCTTGATGATTGAAATATCCTGTGATTGTGATTAAAATGTCTGAATATTATTACGTACCATAACTTCACTTGCATGTTGGGCCTTGTTACCGGGCACTCATATCTGCAGTGAGTAGAGCTGAACTACTCAGCCGGTCACCCTGCCGGTCATGAAAATAAAGTTGTGTTATTCCCACCTCCGGCTTCTGTCTTCTCTGGGCCCCGAGTTGCAATGTATTTTAACTTGTGCATCGTTGAATACAGTAAAACCTCTCTAAAGGGTCTGTCACATTACGACGCATCGTGCCAAAGTACGCCGACATATGTGATTTTTGGCCGCTACATCAGAATACGTTGCTATGTGTTACGCATGCGTAAATCACTAGTTGGTATATGTCAATGTACGTCAACGTTCATCGAGATACGGTGTCGCATGTCAGGGGGTCGGCAAAGTTTTGTGCATACATAAAACTTTCGATGTACGACAACGTTCGACAACATGTGGATTTTACGTCCGCCGTACATTACGTATGCGTTAGGCGTATGTCAAAGTATGTTAGGTGTATGTTAGACAAACGTTGTTCACTACGTTGACCTATGTTAAAGGCAGTGGGAATGTACAGTCCGCACACTGACAACGTATGGATAACGTAGCCTAATATACGTCTAACGTACCTTTAACGTTTCTCCAGCTTGTCTTGACATATGTAACATATGAGGCGATGGAAAAATGTATATAACATTCACCGGCGTTCTGTGAACGTACCGTGAGCGTAATTCGAGCATTTTTTGCCGGGAGGTATGCTAGCCAAATGTTGGTCATACGTTGGCCATACGGTATGTATACGTCCAACTTTGCCCCCCACACCAAAAAGTTAGATGCTTCTGAACGTAAAAATGTGATTTTACACATTGCCCGCGCGCTTGCGAGATGCGTCGTAATGTGACAGGTCCTTAACTGACCACCTCCACATATCCACCAGTCACCTATATCGATGGCTTTATTTGGGTCCCAAACGATTGGCCATACAATACCATTGTAACTCCCTAAACCGACCACCTCCCCAAATGGACCATTTAAAGTTGGTCGATTTAAAGAGGTTTTACTGTCTTTCCTTTCCTGCAAGCTTTGAAATTCACATGTTTTGCTGTTATTGCTGTTCTTTTTGTAGCTTTTGTGATTCTTTGGAATTTTCTAATCTCATCTGATTCGGCACCGGCTAACATGAAAGTAAAAACAGTGAGTTTTATCTAACAACGGCTCTAGAGCACATTGATTTTTATCATCAGCTATTAGATGTCAAACATATGGTCATTCTGACATATTTGTTTGGATGAAACCCACTGCCGCCACAAAGGATACTCTTTCTGATAAGCAGCAAGGGGTCTTTTATATGCACTTTCCCATGGATAGGACGTCACAAACTCACATACTACAGCCTTTGATGAACCAGTTGTCGGCCACTGGTTGGAACAGAAAATATCCCAAACTGCAAATGTGTTCACTGAGCAGGATTGATCGGATGACCCGCAAGTTCACAGGTGGACACTCTACCATCTGAGCCACGTCCCGCTCCTAAGCTGACACAAAGAGCCTATAATACCAAGACGGCTCACTCCCTATCTCTCCAATGGTAATGTCAATTTCGCAGTGGCACCTTGTGGTGGGTTTGATCAGCCGGCTGCTGGTTGGTGTTTCACATGTAAACACATACAATTATATTATACATGAGATAGGTAAGTATGAATACACATCAATATGAAATTGCTATGAACAAATACCCATCATCATCAGCATCATCATCAGCATCGCCATCATCACACATCTTTCACAATCATATATACATTTATACATATAATATAGCACCAAGTGGTGGGTTTGATCATTTTGATTACATAGTACAGGCTCAGTGAGCCGTCTTAGTATTATAGGGTCTTTAGCCGTGTTCACAAGGGCAAAATCTAAAGCGATTCAGCCAAGGCGAATACTACGAATCGATTTAGCTGCCCATTCACACGGGCAGTACTTGGGCCGGAAATCGATATCAGTGCATGAGCAAGTCCATACTAACCAGTGCCAGTTTGGCTTCGTCGACGTCGCCACGAGAGAGTGTGGGTTCAACCTAGATCTGTTTCGACTGAATCATATTGTTTTGGAACGGTCAAAACTTCTGCTGGGCAGTGAAACCCTAAAAATAAATGATGAAAAAAATATCTGTGCACAGCTAGCAGTTTCATAGAGCAAATTTACCAGAAAGTCAACACACTCAGGTCTCGACTGTCACGTCCTTAATCCGCCTCAAGTAAGTCGGTTGCTTCCACACGGGCAAAATAAATCGATTCACAGAAATCGACTCACGTAATCGACCTCCACAAGTGGTTTACAGTATCCGGATCACAGAAATCGATTCAGCCCTAATTCGACTCACACGCCCGTTCACACGAGAAATGTAAGCCGAACTAGGCAAGTCGATTTCTACGAATCGATTTACATTGCCCGTGTGAACACAGCTTTAGGCTGACATAAGCACCAACAGCTATGGCACGCCAAACCCAAGTGAGTGCAGTTTTGGAATTCACAAAACATTTGAGTCACAGTTTGAAAAGTAGAATACCAAATTAAGTAAATATCACAGATTAAGATGTGAATCGTTTATCTACCACTTCATGTACACAAAAATCATCAGCACATTTTTGATCATCTTTATTTTGGTGATGAATATATTTATCCTGCCCATAACTGATAAGGGTGTTAACACTTGTTTTCACCACCGGGCAGCACTAGTCCTATTTGATTCAAGTCTTTTGAGTTTTGTCTTAGGAATAATTTTTGATTTCTTACTTATGGGTTATCCGGCTCATCTGCATACACTAAGTGATTTAGATCTAGACAAATGTAGATTTAAAACTGTCCCTAGCCAGAGTCAGTTTCCCACAGTGTTTGAAAACCATGGAAATATATGATTGTTTATGACTTGAAATCATGGAATTGAAACTATTATTGCATTTCACTAAATTAAAATATAGATTACACCTTTACCTGAGAACATGAGCCCACAACTGAAATCTGAGTGATAGTGCTGATGTGAACCATAGCCTAAGTATTAATAAAGTTAGTCAACGATTTTGTGTGGAATACACGATTTCCGCGACTAGTACGACACATGGCGATAGGCGACGACACTCGGGTTGTGGGTCGACAGCTTGTTACTGTGTTGTTTTCTAAAGGCTCAGTCACACGTGTCCGTTCTCTGTCCGGTGGTGTCTGGTGTGTACGGTGTCAAGTTTTGAACACGCACAAAACGTATACTGGACACTGCCGGACTGACGTGTACGGTTGGTGTCCGGTTTAAGTCTGTTTAGTCCGGTTTGTCCATTTCATGTCTGGTACCCATGCGTTACGTCTCCGGTTTGCTTCCTGAATAGTCCGTTGACGGTGTTGCGGGAATTCGGTCCATCAGTTTTGGGGGGTTTTCCCGGTACGTGTCCGTTTGACATTCGGTTCTTATCCGGTGTCGTCCGGTGGCTATTCGTTAATGTATGTTCCTTTTCCTTTTAGCGTCCGTTTTGTCTGGCTGCCTTTGACCCGAAAGCGCAACATTTTGACACATTTCAGAACATTTTGATATTGAACACCACCAGACTAGAAAATTCTTTGTCCATTTTATGTCCATTGCTCAATCCGGTAAGGTGTAACAGGCATTTAATAGATCAAGGTTGGTGACGGTGCGAGAGGTAGAGGGTTGGCACTTATACATATCAAACTACTATTCTTTCTTAGTGCCACCCTGACTCTTAAAAATAAACTGCTAAATCTATTTATATTACTACTTAAAGTAAGCGCTTCTGGCAGTTCATAAATGACAGCGTGTGTATCGACTCCTGCCTTATAGCAGTTGAGGATACACAGGGTGACTCTGGTCACAGATGCTGTGACCCACAAGTCCAGTCTGGATTACGCTCTGCGCATGTGTCGCGGAAATCATGTATTGGATGTTCGGTAGCTCAAAAGACTTAATTATGGCTAACTGTGCGTTAAATATATTCATTACATTATGTTTCCTAAGGAAATCCATGTTTACGCAAAATATTTAGATTTGATGAAAAATAATCTAAATACAGGAATGTGTGAGGGTGGGAATGTGACCAGAGCTGTGAATCTGTCAAGGCAATCTGAGAATTATTGCTGTCTGGCTGTGGACTGTGCTGACTCAAGTGTCAACGATGTATAATGCACGATACATAAGCCCCGTTCACACACGGGCGCTAAGTCACCTCAACTAGTTTGCAATGTCTAGTTTGCCTCACATTCGCCGTGTGGACGCTACGCTGAAGCGAATTAGGGCTAGGTCGCCTCATCTAGTTCGCCTCAAGTAAACCACCTCGCGAGGTAGTCTAGATGAAGAAAACTAGCTTAAGTCGGCCCAACTTCCTTGTGTGGACGGTAGCAGATTAGTTGAGGCGGCCTAAGCTCATGACACGCATGCACAGTCGAGACCAGAGTTTGTTGATTTTCCAGTCGATCAAAAACGCATATTATATAATTTGGTCTATGAACCGGCTAGAGGTGCACAGATATTTTGTTCATGATTTATTTTAAGGTTTTCACTGCCCAGCAGAAGTTTTGACCGTTCCAAACCAATACGATTCAGTCCATACATATCTAGGTCGAACCCACACTCTCTCATGGTGACGGAAACTGGCGCTGGTTAGTATGGACTTGCTCATGCGCAGACATCGATTTCCGCCTTAAACCGACCCAAGTACTGCCTGTGTGAACATGACACACTTTCACGCCTAGTTCGCCTCATCTAGTTCACCTTATCTAGTTCGGCCTAAAGTTGTGCTGTGTGAACGGGGCTTTAGATTACCTGTCGAGAAGTAACAAGTTTGTTTTATTTAATGACGCATCTAGAGCGCATTGATTTTATCATCAGCTATTGGACGTCAAACATATTTTCATTCTGACATATTTCTTTGGAGCAATCATGCTGCCGCCATATAGGCTACTCATTCCGATAAGCAGCAAGGGGTCTTTTAATTTTGTTATGCAATTCCCACAGACACGACAGCGCATATCACCGCCTTTGATGAACCAGTTGTAGACCACTGGTTGGACCGGAAAATATCCCGAACTGCAAATGGGTCCAGTGAGCAGGATCGATCGGATAACCCACACCTTTACAGGTGGACACTCTATTGCCTGAGCTACGTCCTGCTCTCCCTATCGAGAAGTGGGGCATGTGATGGTGGTGGTGAGTGAGAGGAAGTACGGATTTGTATGTGTGTCGGGGGGGGGGGGGTGCTGGGGGACTGAGGGGGGATTGGATGTGGGGGTGGGGTGGGGCACACTCTACGACCGGTCACCCTGTGTCCTCACACCTGTCGCCATCACTCAGTGGTCAACCAGAGGTCAGACAAGGGTCAGGTCAAGGTCATTGCAATGTGCAACACTCGGTCAGTGTCGAGGCTGGTTTGACACCCTGCAGGACTGCTGGCAACAGATTGCAGCAGGTTGAGAGTTTTACGTCCTGGCAACATCTAAGGTCATATCAGGACTTTTGGCAACAGATTGCAGCAGGTTGGGAGTTTTATGTCCTGGCAACATCTAAGGTCATATCAGGACTGCTGGCAACAGATTGCAGCAGGCGGGGAGGGAAGTCCGGTACAAGCTGCTTGGTTTGTTGTTGGGAGTTTTATGTCCTGACAACACCTAAGGTCATATCAGGACTGCTGGCAACAGATTGCAGCAGGCGGGGAGGGAAGTTGGCACAAGCTGCTTGGTTGGTTGTTGGGAGTTTTACATCCTGGCAACATCTAAGGTCATATCAGGACTGGTAATGGTGGCAACAGATTGGGGTGGGACGGGAGGGAAGTCGGGCACGAGCGCTTTGGTTGGCTGTTGGAGTTTTACGTCCTGGCAACATCTAAGGTCATATCAGCACTGGTAATGGTAGCAATAGATTGCTGCAGGACATGACGGAAGTCAGGTAGTCTCCCTCCGCTAGCAACAATGGCGAAAGTTAAGTTGGTTGGTTGTAGGAGGTTTTTGCGGGGAAGCGTGACGTGGCTCAGCCAGTAGAATGTCCACTTGTGAAGGTGTCGATCATCTTATCGGTCATGCTCAGTGGACCCATTTACAGTATGGGCTATTTTCCGTTCCAACCAGTGGTCTACAACTAGTTCATCAAAGGCTGTGATATGTGCTGTCCTGTCTGTGGGAAAGTGCATATAAAAGACCCCTTGCTGCTTATCTGAAAGAGTAGCCTATGTGGCAGTATCGGCTTTCTTCCAAAGAAATATGTCAAAATGACCATATGTTTGACGTCCAATAGTCAATGATGAAAATCAATGTGCTCTAGCGGCATTGTTAAATAACACAAGCTTTACTTTGGAGATTTATGTGGAGTATAAAGCACTTATACAAATATTATTATGCCTTATTATATTTATATATTTCTCAATATGGGTTCGAACCCACAACCCCCAAGCCTGCGCACTGGGCAGTAACTAGCTGCTGATTGGCTGCTGGGCGTCGCTTACCCCCCCCCCCCCAACAGTCGTATGGGTATCCCAGCCATTTGCTAAAGAACTATAGCTTCAATTTGATTTAATAACATCCTAGCAACACGTAAGGTCATATCAGGAGAGGTATCGACTTGTGACAGTGTGCACTCATGGTGACTTTATAGTGCTGCCCCATTGGGAGACCGGGCCGCCAGCACCATGACCTGATATCCCACTTGGTAACATTATCCTGACACTGAGCCAACCAGTCCTTGCCCTATCCTAATAATGCTGAATGCCTGGCTAGGAAGCGACAAGTATACATTTTTACGTCATTGGTTTGACTCGAACAGGGTTCGGACAAACAAAATAATAATCCCTGCATCATCCAGACAGCGGATAGTATCAACCAACATGGACAGTGCCATAACATATCTGTTGACAGGCGCCATATTGGAATCAGGAACCATGGATCTAACTCTGGCGGGCAGCTGGGAAAGTCACGTGATGTCTATCATATTCACCGGTGAATTACAACAACAAAATGAACAATGGTCAATTTTGAACAAAACTGAAATGCAAGCAAAAACATAAACAAATTATAAATTCTTTTTTTTTAAATGAAAAAGAGATGGAAATAATAATCGAACAGGATGAGTTGGATTTGTTTAGTTTTTTGTTGTTTTACGTCCTAGCAACATCTAAGGTCATATCTGGACGGGTATCGACTTGTGCCAGTGCTAATTCATGGCGACTTTATAGTGCTGCCCCACAGGGAGACCAGGCCACCAGCACCATGATCTGATATCCCACTCAGTCATATTATCCTGACACTGAGCCAACCAGTACTTACCCTATCCTAATAATCCTGAGCGCCTGGCTAGGAACTGACAAGTATCAATTTTTAAGTCATTGGTTTGACTCGACCAGGGTTCAAACCCCAGCAAAGTCAAACCAATGACATCAAAATGGATACTTGTCGCTAACTATCCTGGTATTTGGCATTAATACTAATAGGATAGGGCAAGGAGCTGCTGAATAAGGAAGACCAATTGCAATGGGGTCATGGTTTCGAACCCTGGTCGAGTCAAACCAATGACTTAAAAATGGATACTTGTCGCTTCCTAGCCAGGTGCTTGGCATTAATAGGATATGGCAGGGACTGGTTGGCTCAGTGTCAGGATAATGTGACTGAGTGGGATATCAGGTCATGGTGCCAGCAACCTGGTTTCCCAGTGGGACAGCACTATAAAGTCGCAAATGAGTCCACTGAGCAGGATCGATCGCATGACCCACACCTACACAGGTGGAGACGCTACCGCTTGAGCTATGTCCCGCTCCCCCGGGTTTAGTACCATGCCAAGCATCACCGAAACAATAACCAGTTTTCATTTGGCTCCTCAGTCCTAGTTCTGGGTTGTCCAGCTGGAAAAAAGCCTATTCCCGCCTCAGTGAAAGAGTCTTAGTTGGAGATAGGAGCACAGTGAGTTCCAAAGGCGTTTGTTTGTTTGTTGTTGTTTTACATCATAGCAACATCTAAGGTCATATCAGGACAGGTACCGACTTGTGACAGTGCGCACTCATGTCGACTTGATAGTGCTGTCCCACTGGGAAACCAGGCCGCCAGCACCATGACCTGGTATCCCACTCAGTCACATTATCCGGACACTGAGCACACCAGTCCTTGCCCTATCCTAATAGTCATTGGTTTGACTCGACCGGGACTCGAACCCACGACCCCACGATCTACCAGCACGGGAGACGGACACTAACTCATTCGGCCATCCCGTCTGGTCCCCCTCCAAAGGCGTGGTTAGACGTCAGTAATGAGGCAATGCAATCTGGATGGATTCCACTTTTTTTCTTCTTGGAATAATTTGCCAGCGCCGAAGTACTGGTTTTCCAGCCATATCACTCTGTATCATTTAACCTTCTTTTTTTGTGTACATTAGTTGTTTAAGCAGGGGAAATTTCAATCACGGACGATTGGTCTTCCTCATTGCACTGCTCCTTTCCCTATCCTAATAATGCCATGCGCCTGGCTAAGAAGCGACAAGTATACATTTTTAAGTCATTGGTTTGACTCGACCAGGGTTCGAACCCACGATCCCACGATCTACCAACACAGGAGACAGACGCTCTAACTCATTCGGCCATCCCGTCTGGTGTAATCATTTTAACATAGAACAAACTAGCGAATGAGAATGTGATGAAAGAAGATGTGCATGGGTAATTCTTTAATGATGATGACATCAGCAACACTATGGGTTGCTGAGTATATAACATGTAGGGTGTAGCTAGAGTGCGGCCGCATTCTTATGTGTGTGTATATATATATTATCTGCAAACCCGTTGAGTTCAGGTAAATCCCACAGGGATATTGACAGTGAAGGGCCGGTCACACATACGTTAGTGGACATTGTTGAACGTAGTGGAGGCTAACGTAGTTCAACGTAGTTCAGCATAGTTCAACCTAGTGCAACATACCGGCATCCGTAAATCTCCTCGATGATAATGTGATAATAAGTCTGTGGGCCGTGAGTTCTGATTTAAGCTTTGGACATGTTCAAAAGAGCCACCACATTTGAGGCAGACATAACCTCCGTGATGATAACGTACTCTAGCGTACTTCTTAATGTACTCTAGCATACTCTAGCATACTCTAGCATACTCTAGCATACTCTAGCAACACACTTACATACAAAGGGTAGGTTCAACAACCATACAGCGCGTAGCTTGTATAGGATCCTGGTCACGGCACCAGTGTCATGGGGGTGATGAAAATGGGAAATATTGTGCCTAGAGCGGGACTCGAACCCGCATCTCTTTGCATTCCAATCTGGTGATGTGTGACAGGGGCTTTAGGGACAGACTGGACCCAGCGAGTTTGGGGTCACGTGACTGGCACTTGCTATCCTGATCTCAGGGGAGTCACATCTCTGTCTTCCATTCAACCACAACGCTACAATATGGGGCAAATGTAAAAACATTAATATAAATTGGGTAGCTGTAAGGTTTTATTTAAAGTTGCGTCGTCCGATGGTTTTGAGTTTATGTCATTTTCTGAGATAAATATATTAAATTGATGGCTATAGCCTACCTTACTTTAATTTGAACCAACTTTTATTTTAAAAGGCTAACTTTGGAGATATTTGAAGTACTACCATGCTAAATTAGTTTTGGCAAGCACGCCAAAACTCTGAAACCATAGGCTTCTTCAGTAAGAGGTTCTATTAAATTGCCTCAGAATGTCCTTCTATTTTGCGACAAATGCTTAATAACTGCAGCAGTATCTATGTTAGGTATCTAGGATTAAATCTAGGTCATTGCTTTGGTTTTGAAAATTTGATATTTTCATCGGACTATGCAGCTTTAATGATAGTTCTGGTAGGCAGTAGGTACACAGTCACAAGAAGGGCGAAGGCTTCCATAGTAATTATAAACTTCCTCTTTAATTTTATACAGCTATTTGGTCATTGAATGCTGGACATGATATATGCTTCTTTCAAAGCCTTTTTGAGCAGAGCAGAGTAGCAGAGGAGTACCAGGCTGCAATCAATATTTAAAGTTACAGAGTCCGATAGTTTTGAGTTTCTGTCATTCTCTGTGGCAGAGTGGTTAGAGTGTCTGACTTTTTTCTATGTCAGACTTCTAATCTGAAGGTTGGTGATTCGATTCCCTGTGCCCCCCCTCCCCCCACCTCTGACAATTTGGATTTCTACCGTTGTGTATAACATAGAGCGTCATCAAAGGGCAGTTGCTCTCATACCGACCGTAATCGATTAACACGACCCGGGCGACTCTGGTCATCCGAGTCGTCAGAATTTCAAATCGAACACCGCGAGTGGAGTCGACAAATACACGTGCCGTGTGCAAAACGATCTGATCCCAGTAACCCACCTCTTGGCTGGGGTTGGCTATGAGCGATGACGTCACATTTGTGCTTGTACCGTCTTGCAGGATAACAGCTACCAATACCAGTCATACATGTTTTATTAAAAAGAATAACCTAATGAAATGGAAATATAGCTAAACTATCCCATCATAAAATACTTTAAATCCTATTTTGAGGTAGTTTTATCGGTTATTAAAAAAAAAAAAAGGTTTGGGACTGAGCCATCATTCTTTCCACCCCGAGCGTGGAGAAGCATATTCGATTATTCGACCCGAGTCTGTAGGATGTGTGCATGTGCCAAAAAGTGGCTTGGGTCACCTGAGTTGATTAATCGATTACACCCACCATGTCTATGTGGTGTGGGAGGTTAAAAATCCCTTGGGCCGGTAAAAGTGCAGGCTCAGGCTTTCTATCGACAAACTGCTGGAAACCAGTCTATTCAGACTTATCCATGATAGGCAGTATAAATCTTCAAGAAAACAAAAATATATATATTAGGTTGATCCTTATAATCTACCTTAATTTAGCTTGAAGTAACTTTTATTTTAAATGACTAACTTTTGAGATATTTCAAGTCCAACTATGCAAAATTAATTTTGTCAAGCACGCCAAAACTGTGACACCGTAGGCTTCTGCAAAGACAGGTTCTGTTAAATTGCCTCAGTATTCCCTCTGATGTGGTGACAAATGTTTAATAAGTGCACCAATATCTACAGTAGATATGTCGAATCAAATCTGGATAATTGTTTTGGTTTAGAAAATTTGATGTTTTCATCGGACTATGCAGCTTTAATGTCAGAATCTCAGTTGGCTTCGAAAGCGTTATCCTTTCATGGGAGTATGCGGCTTTAAATGATGTGCTGTCGTGGAACATAAATAAATGTTAACTGAATCCATAGCAGGAAAGAACGTCAATATTCACTAATTAAAAAGAATTCCATGGGGGGGGGGGGAATTCCCCCCCCCCCTTCCTCCCTTCCACAGATTTATTTGAATGCTTTCTTTGATGGTTGAATTCAAATGGCGCATACCGGGCGCGGTAGCCGAATCGGCAGAGCGCAGGCTTCCAGTGCGGGAGATCGGGAGTTCAATTCCCGGTCGAGTCAAGCCAACGATTTATCAAATTTATACTTGTCGCCTCCTAGCTTGGTGCTCGTCATTATTAGAGTAGGACAAGGACTGGTTAGCACAGTGACAGGATAATGTGTCTGTGTGGGATATCGGATCATGGTGCTGGTGGCCTGGTCTCCCAGTGGGGCAGCACTATAAAGTCGCCATAAGCACTGTCACAAGTTGGTACCTGTCCTGATATGACCTTTTTTTTTTATTGGTGATGGGTATTTATGCTCCCAATAACGGTTAAGTCTAATGACTTGTTTTCGCCGCTGGGCAGAAATAAGTCTTGTGGTTCCCCTTGTTTTATTCCTTGAAGATTTATACTGTCTATCATGGATAAGTCTGAATAGACTTGTTTTCACCATTAGACAGTTTGTCGATAGAAAACCTGAGCCTACACTTTTATCAACCCAAGGGATATTTAACCTCCCACACCACATAGACATGGTATGAGAGCAACTGGCCTTTGATGACGCTGTACGTTATACACAGCGGTGGAAATCCAAATTGGCAGTCGTGGGGGGATGGGGAATCGAACCACCGACCTTTAGATTAGGAGTCGAAAAATGTCAGACACTCTAACCACTCTGCCACAGAGAACACCACATCAGTTGTTGTGTAGCAATCTACTGCACGGATTCTTTCTGTTTGTAAGCATTCTTCCACATCTCCCCACCCTCCGTGATTCTTTTCGTTCTACAATTGGTTAGTTGTTTGGTTACCTATAATTATTGTCCATGACTGCCTTCACCATCTTGTATTACTGGTCATTAGTTTTGGTTTAAAGCTGACCTCCTGGGTATATCGTGCCTAGCATGTTTACCTTCTAAGAGTTTCCTTGATATTCAGTGTATTTATAAAAAAAAAGATTTTATTCCTTACTATATATATATATTTTTTTAAATTATTATTAGATGTTGCCAGGACGTAAAACTCCAAAAACCAACCAACCATCATGAGTGTGCACAATCACAAGTCGGTATCCGTCCTGATAATGATATGACCTTAGATGTTGCCAGGACGTAAAACTCTAAAAACCAACCAACCATCATGAGTGTGCACAATCACAAGTCGGTATCCATCCTGATAATGATATGACCTTAGATGTTGCCAGGACGTAAAACTCTAAAAACCAACCAACCATCATGAGTGTGCACAATCACAAGTCGGTATCCATCCTGATAATGATATGACCTTAGATGTTGTCAGGACTTAAAACTCTAAAAACCAACCAACCATCATCAGTGTGCACTGTCACAAGTCCGTACCCGTCCTGATAATGATATGACCTTAGATGTTGCCAGGACATAAAACTCCAACAACCAACCAACCAAATGGAGCAGCCAATCAGGAAGCAGCATCCGACAGCCCCCCCCCCCCATCACCGTTAATAAGTGCAAGCTGGAAGCCCCCCACCCCCCAAAAAGATGGTCCGACCCCCTTCCCCCCCCCCCCCCCCCCCCCCACACACGCAGCATCCTCTACTTGTTCCGTACCGGTGACAACAAATCCAGAATCTAGCAATCAGCAGCAACCCAGACATTTCCGCAAGTATTCATCTTTACCCTGAGGGGAGAGACAGGATAACTCTTTTTCAAATTTCATTTATTAATTATTTAAAGCTGCATAGGCCGATGAAAATATCAAATTTTCAAAATCAAACAATTATCTCAATTGGATTCTACATATCTAACTTAGATGCTGGTGCATTTATTAAACATTTGTCGCCACATAGAAGGGAATACTGAGGCAATTTATTGGAACGTGTTACAGCGGAAGTGTCTGGTGTCAGAGTTTTGGCATGCATGCCAAAATTAATTTTGTATGTTTGCATTTCGAATAGGCCTATCTAAAAAGTTAGCCATCTAAAATAATAGTTACTTCAAACTAAAGTAAGGTAGGTCTTTCTCTGTGGCGGAGTGGTTAAAGTGTCTGACTTTTTTCTAGGTCAGACTCATAATCTGAGGGTCGGCGGTTCGATTCCCCGTGCCCTCAGCTCTGCCAATTTGGATTTCCACTGCTGTGTATAACTTACATCGTCATCAAAGGCCGGTTGCTCTCATACCATGTCTATGTGGTGTGGCAGGTTAAAAATCCCTTGGGTCGGTAAAAGTGTAGGCTCGGGCTTTCTATCGACCAGCAGTGGAGTGGGGAAGACCAGGGGCCATATGCAGGAGTCGGTGTTAACGAGCCAAAACGCGTTTAGAGGGGATTTCTGGTTTAGCGCCGAAAAGTCGGTATGCACAAGTCAGTGATAGGCCTAACACCACGCGTTTAAGGTCCGCGACACTAACCCCGTTTCATAGGACGTTTAAGGTGCTGTGTTAGCATAAGGTTCTGCCCAAATCTATTCAATGCTGTCATATTTAATAGAATTACATACGCAATAAGTGAAATTTTATCAATTTAACCCTAAATTCGAAGCGTTACTAAGGCTACCGCCGCATTGGCGGCGATATTAATAGTTATATTTTCGAATCGACGAACGTAAGGTAAACAAATCGCCGCTGCCACCGCATCGACGTCGCTTTCCATACTGGCAGTGGCGGCGGTTTGTTTACTTTACGTTCGTCGATGGGTACAGACGCAGAGGGATTTCCCAAATCAATAAATAAATTCAGGTTTAGCTATAATGAAAGTGCTACGCGCTCCTGCATACGACTTGACACAGTTCCCGACGTCGGTGATAGCTAAACGGTAAAAGGCTCTAACACCAAACCCCGCTAACACTGACTGCTGCATATGGCCCCAGTTGTCTGTGACTGGGATTTCCCCTGCTTGGGACAACTAATGTACCAACAACAACAAAAAACTAAAAAATGAGAGACAAATAAGTGTTCACACTTCCTGTCTACCATTCGCTATATCACTATATCGCTATAGCAATCAACCTAATATATTTATCTCGGAAAACGACAGAAAGTCAAAACCATCGGACTATGCAACTTTAAGTGAGAGAGGAAAATTGTTGTTGTGTTGTTTGTTGTGAAAGAAGTGGGTGAGCCAATGGCGAGGTGGAAAGAAGAGTGTGGGGAGTGTGGAGGATGTGGGGGAGGGGTAGCTAAGGGGTGTGAGGGTGGGAAGGTGGGAATGTGGGGGGGGGGGTGTTTAGGGGTATCAGGGTTGGGTGGAGGTGGATGGGTGGTAATGTGGGAGATTTGGGGTGTGGTGGTGGGGGGAGAGTGGAGGGTGGGGGTGTCGGGGTGGGTGGCGTGGGTATGGGGGAGTTTAGGGGCGTTGGGGTGTCGGGGTTGAGGTCTGAGGGTGTCGAGGTGGTGACTCTGACTCTTGGGTGGTTTGTAATCTTATGATGGTTACTGTGATATATGCGTAATAGACGTATAGCTGTGTGGCTATTATATGTTAACGAGATGCAGAGTTTGAGACAAAGGATTATGCTAATGAGATGACGTCATGGAAAGTTTAGCCGGCGGGTTGAGTGAGCCCTAGGCCGTTAATAAACCATTCAGTATCCAGAAGTCAAAGTGTTCAGACGTTGTACTTTCACAGTTACCGGCTGCAAAACTGCAGCAATATAGAAAGGCCCTTATAAATCGGTCCAATCTTTGGTTGAAGATTAACCTTCAGGTGGGACGGTTGTAGAAGCAGGATCTCTTTACAAAATTTTAAGGTAAAGGCGAGTTCAGTAGTAAGGACAAAGCAAGACAGCGAAAAAGGAAAAGGGCCCCACCCTAGCAAACAACTCCCTTAATCAGGGGGAGGAGTAAGCCTGGGGGGAAAAAAAAGTGCAGAATAGAGGAAAGAGAAATGAGGAGATTTGAGTCAAGCTCAAAGGGCCGTGTCTCCTTGCTCTGTGGTGACCAGACGGCGAGTCACAGAAATGGACAGAGTGAGAGGGAAAAAGTGAAGTGCTGGTCGGCTGCCTATCCTGGAACTCTTATCAGACATAATCAAGGAGGAGCGAGGCCCGGCGGAGAGGTGATAGAAGAGGTGTGGACGAAGTGGAGTGCGAACAGCAAGTGTCGAGGTGGTGGATGGGAATGTGGGGTGTGTGGTAATTTAGGAGTGTAGAGGTGCTGGGTGGGGGAGTGGGTGTGGGGGTGAGAGTTTAGGGGTGTGGTGGTGGAAGCATTGGTGAGGTGGGAATGTGGGAGTGGTGGAGTTTAGGGCCTGTATGCAGGAGTCGGTGGTAGCGGCTTTTGATGTTACCGCGTATCACGATATAGCTATCACCGAGCTCGGGAACTGTGTCAAGTGGTATGCAGGAGCACGTAAGACTTTCATTATAGCTAAACGTGAATTTATTTATAGATTTGGGAAATCCCTCTGCGTCTGTAGCCATATATTAGGCTCAAATATATTAAATGCTATCATATTTAACAGAATTACATATGCAATAAGTGAAATTTCATGAAATTAACCCTAAATTCGAAGCAATATTAATGCTGCCGCCGCAACGGCGGTGATATTAATATTTTCGAACCGACAAATGCAAGCAACCGCCGCCAGTATGG
Source organism: Branchipolynoe longqiensis (assembly GCA_030323885.1). Classification (NCBI taxonomy): domain Eukaryota; kingdom Metazoa; phylum Annelida; class Polychaeta; order Phyllodocida; family Polynoidae; genus Branchipolynoe; species Branchipolynoe longqiensis. The sequence continues at coordinate 86,647,572 of CM059197.1, forward strand.
AAAGCGACGTCGATGCGGTGGCGGCGGCGATTTGTTTACTTTATGTTCATCGATTCGAAAATATTAATATTAATATCGCCGCCGTTGCGGCGCCAGTGTTAATATTGCTTCGAATTTAGGGTTAATTTCATGAAATTTCACTTATTGCGTATGTAATTCTGTTAAATATGACAGCATTGAATAGCAGTAATTCTGTTAAATATGACAGCATTGAATAGATTTGGTCCTAATGAACTGTCGCGTACAGCGCTATACCTCCAATTTGTCAGGGGTAGCGTAACACCGGTTAAGCTTTTGGTGTTAGGCCTATCACCGCCTGGTGCATACCACTTTTCGCCGCTACCCGGGAAATTCCCGCCTACCACCATTTTGGCTCGCTACCACTTAGAATACCACCGACTCCTGCATACGGCCCCAGGAGTGTGGTGATGTCGGGGTTAGGGTGTGAGGGTGTCGAGGTGAGTGGGTTGGGGTGGGGGAGAATAGGGGTGTGGGATGGAAGTGGGGGTGGGGGGGTAGTGGCGGAGTGGAGTGGCAGTGGCAGTGGTAGCGAATAGACAGGTTTGTCATTCCAGCGATGCGGTGCATTGTGGGATGCGTGGAAGAAAAACAAACCCGCCCGAAGCACATGGCTAATGCTAAGACACTGACAGCTGCTATGAAATGTGCTAGTTTCAGCTCATCTCAGCTCTTGTTTGAAACATAGAATACCAACTAAAGAAATATATATAATAAATTAAGATGTTAATCTTTTATCCAGCATTGCGTTTACATCAATCTACTCAGCACATCTTATGCCATGTGCATTTAGATTTAGACAATTCTGGTCACTCAGACTAGTGTTAGGGCCATAGCCACTGTAGTAAATGACTGATTGTTTTGTGTGGAATTGTATGTTTCTTAGCTCAAAATATTTAACTATGGCTAGTTTTGTCGTAGATATATTCATCAGATCCTTATATTGCATGTGTGCATCCATGTTTATGTTCAATTGTTATGTATTTCTAATAATTTTGAATAAAGTCGAAGCTTTGCCCTACGCATATTGGCAAACTCAATGGCCGTACGCATTTGTTTGTGTGGAAGTGTATGTTTGTTTTTTTTTAGCTAAAAATGCTGAAATATGGGTTAGTTTTGTCTTAAATATATTCGCTATAACATTATATTGCATGTGTGCATCCATGTTATGTATTTCTATTATTTTGAATAAAAATCAAAGTTTTGCCCTACGCGTAGCGGCAACCTCAATGGCCGAATGCCTTTTCTTTGCTCTCGACTCCATTTTCAGTGCATGCGCAGTCGGAATGACGATCTAGTCTATAGGGGTTACTGAAGAGGAATTTTTGGTTTTGGTGTTTTTTAATTAGTTTTTTTCCCAGAGGAAAATTACAATATCGAAATAAATAGGAAGTGGGTGAAAGGAATGGCGAGAAGGGGGAGGGGGAGGAAGGGATGGCG
>CM059197.1:86649528-86675223 GCA_030323885.1 Branchipolynoe longqiensis
CATGAGTGTATGTGTGCATGAATGTGTGTGCATGAGTGTATATGTGCATATGTGTATGTGTGCATGAGTGTATGTGTGCATGAGTGTATGTGTGCATGAGTGTATTTGTGCATGTGTGTATGTGTGCATGAATGTGTGTGCATGAGTGTATACGTGCATATGTGTATGTGTGCATGAGTGTATGTGTGCATGAGTGTATGTGCACATGAGTGTATTTGTGCATGTGTGTATGTGTGCATGAATGTGTGTGCATGAGTGTATATGTGCATATGTGTATGTGTGCATGAGTGTATGTGTGCATGAGTGCATACATGTGTGCATGAGTGTATATGTGCATGTGTGTATGTGTATATGTGTGTATGTGTACCTTTGTGTATGTGTGTATGTGTGTATATGTGTATGTGTGTATATGTATGTGTGCATGTCTGCATGCATGTATGTGTATGGGTGCATGTGTATATGTGTGCATTTGTGTACATGTGCATGTGTGCATGCATGTATGTGTACATGTGTGTATGTGTACATTTGTGTATGTGTACATGTGGGTATGTGTGCATGTGTGTGTATGTGTGTAGGTGTGCAAATGTATGTGCATGTGTGTATGTGCACATGTGTGTATATGTGCATGTTTGCATGTGTGCATGTGTACATCTGTGTATGTGTTTATGTGTGTATGTGTGTATGTGTGTATGTGACTGTGTGCATTCATGTATTTGTATGTGTTTATGTGTGTATGTGTGTATGTGTATATATGTGTATGTGTGCATGTGTGAATGTGTGCATGCATGTATGTGTGTACATACATGCACGTATGTGAATAAATATAAGTAAATAAAAGGGTTTGTGTGTATGTGTGCATGAATGTATGTGTGTATTTATGTGTATAAGTGGGTGTATTTGTGCATGAGTGTGTTTGTGCATATTGTATAATTAAGTGTATATATGTGTGCATGAATGTATGTGCATGTGTGCACGAGTGTATGTGAATCTGTGTCTGTATGCATGTGGATGTATGGATAAGTGTGTGTATGTGTGCATGAATGCATGTGTGTATGAGTATGTGTGCACATATATATGAGTGGCGTGTGTGAGGCTGGAGGCGGTGAGAGGTGAAAGTGGATGTGAGGTGGTGAGAGGGCACTGATACTGACATACAGTGTTGAGAAGTAAGGCACTATCTGTGCGGTGGTGATAATGATTGACAGTGGTTAGAAGCAAGGCCCTATCTGTGAGGTGGTAATATTGATTGACAGTGGTGAGAAGTAAGGCACTATCTGTGTGGTGGTGATATTGATTGACAGTGGTGAGAATTGATGCACTATATGTGAGGTGGTAATATTGATTGACAGTGGTGAGAAGTAAGGCACTATCTGTGTGGTGGTGATATTGATTGACAGTGGTGAGAAGTGATGCACTATATGTGAGGTGGTAATATTGATTGACAGTGGTGAGAAGTAAGGCCCTATCTGTGAGGTGGTAATATTGATTGACAGTGGTGAGAAGTAAGGCACTATCTGTGCGGTGGTGATAATGTTTGACAGTGGTGAGAAGCAAGGCCCTATCTGTGAGGTGGTAATATTGATTGACACTGGTGAGAAGTAAGGCACTATCTGTGTGGTGGTGATATTGATTGACAGTGGTGAGAAGTGATGCACTATATGTGAGGTGGTAATATTGATTGACAGTGGTGAGAAGTAAGGCCCTATCTGTGAGGTGGTAATATTGATTGACAGTGGTGAGAAGTAAGGCACTATCTGTGCGGTGGTGATAATGATTGACAGTGGTGAGAAGTAAGGCACTATCTGTGAGGTGGTAATATTGATTGACAGTGGTGAGAAGTAAGGAACTATCTGTGAGGCGGTAATATTGATTGACAGTGGTGAGAAGTAATGCACTATCTGTGCGGTGGTGATAATGATTGACAATGGTGAGAAATAAGGCATTATCTGTGTGGTGGTGATACTGATTCACAGTGGTGAGAAGTAAGGCATTATCTGTGTTGTGGTGATATTGATTGACAGTGGTGAGAAGTAAGGCACCATTTGTGCGGTGGTGATAATGATTGACAGTGGTGAGAAGTAAGGCAATATCTGTGTGGCGGTGATATTGATTGACAGTGGTGAGAAGTAAGGCAGTATCTGTGTGGCGGTGATATTGATTGACAGTGGTGAGAAGTAAGGAACTATCTGTGAGGTGGTAATATTGATTGACAGTGGTGAGAAGTAAGGAACTATCTGTGAGGTGGTAATATTGATTGACAGTGGTGAGAAGTAAGGCAATATCTGTGTGGCGGTGATATTGATTGACAGTGGTGAGAAGTAATGCACTATCTGTGTGGTGGTGATATTGATTGACAGTGGTGAGAAGTAAGGCACTATCTGTGTTGTGGTGATACTGATTGACAATGGTGAGGAATAAGGCACTATCTATGTGGCGGTGATATTGATTGACAGTGGTGAGAAGTAAGAAACTATCTGTGAGGTGGTAATATTGATTGAGAGTGGTGAGAAGTAATGCACTATCTGTGCGGTGGTGATAATGATTGACAATGGTGAGAAGTAGGGCATTATCTGTGTAGTGGTGTTATTGATTTACAGTGGTGAGAAGTAATGCACTATCTGTGCAGTGGTGATAATGATTGACAATGGTGAGAAATAAGGCATTATCTGTGTTGTGGTGATACTGATTCACAGTGGTGAGAAGTAAGCCACTATCTGTGAGGTGGTGATAATGTTTGACAGTGGTGAGAAGTAATTCACTATCTGTGTGGTGGTGGTAATGATTGACAGTGGTGAAAAGTAATGCACTTTCTGTGAGGTGGTGATATTGATTGACAGTGGTGAAAAGTAATGCACTATCTGTGAGGTGGTGATATTGATTGACAGTTATGAGAAGTAATGCTCTATGAGTGAAGTGGTAATGTTGACTGGCTAGTGACAGTGGTACAAGGTGATGAACTGTGTGTGAGGCGGTGATATTCAGTGACAAGGGTGAGAGGTGATGCACTGTATCTGAGGTAGTGATATTGACTGACAGTGGTGAGAGTAGGGTAATGAACTCTCTGTGTGGTGATGGTTGTGAGTGTGATAAGCAGAGATAGATGATGTAATAAGTGACAGATGTTAGTGGTGACATTTAGATCTCGTTAGAGGTCTGAGGTGGTTAAACCCCAGTTCGCAAAGACACGTCGCGTTGAGGCTGAATAGATCGGATGCGTCGGATATCGGAAGTTTGACGTCCATTAGATGTTGCAAAATTATCAGAAATTTTCCATCAGATTTCTGAGGTCACAAAAAGCATTGCAAACATCTCTGTAACATTACTGCATCACCCAAAGCCTGGTGTATTTCGGATACAAAATGGTACATCGGAAATTATACGTGTAATATCAGTGAGGTTGTGACAGTGACAGTTGGACAATGCGGGAGGTGTAAGGTGGTGTAATATCAGTGAGGTTGTGACAGTGACAGTTGGACAATGCAAGAGGTTTAAGGTGGTGTAATATCAGTGAGGTTGTGACAGTGACAGTTGGACAATGCGGGAGGTGTAAGGTGGTGTAATATCAGTGAGGTTGTGACAGTGACAGGTGGACATTGTGAGAGGTCCAAGGTGGTGTAATATTAGTGAGGTTGTGACAGTGACAGTTGGACCATGCGAGAGGTCAAAGGTGGTGTAATATCAGTGAGGTTGTGACAGTGACAGGTGGACAGTGTGAGAGGTCCAAGGTGTTGTAATATCAGTGAGGTTGTGACAGTGACAGGCGGACAGTGTGAGAGGTCCAAGGTGTTGTAATATCAGTGAGGTTGTGACAGTGACAGGTGGACAGTGTGAGAAGTCCAAGGTGGTGTAATATCAGTGAGGTTGTGACAGTGACAGGTGGACAGTGTGAGAGGTCCAAGGTGGTGTAATATCAGTGAGGTTGTGACAGTGACAGGTGGACAGTGTGAGAAGTCCAAGGTGGTGTAATATCAGTGAGGTTGTGACAGTGACAGGTGGACAGTGTGAGAGGTCCAAGGTGTTGTAATATCAGTGAGGTTGTGACAGTGACAGGCGGACAGTGTGAGAGGTCCAAGGTGTTGTAATATCAGTGAGGTTGTCACAGTGACAGTTGGACAATGTGAGACCCATTATACAGTTGGATAATGTCTATAAGATTATGACAGTGAAAGTTGGACCCTTTGACAGGTCCTATGAGGCGTAATGTTTGTAAGGTTTTTCCAGTTGGATATTGTGAGAGGTCCCAGGTAGTTGTGACAGTCCCTGCAAGGTTGTGACAGTGGCAGTTTGACGGTGTGAAAAGTACATGGTTGTGTAATATCAGTGAGGTTGTGAAAGTTACAGTTGAACGATTTGACAGGTTCGATGAGGCTTACTGTTTGTGAAGTTGTGACAGTGATTGTTGGACTGTGTGAAAGGTGTGAGATGGTGTGCTATCAGTGAGGTTGTGACAGTGACAGTTGGACGACGTGAGAGATATGAGGTGATGTGGTTTTGACTGTTACCGATGGACAGTGTGAGAGGTACGAAGTGAGGTTGTGACAATGACAGTTGTGACAATATGAGAGATCCGATTAGGTGTAATATCAGTGAGGTTGTGACAGTGACAGTTGAACGATTTGACAGGTCCCATGGGGCATAATATTTATGAGGTTGTGACAGTGACTCGGGTGAGCAGGGTTGACGATGTGACATATATTATGATATAATCTATGCCTGTGAGCTGGTAATAGTGAATGGGATGAGGGGCATGGGAAGCATCGAGTGAGATATGGAGTGTGCTTGTCGGGGCAGGGGGGGGGGGAGGCGGAGGAAGGAGGGGGAGCAGGAGCAGCCGACATGGCATGTGACATGGCGGCCGACCGGACAGGAAGGATGCAATATTTTATGTGGCTGGTATTCTTCAAAGCATCACACGCTCTGAAACCACTTCAGATATCTATCTGTTTAAGTCAATATTTTATCAAAGTCAAATTCAATTTGACAGAGGTGTCTATTTTTTTCCACTGAGGCCCTTAGGACACTTCACTTCTTATTGGAGTATGGGGTTATTCTTTGTTTCATGTGGAATGGGCATGCGCAGTGTACGTGTGACAGTGACATTTGGATAGTGTGAGGGATGTAATGAAGCATTTTTGCAAGGTTGTGACAGTGACAGTTGGACAATGCGAGGGATATAATGAGGCATGTCTGCAAGGTTGTGACAGTGACAGTTGGACAATGCGAGGGATGTAATGAAGCATTTTTGCAAGGTTGTGACAGTGACAGTTGGACAATGCGAGGGATATAATGAGGCATGTCTGCAAGGTTGTGACAGTGACAGTTGGACAATGCGAGGGATATAATGAGGCATGTTTGCAAGGTTGTGACAGTGACAGTTGGATAATGTCAGAGACCTAATGAGGCATGTTTGAAAGGTTGTGACAGTGACAGTAACAGTAAAATCAGTGATGTTGTGACAGTGTCAGTTGGCCAATGCGAGGTATATAATGAGGCATGTTTGCAAGGTTGTGACAGTAGCACGTAAAACAGTAAAATCAGAGATGTTGTGACAGTGTCAGTTGGACAACGTAAGGGATCTAATGAGGCATGTTTGCAAGGCTGTGACAGTGACAGTTGGATAATGTGAGGGATCTAACGAGGCATGTTTGAAAGGTTGTGACAGTGACAGTAACAGTAAAATCAGTGATGTTCTGACAGTGTCAGTTGGACAATGCGAGGGATATAATGAGGCATGTTTGGAAGGTTGTGCCAGTGACAGTTGGATAATGTGAGGGATCTATTGAAGCATGTTTGGAAGGTTGTTGACAGTGAAAGTTGGACAATGTGAGGGATATGATGAGGCATGTTTGCAAGGTTGTGACAGTGACAGTTGGACAATCTGAGCGATCTAATGAGGCATGTTTGCAAGGTTGTGACAGTGACAGTTGGACAATGTGAGCGATCTAATGGGGCATGTTTGCAAGGTTGTGACAGTGAGAGTTGGATAATGTCAGAGGTCTAAGGACGTGTCAAATCAGTAAGGTTGTGACAGTGAGAGTTAGGCAATATGAGGGATCTTATGAGTAATTTTTGTAAGGTTATGACAGTAACGGACAATGTGAGAGGTATAAGGTGGTGTAAAATCAGTGAGGTTGTGACAGTGACATTTGTTTCAGAGAGAGTGTGTGTGAGTGATCCTAGCATAGTGGATGAGTCAGGGCAATATCGATCTCTTTCTTCTTTAAAACAAATCTTTCTTTTGAATGAATATCTGTTGGTTTGGGTGTCAGTGAGGTCAGGCAAGGTGACAGTAGCATACGCTCCGTGCCAGATTGTTAGTTTTCTCAACGAGAGCATCCGTTTGTTGCATGGTCAATACTTAATGGTTGGTTGGTTGTTGGAGTTGGACATCCAGGCAACATCTAAGGTCATATCAGGACGGGTACTGACTTTTGACAGGGCGCACAATGGCAACTGTATAGTGCTGCCCCACTGGGAAATCAGGCCACTGGCAACATGCCCCGATATCCCATAGCCCACTCAGTCACACTATCCTGACACTGAGCTAACCACTCCTTGCCCTAGCCTATTAATACCGAGTGCGATGCTAGGAAGCAACAAGTATCAATTTCATGTCATTGGTTTGACTCGACCGGGAACCGAACTCCCGATCCCCCGCACGGGAGGTATGTGCTCTACGGATTCGGCCACTGCGCCCAGTGGATACTAAAGGCCCCGGTCACATACACTTTAGTGGATGTAGTTGAACGTAGTTGAACGTAGTTGAATGTAGTTGAACGTAGTTGAACGTACCGGAGAGTATGGATGCTGGTACGTTTAACTACGTTCAACCACGTTCAACCACGTTCAACCACGTTCAACCACGTTCAACCACGTTCAACCACGTTCAACCACGTTCAACCACGTTCAACCACGTTCAACCATGTTCAACCATGTTCAACTATGTTAGCCTCAACTACATTAGCCTCACTACACGCTGTGGTTTGTTTGTTTATTGTTGTTTTATGTCCTAGCAACATCTAAGGTCATATCAGGACAGGTAGCGACTTGTGACAGTGTGCACTCATGGTGACTTTATAGTGCTGCCCCACTGGGAGACCAGACTGCCAGTACCATGACCTGATATCCCACTCAGTCACATTATCCTGACACTGATCACAGTTTCTTTTAAAGCATACCGGGTTGTTTCAAAGCATACATTGTATGTGCATGGAAGTGTGGCTATTGTACATGTTCAAATTTTTCTTGAAGATTTATACTGCCTATCATGGATAAGTCTGAATAGACTTGTTTTCACCATTAGACAGTTCATCAACAGAAAGCCCGAGCCTACACTTTTACCGACTCAAGGGATTTTAAACCTCCCACACCAGATAGACAGACCAAACAGGATGGCCGAATGAGTTAGAGCATCCGTCTCCCGTGTTGGTAGACCATGGGATCGTTGGTTCGAATCCTGGTCGAGTCAAACCAATGACTTAAAAATTGATACTTGTCGCTTCCTGGCCTGGTGTTTGGCATTAATAGGATAGGGCAAGGACTGGTTAGCTCAGTGTCCGGATAATGTGACTGAGTGGGATATCGGGTCATGGTGCTGGAAGCCTGATTCCCAAGTGGGGCAGCACTATAAAATCGCCACAAGTGTGCACTGTCAAAAATCGGTACCCGTTCTGATATGACCTTAGATGTTACCAGGATGTAAAACTCCAACAACCAACCTTAAAGGCAGGCAACAAGACAAGACTGGACAACATGTTAAGCGGAGTCAAAGATCTTCATGAGTCATTCGTCAAAACATTGCCAGAGCAGAGACTTAAAGTTGCATTGTCCGATGGTTTCGAGTGTCCGTCATTTTCTGTAGTAAATGTAGTAACTTGATTGTTATAATGCACCTTACTTTGGGTTGAAATAACCTTGATTTAAAATAACTAACCTCAGAAATATATGAAGTGTTAACATGCCAAATTAATTTTGGCATAGATGTAAAAAAAACCTCTGACCCCATAAACCACTATCTAAACTGGGGGGTTTGAGGCCTAATCCAATAGGCTTACTCAGACTGCATATTTTGAATCTAACTGTTCTTCATGGGTTGTTTAAGGCCAAATCCAATAGGCTTACTCAGACTGCATATTTTGAATCTAACTGTTCTTCATGGGTTGTTTAAGGCCAAATCCAATAGGCTTACTCAGACTGCATATTTTGAATCTACCTGTTTTTAATGTGCTGTTTAAGGCCTAATCCAATAGGCTTACTCAGACTTCATATTCTGAATCTAATCGTTCTTTGTAGCCTGTTTACATCATAATCCAGGCTAGGAGACCCTGGGGTGAAGCTGCGACTATTAGCTTCATTTGGCGCTATAGGGTTGGCAACAGGAATAGGTTCTATTAAATTGACTTTGTGTAGCATTCAATGCAGCAGCAAATACATGATCAGTGCACTAGTATCTAAATTCTAAGGTGGATATGTAGCATCAGATCTAGATAAGTCTTCTGCTTTTAATAAGGTGCCTGGCCATGTCGGCATACAAGGAAACGAACGAGCTGATCGGGCTGCGAAGAAGGACCTGAACTGTGATCTTGAACCGTGTCTGATCCCTCACTCTGATCTGAAACCACTAATAGCCACCCACATAAAATCCAAATGACAACATGAGTGGGATGAAAACATTAATAAACTTAAAGAAATTGAACCATCTGTGGGAAAGCCACCACAGACTCATGCGGGAGGTCGGCGGGACCAAGTGGTCCTTAGCCGCTGCCGTGTTGGCCACTCGTGGCTTACACATGCTTTTCTGCTCAAGGGGGAACCTCCCCCTGAATGTATTGGGTGTCAGTCCCCACTGACACTCAAACACATTTTACTAAGTTGCTTTGATTTTTTGGCCCTGCGCCAACAGTTCTACACTGCAGACAGTATGCATGACCTTTTTACTAAGGTAAAACAGGAAAACCTTTTAGCCTTTTTGAGGGCAGCTGGACTGTACCACCTCATATATTTTTCTAAATGGATTCTATCAATTATTAATCAAACTTTTCTTTTTCTATGGGAATTTGTTTCCCTTGACCACAAATATATGATTGTGAGCTTTCTAATTTAATGAGTGTCTATTGGCACATAATTGATTGTCTGCCTTTACATGTAAAAGCGATGGTTTGAACAAAGAACAAACATTTCTCACCGTGAATATGGCCTATGCTGCCAAGACGGCGTAAAGCAACCACCAATCAATCAATCAATCAATCTAAACATTGTTATTTATTGCTGAATAGAAGGGCTACTAAGTCAATTTGATAAAAAATAACTATTACTGATGAAGACTGTGACGCGCAGCATTTCGGTGTGCATGCCAAAATTAATTTATCATACTTTCATGTCAACTATCTCTAAAGGGACTCATTTATAATAACAGTTCCTACACACTAATGTAGAGTAGATTATATATAAGTCGTGTTCTCTGTGGCTTATATGCTATGGACAGTATAAATACAGCCTCAATAAAAAAAAAATTATAAAAAAAAAGAAACAGTGGTTAGAGTGTCTGACATTTTTCTAGGTGGGACTCCTAATCTGAAGGCCAGTGGTTCGATTCCCCATGCCATCACCTATGCCAGTTTGGATTTCCACCACTGTGTATAACTTACAGCATCATCAAAGGCCGATTGCTCGCATACCACATCTATGTGACGTGGGAGGTTAAACATCCCTTGGGTCAGTAAAAGTCTATCGACCCACTATCTAATGGTGAAAACCAGACTATTCAGACTTATCCATGATACTTTGATAGGCAGTAAAGAAAAAAAAAAGGTATATGCCAGAAACTTAGAACCATCTGTAAAGTCGCCGGCTGGTGGTGTGAGTGGTGTGGACAAGCCAAGATAAATCAATACAGGTAATGAAGGAAAGTAGGTAAAGAGTGAAAGTAGGAGAGTGAGACTCCTTGATTTATTATCTTATATAGGTTTCTAGAATCCAAGATGGCAGTGGTCACATGGGTTGATCCACCAATTAGAGTTCAATCTGTTGTATCCAAGGCCTTGTTATGCTGGCTACAGTGCCTTGTGGTGGCCAGTGATCCATAAATAACACCTGGGAGGAGGGGTATGTGAGGTGACTCCTCCAAAGACTATCTAAGAAGTGACACTCCTCCAAAGACTATTTTACTATACAATTTCTATACTTAATGAGTAATAGTTTACCAATTCCACATATCCCTAATATGCCTTTGGATTTTATATATTACCATTTACCATTATATAGACAAGTTGCAATTTATTATAGTAGCCTCACATATATCCTCATGCCATTAGATCGGAAAATTTTACACGTCGGATTATGCAACTTAAATGAAAATGACTTGTGATTGATCGTGTCAGTGAGGGAAACTCATGTTATTCATACTAATTACAGTAACACCTGTATGTTCGGGTGTACAGAGCTGTAAGGCACACACACTATTATGACAACATTTGAGTCTAGTCTCATTCATAACTCGGTGCTTGTGAAATATGGAGACAAGATTGGTAGTGGGAATAGCGAACTAGTCCTTGTCCTATCCTAATAATGCCGAGCACCAGTCCTTGTCCTGTCCTAATAATGCCGAGCACCTGGCTGGGAAGTGAAAAGCATACATTTTTAACTCATTGGTTTGACTCAACCAGGGTTCGAACCCATAGGTTCGAATGCCTCGACCTACCAAAACGGGAGACTGACGCTCAACTCATTCGGCCATGGGTTCGAACCCTGGTCGAGTCAAATCAATGACTTAAAATGTATGCTTGTCGCTTCCTAGCCAGGCGTTCGGTATTATTAGGACAGTGCAAGGACTAGTTGGTTCCATGTCAGAATAGTGTTACTGAATCGGATATCAGGTCATGGTGCTGGTGGCCTGGTCTCCCAGTGGGGCATCAATATAACGGCACCATGAGTGCGCACTGTCACAAGTCGGTACCTGTCCTGATAGAGCCTTAAATGTTGCCAAGACGCAAAACTGCAACAACCCACCTTGATATGACCTTAGATGTTGACATGATAAAAAGCCAAACTACCTACCTTATAGTCAGTTGGTTGTTGGAGTTTGACGTCCTGGCAACATCTAAGGTCATATCAGGAAGAGCCTACCTCATAAGATATGTGATGTGGCGACTCACTCCCAAGTTTGTAAACATCCTCTGCTCTATGTCATTAGTCACCGGGCGGGGTGGTGGGGGGGGGGGGGGGTGTAATGTAATAAATATGGCCTGCATGACAGTAATAGCCACAGACACTTTGAGACGCTATCTATGTTCACCTATTCATTGATTTAATTAATAATATTTGTTCAGGTGGTGTTTTTTTTTCTTACTATAGACATTAGGTGAGTTGAGCTGCCAATATAATTGGCTTAACCTTTTCTGGGTGGACTTTTGTTGTAGCTGGAATCCTTGGGGCATGAATCAGTAGATTTATGTGTGCGCTATATTTAACAAGTTTGTAAAGGTCCGATAGACAGCTTTACACCCCCATAAGTAATAGGATCCAAGAGGCTTATTCAGTTTGCATATATTCTGAATCTAACTCTTTATTTGTGTGGTCTGTTTAAGGACATAATCAAATAGGCTTGTTCATACTGCATATTTTGAATCTAGCTCTTCTTTGCAGGCTGTTTGTGGTCTAATCCAATATACTTATTTAATCTGCATATATTTTGAATCTATCTCTTCTTTGTGGGCTGTTTAAGGCGTAATCAAATAGACTTACTCAGACTGCATATTTTGAATCTAACTTTTCTTTGTGGGCTGTTTAAGGCGTAATCAAATAGACTTACTCAGACTGCATATTTTGTATTTAACTCTTTCTTTGTGGGCTGTGTAAAGGCCCTGTCACACTACGACACAACGACGTCAGCATAGGGAGAACATGAAAAACGTTGAACTTCTTGGCGTAGTATGCAAATTTGGGCACAAGTTGAACGTGGATGCAGCGTAGTTGACGAGAGCGTAACATCGGTAAAGCGTAATGATAGCGTCATTCAATGAGAGAGGACAACGTAATGACGCTCACGGAATTTTATGAACGTTATTCCATCACCAGAACTACGTTGCTTTACGTTACCTTACGTTATGTACGTCATTAAACATTGGTGAAAAGCTGAACGTACGTTGGATGTACGTTCGGTGTACGTTCTCCTGACTTTCTCCTGACATTCTCCTGATGTTCCCATTAAGCTGCGTGGACGTTTCCACCGGCTTTAATGTGGGTCAATGTAGTGGAACATCATGAGCAGCATTTGACTAATGTTTGTTTAACGTCATTGACGTTCGCCGAACGTGTACAGAACGTACGGCGAACGTAAGCCCTTACATTCGAGTTACGTCGAAAGTTTTGAACAGGTTCAAAACCTTGATGCGCACTGACGTAACACAACGTAATGTGACATAGCTCGACGTCAGTCTAACGTCATTCTGACGTCATCATAATGTAACCCAACGTACGTCAACGTAATGACGAAAAGTGACCACGTCAGGCTTACGTTGGCTCGTTACATCATAGTGTGACAGGGGTATAAGGCCTAATCCAACAGGTTTACTGAGACTGCATATTCTGAATCTAATTGTTCTTTGCAGCCTGTTTACATCATAAGCCAGGCTAGAGGCCCCTGGGGTGAAGCCGCGACTATTAGCTTCAATTGGCGCTAGAGGGTTCGCTGGTTTGTCTACTTCATTCCACTCGTGTTTCCCGTATCCTCATAATGCCAAACACCAGCGTAAAATATTCCGATAAAACTCATTGGTGGGGGAATGCAAATGGTCTATTATGGTAAAAGGTATATAGGGCCATTTAGCGTCTGTTTCGTCCGGTACATTTCGGTACATTTCAGTACATTTTGTTACCGAACACCACCGGACTAGAAAATTCTTTGTCCGGTGGTGTCCGGTACTCAGTCCGGTAAGGTCTGACTGGGCCTTAAGGGATCATAATGCTACGCAGGTAATTGGTGGTAATTGGTGGTAATTGGTAGTAATTGGAATAAACAACGCGCAGAAGCCAATGATCTACAACCCCCCGAGACACGGCCAGTATAAAGAGGTTAACTCACGATGGGAACGGCTCGTATGTCATAGGTCTAATTGGGTTCTAGATGTGGAATTGTGATTAGCTGCGAGATGGGCAGGCTGGTTGGTAGTATGGTTATTTGTTGGAGTTTTACATCCTGGCAACATCTAAGGTTATATCAGGATAGGTACCGATTTGTGACAGTGCACACTCATGGCGATTTTATAGTGCTGCCCCACTGGGAAATCAGGCTGCCAGCACCATGACCTGATATCCCAAATAGTCACATTATCCTGACATTGAGCTAACCAGTCCTTGCCCTATCCTATTAATGCCAAATGCCAGGCTAGGAAGCGACAAGTATCAATTTGATAAGTCATTGATTTGACTCGACCGGGGACCGAACTCCCGATCTCCTTGGTACACATCACTGTGACACCTGTGTAAAACTGCAACAGTGTACACATTGGTATGCCTCACTGTGACACATCAGTACACACTGTGACAGTGTACAGTGACAGTGTACACATTGGTACACATCACTGTGACACATCAGTACACACTGTGACAGTGTACACATTGGTATGCCTCACTGTGACACATTAGTACACACTGTGACAGTGTACACATTGGTACACATCACTGTGACATCTGTCACATTGGTACACATCACTGTGACACCTGTGTACACATCGTGACAGTGCACACATTGGCATACCTCACTGTGACATCGTAGTACACAGGGTGACAGTGTACACATTAATACACTTCACTGTGACACCTGACTACGCACTGTGGCAGTGAACATATTGGTATACCTCACTATGATACATCAGTACACACTGTGACAGTGTACACATTGGTACACATCACGGTGGCACCTGTGTACGCACTGTGACAGGCCTCACTATGACACTGGTATACACACTGTGACAGTGTACACATTTGTATACCTCACTGTGACATCTTAGTACACAGTGTGACAGTGTGAACATTAGCACACTTCACTGTGACACCTGTGTATGCACTGTGACAGTGAACATATTGACACACCTCACTATGACACCGGTGTACACAGTGTGACAGTGTACACATTGGTATACCTCACTGTGACATCTTAGTACACAGTGTGACAGTGTGCACATTAGTACACTTCACTGTGACACCTGTGTATGCACTGTGACAGTGCACATATTGACACACCTCACTGTGACACCGGTGTACACACTGTGACAGTGTACACATTGGTACACATCACTGTGACAACTGTGTACTCACCATACACCACAACATCATCACATTGCCTTCATCAAATGTACCGCTACACAGATGCACCATTATTGTGCTAAAACCAAACAAAGCACCGGGGCCGTATGCATGAAGAATTATCTATCGGCTCCGGTGTTAAGGGTGGCGTTCTGGTTAGCTAAAGCCAGTGTTAGGAAATGGGTCACGGGTTATGTACGGTGCCAAAGCATGCTGGTGTTAGCTAACATATAAGTTATTTATAGATTTGGGAAATCCCTCTGAGCCTGTTCCCGGCGAGCACTGGTATTTGACAATATGGCCGCCGATACGGTGGCGGCGGCGGAGTTAATATCGCTTCGTTTAATGGTTTAATTTGACCAAAATTCGGCAGCGTCGTTAATATTGGTTCGATTTCTGGTTTAATTTGAGCAAATCTAATTGTTTCTGGACTGCTATTTGCCAATATCGCCGCCGATTCGGCGCCGATTCGGCGGTAGCGGCGGTAGCGGCGGTAGCGGCGGTAGCGGCGGTGGCGGCGGCGGCGGCGGCGGCGGCGGCGGTGGCGGTGGCGGTGGCGGCAGAGCCTGGCGGTGGCGGCGATTTGTTTTGTTTGTATCCTACAGTATGAATATCGCCGCCGATGTAGTGGCGGCATTAATATCACTTCTATTTTGGGGTTAATTTGAGCAAATTTCACTTTTTGATTATGTTATTCTGTTAAATATGATCACATTGAATAGATTTGGGCCTAATTGGTACCTGACACCACCCTTAAACCTGGTACGGAGTGGTGTTAGCCTACCCCACCTTAAACTGATGGTGTTTCCGTAACACTGCTCCATACATAGTGACTTTTCGCCGCTAAACTAGAAATCCTGTCCAACCCCAGTTTTGGCTCGCTAACACCGCCCCATGCATACGGCCCCTGGTGGTTTATGCTGGTAGCACACACACTGAACTAATCGACAATTTGTACACATTCAGTAACTCTGCTCAGTTAAAGCTGCATAATCCGATGAAAACATCAAATTTGTAAAACCAAAACACTTATCTAGAATTGATTCTACATATGTGACTTAGATACAGATGCACTTATTAAAGCTGCATTGTCTGATGAAGCATCACATTTTCAAAAACCAAAACAATTATTTAGATTTTATTCTACATATTCAACTTAGATACTGGTGCACTTTTTAAGCATTTGTTGCTGCATAGATCATAAGACGTCAATTAAATAGAACCCGTTACAAGTGTTAAAACCTAATAGAACCTGTTGCTGAAGTATATGGTGTCGTAGTTATGGCGTGCTTGCCAAAATTAATGTGGCATGTTTCTACGTTAAATATCCTGAAAGTTAGCCATTCAAAATAAAAGTTACTTGCAACTATAGTGGAGTGGATTAGATTATAATGATCAGCTTAGTGTATTTATCTCAGAAATTGGCAGAATACCAAAAGTATGGAACTATGCAACTTTAAGAGTAAACTGCATAAGAGTGCATTTGTAAGCTGTCATCACAAAGATCACATAGAGCTGCCAAGACTTGTATTATTAAATAAACCTATTGAAAACACATACTTTATGGCCATACAGATTACAATTCTCAACAAACTTATGGGCCAATAACATTGATTTATTTATTTATTTTATTTTTTCTTGTGACAAGTTTTTTATTCTTCCCATAACGTATAAGCTCCCGTGAGGGTGCTTGTTTTCAATTCTGGACAGCTTTGATACTGGATTGGTCTGGTCCCGCACTCAGGAGTGTTTACCTGATCTTTCTCGGGCCAACCTTTGTGGTTTTGGGTGGTAGTAGTTTCTATATTAGATTTTTTTAATTTTCAAAGTTTTTTCCTAAACTGCATATGATAACTTAGCCTACTATGTACATCTATGCAGATGACATACAGGCCTGTGGGAGAGGATCCCATCCCATTTGGTAAACTCAAACCCACCCACCCCCATCCCTTCCATCTCTTCAGTCTGATATCATTCTATTGAGCTTTTGATATTGTGTAGGTTAGATTTTCTTTTAGATATACTGCATTTCTTTCGTTTCCACCGATAATCCTGCCTTACATTGAGTGTTGAGGTCTTGAATAAAGTCATATGTAGACAGGTCACATAGGTTAAAGGGCTATTATGTTTAAATATATAAACAGAAGAGGATAGATAAAAGTCCAGACACCACTCCAGTACTGTCTATAATTAGGTAGATGTCTACTCATAGACCAAACGGTATGGCCGAATGGGTTAGAGCGTCCGTCTCCCGTGTTGCTAGATCGTGGGTTCGAACCCTGGTCGAGTCAAACCAATGACTGAAAAATTGATACTTGTCGCTTCCTAGCCAGGTGCTCAGCATTATTAGGGGAGGGCAAGGACTGGTTGGCTCAGTGTCAGGATAATGTGACTAAGTGGGATACAGGTCATGGTGCTGGTGGCCTAGTCTCCCAGTGAGGCAGCACTATAAAATTGCCATGAGTGCGCACTGTCACAAGTCAATACCCATCATGATATGACCTTAGATGTTGCTAGGACGTAAAACAACAACAGCGCCTGGCTAGGAAGCGAAAGGTATTGGTTTGACTCGACCAGTGTTCAAACCACGACCCATGGGTTCGGATCCCACGATCTCCCAAAACAGGAGACAGACGCTCAACTCATTTGGCCATTCCGTCTGGTCTGGTTCGATTTGCAACCAAGGCAAAGCAAATAATTTGAATATTGCTACAATTGCTCTTTTTTTTTACATTAGTAGGCCAGGGCAATGACTGGCTGGCTGGCTGGCCAAATGACAGGGTAGTGTGACTAAGTGGGGTATCGCATCATGGTTCTGGTGCCATGGTCGTTCAGTGGTGCAGCACTATACAGACACTACCGGAACATTACCTCAGATGTTGCTAAGACATAAAACCTCAATCACTCAGACAGTTCTTTCACAAGGCCGAAGACAGGTAGCCCTGTTTATAGGTGTAAATATGGATACATATAAAACAGGTAGCACTATATTTATACCGGTTATACTTACAAGGGCATAGTTCCCTCTTCTCTCACATGGCGCCACCGGCGAGTGGGAAATAATCACTTTTACGTGCTGCTGCCACCACATAGGCTACTCTTTCCGATAAGCAGCAAGGGGTCTTTTATGTGCACTTTCCCACAGACATGACAGCACATACCACAGCCTTTGATGAACCAGTTATGGACCACTGGTTGGAACGGAAAATAGCCCAAACTGCAAATGAATCCACTGAGAAGGATCTATCCGATGACCGACAGCTTAACAGGTGGACACTCTACCACCTGAGCTACGTCCAGCACCCACTTGCCGACTGTTGTCCAGATGGTTGGTTGGTTGTTGGAGTTTTACATCCTGGCAACATCTAAGGTCGTATCAGGACAGGTACCGACTTGTGACAGTGCACACTCATGGTGACTTTATAGTACTGCCTCACTTGGAGACCAGACCACCAGACCCTTGAACCCAATATCCCACTCAGTCACATTATCCTGACACTGAGCCAACCAGTCCTTGCCCTATCCTATTAACGCCGAGTGCTTGGCTACGAAGTGGCAAGTATCAATTATATAAGTCATTGGTTTGACTCGACCAGGTTTCGGACCCGTGAAATCGAATCCCATGATTTACTAAAATGGGAGACGGACGCTCAACTTATTTGGCCATCCCGATTGGTCTTTATCTGTATGATCAGCATTATAGATTGTCGGTATGATCAGTATTATACACTGCCAGTGTGATCTGCATCATACATGGTTTCTACACTCTTCAGCATACCAACAAGCAGTGCGTATCTACTGAGTTGGACATAACCAGCATTACCCGTGTTCACCGTCTGCCTACAAAGGGCATGTTGTAAGGACAGATAAGGACAGACAAGGACTGACAAGGACAGATGACAGATAAGGATAGAGATGGACAGATAAGGACAGATAAGGGCAGATAAGGACAGATAATGACTGATAAGGGCAGACAAGGGCAGGCAAGGACTGATAAGGGCATTATAAGGACAGATAAGGACAGACAAGGACTGACAAGGACAGGCAAGGACAGATAAGGACTGTTGTAAGTGGCAGAGCCCGGGTGATTTAGTGGATCTTACCGGAAGAGGCCCGGCGTGTCGCCGTCAGTCAGCCGCGGTGTGTGGACGTGTGGTGTGGTATGGATATTTAAGGACAGATAACGACAGATAAGGACATGTGACAGATAAGGATAGATAAGGACAGATAAGGACAGATAAGGACAGATACAGGCAGATAAGGGCAGATAAGGGAAGATAAGGACAGATACGGGCAGATAAGGGCAGATAAGGACATATAAGGACAGATAAGGACAGACAAGCACAGCCAAAGACAGACAAGGACAGACAAGGACTGACAAGGACTGTCAAAGACTGACAAGGACAGATAAGCGCAGATAAGGACAGATAAGGACAGATAAGGACAGACAAGGACAGACAAGGACATACAAGGACTGACAAGGACAGATAAGGACAGACAAGCACAGCCAAAGACAGACAAGGACAGACAAGGACTGACAAGGACTGTCAAAGACTGACAAGGACAGATAAGCGCAGATAAGGACAGATAAGGACAGATAAGGACAGACAAGGACAGACAAGGACATACAAGGACTGACAAGGACAGATAAGGACAGACAAGGACAGACAAGGACAGACAAGGACTGACAAGGACAGATAAGCGCAGATAAGGGCAGATAAGCGCAGATAAGGGCAGATAAGGACAGATAAGGACAGACAAGGACAGACAAGGACATACAAGGACTGACAATGACAGATAAGCGCAGATAAGGGCAGATAAGCGCAGATAAGGGCAGATAAGGACAGAGAATCGCAGATAAGCTCAGGTAAGGGCAGATAAGGGTAGATAAGGACTGATAAGAGCAGATAATGATAGATAATGACAGATAAGCGAGAATAAGCGAAGATAATGACACATAGGCGCAGATAAGGGCAGATAATGGCATATAATGACTGATAAGGGCAGATAAGGGCAGATAAGGGCAGATAATGACGAGCTAATTACATGGTGCAACACCAGGAATGTAGAGGCATGTGAGTGTCAGACACCACACACACACATCACAACCACCACACACACATCTCACACATTCACCTGATCTGTCGAACTAATCATGATTACTGTCGAACTCAGTATTCTGACCGTTGACTTCTGTAGTTCAAGTTGCATAATCCGATGGGTTTAATCTTCTGCATTTTCAATATATGTGTATGTATAAATGGTCACCTTTATATAAATATTATGCTAAGCGGTCAGAATGCTCTAGTGTGTGCTTTTCTGGAAGGTTCTGTGTGATGCAGCTAGAGCGGCTTGGAGCACAGTTGCCTGTGGGGACAGAGAAGCAAGGGCAGCTGGTCAACAGGTGCTTCCTGGCCCAATACCATTTGGCTACTTCGACCTGATTTTTAGGTTGATTATTATTATGTATCATACTTCACAGTTCGAAGTAACTTTTTATTTTAAATGGCTATCTTTGTGCAAGTTTCCACTTCAAATATTACCAAATATTGTTGGTGTGCACATCAACATTCTGATACTGACATCATAGGCTTTAACAGCAATAGGTTGACTTAATATTCCTTCCTATTCATAAAGATATGTTTAGTATCTAAGTTGGATATCTAGAATGAAATCTAGATAAATGTTCTGGCTTCGAAAATATGTACTATATACTTTGTTATGTGGATATAAATAGCAGCACTCCTTAATGTTTCGCTGCCCCCTTTAACCTCCATGGATATTTGCTGCGGAGCGATCATTGTCTCCTTCCCACCTCCTCCAACCTGTGAGTCAACGGTCATTCTGCTCACTTTGATGTATATAAGTTATTATGCAGACATGCACACATATGCACGTGCATACTTGTATATGGGTTATTCTCCAAAACTGGGCACCACATATTTGGTTTCCACGTTACGATGCTGATAATTAAGTCGTTGTTTTATTGATAACAAGTCAAATAAGTATTGCAGCCTCTGTCTATTAGGTATGTTAGCAGTTCTACATGTATTGAATTTATCCCACAAAAGATATCAAAATTATAATTGTATGATTTTGCGCTAGAGTGAAAATGTGAAAATTTACACTATACATGTAGCCAAACCTTTTTCAACTTATTTTTCAACTTTTTTCTTGTAAGTCATAACCTTCTCTGCTTAACAGTAATCAAGAAAATCTTGGTTAACTATGTTGTATATGTTAAAATGAGATTCTGGGTGTGTCTTTGATTTTCATGTTACACAAGTGATATTAATGTATTGCTCAATTTGTATAAGATCTAATTCAAAAAGTGAAATTCATATTTTTCAACTCTGACATATGCACAACATGCATACCTTCATAGGACATTGGATTAGGCTATTATTTGGATGGATTTTTGCTATTATTTGGAAGGTTTTCACTTTTGGTTTCCATGTCACACTTTGGTGCCCAGTTTAGAGAATGACCCATATATGTATTTATGTATATATGCTGTATAACTATAAGTCATTATTCGAGCATAATAAGGTGGAAGATCCATCTACTCCCCAGCCACTAAGTCATCGGCTGCTCATTAGGTCATCTACTGGTACCACCTGACCTCCCCGAGTGGCACCACCTGCTCGCCCATGCTTCAGCGGCCGTTACGCTCACTCACGTTACCGCTGACAATATTTTGTTTGTTAGGCTAGAGGGCTTATTTCCTCTAGCCAGAAAACATACTCTTTCTATCCACTATCAATTATCATGTTCTCCATGTTCCTTATTATGTAGGTAACTATTATATGCTGCAGAAGAATTATACGAGTATAATACCCCAGAATATCCCTCCTCTCCCTCATCACTCACTCAGCTCCATGGACTGTGGGAGTCTCTCATAGTCATCTACTGTTCCAGCCTCCCCACCTCAGCTCCGATTCTGGCACCACCACCCCTTCACACTGCAACCGTCCCTCACTGTACCGCTGAAAATCATATATATATGTATAGAGTTCGACCCCGTTAAACCAAGCTCGGTTAAACCAAACGATCGGTTAATCCAAACTTTTTTCTGCAGCCCAGCAAAATACTACCATTTATCATATAAAAAATTTGGTTAAACCAAAGTCGGTTAAGCCAAAGTATTGGTTAATCCAAACAAAATTGTCGGCCCCAGGCCACTTCCGGTACAGTTAAACCAAACTTTCATGTGGTTTTAAGGTCATCTAGGACTTTTTTATATGATAAATGGTAGTATTTTGAGGCGAGAACAGATAGAGAGGGCGCCCTCGTCTCCGGTTCAAGGATACTGTCGTGGGGGTGATGAAAATGGGAAATATTGCGCCTAGAGCGGGACTCGAACCCACATCTCTTTGCACTCCGGGCCAGTGTGCTAACCATTACACCACCTAGGCTCCCTGATATCAACACACGACCCACGCCTACCTGTCTATGTGGCTCCTTGCCTGAGAGGTCAGTGCAGACCACTACACTCGTCCCCTTGGAATTGTAAGTCTTTTAATGCTTACAATTACATACATACAGGCAATGCAAAGCATTATCATACACAGGGTAGGTTCAACAACTATACAGTGCATAGCTTGTACAGGAAATGGTCACGGCAACCAGTGTCATGGGGGTGATGAAAATGGGAAATATTGCGCCTAGAGCGGGACTCGAACCCACATCTCTTTGCACTCCAGGCCAGTGTGCTAACCATTACACCACCTAGGCTCCCTGATATCAACACACTACCCACGCCTACCTGTCTATGTGGCTCCTTGCCTGAGAGGTCAGTGCAGACCACTAAAATACCATCAAGAGAAACCTGAAGCTGAGAGACATTAAGACCGACTCATGGACATCACTCTCACAGCAGAGAGCTAAATGGAGAGCGGCAGTCCAGTAATGAAAGCAGACTTTGTCGCATCACGACCGACAGCATGATGATGACGATGGTATGCTGATGACACTGAGTTCATCATGCGCCGATAAACACCACCATCAATAAATAAGGCCAAATAACAAAAAGGTTGGTGATCGTACTTTTGATCACCCAATTCCGGGCGGGGCGGGCGTTTTTTATTTTTTATTTTGTATTTGTTTTTCAGTATATCATACAATTCCAGAAGTTTCAATTTTGGAAGTCAAATAGTTTAATCAACAGTAAGCAACCCTTCCCCCCCCCCCACAATTTTTTCATTTATCCGACAGAAAATACAGATTGGTTAATATCCTCCTGAGTAATAATATGTCAATTCTTAGCCCAACACATTTTTAAGTCTAAAAATAATTGTTTTCAATCAAAACATCAAGGTGTAAAAATATACGGATTTTCGGTTCGGAATTATATATTGGCAGAGAGCATTGTAATTCTTGGGTGACGGAGTGGGGAGAAGGTTATGTAATCTAAAGGCAATGATGCCCCACTCACATTATGACATGATATAAGCTGTGTGAAATATATGTTCCTACATGATGCCTAGGATTAATGAAGAGATGTTCTTATATAAGAAACAGTTCAGGTTTGGTGAAATGTTCCTCTATACATTCATAAAGAATGCAATTGGAGAAAAAGAACATTTTTAATATATATATATATATATATATATATATATATATAAGTAACTGTTTGCAACTACCTGTTACCATGGTGCCGATGGGCCAGCACACCAGCGTAATCTACATATACACCGAGGCACCACCTGCGGCTGGGTTGAGTGACCGCCACCCCGACTGGGTGGTGCCACCCTCCCAGGCTGTGTGTGTGGGGGGGGGGGGGGGGGGGGGGGGCTCCCTCCCCTCTTGGCCTCTGGCCACACTAGCCTCACGAGATTATTGATTATGAAAGACCGATGCTCGAGTCACACTGGATAGTGGCACTTTTTGTTTATTTGGCCTAATGTGTGAACGACAAAAGTAGGCTCACCTCCCGGCTATTACATCACCATAGATCAGCAGGCGCTCACTTCAAACTCCACGCGGCGTGAATTATTGGTTTCATTTAAAAATCTAATTTGTAGGTAATTGTTGGGCGCTCAGACAGACATCCTAAACTGTTGACGTGATATGCAGTCGCCTACCTAACATGCTGGCAGCGTGGACTGTTATTTGGGTGCAGATTTAGATGGCGCACTGGTCACGCCACAAGGACCGGTGTAATGGTGCTGTCACATTACGACGCTTCTCGCCAACGCGCATCGACGTATGTGATTTGTTGGCGCTATGTCGGGATACGTCAGGAAGCGTTATGCACGCATTAGGCGCCCGTTGGTATACGTTGATCTACGGCAATAGTCGGCGGCGCATGTCAGGGTATCAGCGAAGTTTTGTCCTTGCACAAAACTTTTGACTTGCGACAACGCGCAGGTGCTAACATTATAGATACGTTAAACGCGCTGGAATAACATTATGCGAACGCTATGCACATGCCACACGTGCGTGAGGCTCGTTGCGCCAAACTGTTGCTTTATTTGTTTGTTGTTGTTTTACATCCTAGCAACATCTAAGGTCATACAGGGTGAGCCAAACTTTCTTTTGTTTTTTTCTCATGTGTCGATATACGTTACCACAACGTCGGCCGCACGCTACCACTACGTGCGCTGATGCCGAAAAATTCATCCCACAGGAATTTGAAAACGTTTTCGGTTTCCCTCCCTCGTTTTAACTTTCCTTCCCCCCATTTTGGGGGAATTTTCTTTATTTTTGTTATTTTTTGTTATTTTTCATGACAAATATAATAATACACAGAGAATAGCATAATGGAAATTATTACTAGTACAATAAAACATATTTCACCCCATATGACACAAAAAGTCTCCAAGATGGCTAAGAAAAAAATATTATAGCTCTGAATTTTAAAATGTTTTTTCATGTTTTTAAACAATTTTAAATTCCTGGAGGGGGGAATTTGAAAATAGGGGGAGGAATCTGAAAACTGTTATTAATTTTCCTCCCGGGAATATGAAAACGTTTTCAATTTCACCAGAGGGAAATTAAAAACGTTTTCAGATTCCCGGGCGAACTTGAAAAGGGGGGAAATTGAAATCATTACACCGGAGCGACAAGACGGATTGCCATAAGAGTTGAGCGTCCGTCTCCCGTTTTGGTAGATCGTGGGATTGGAACCCACAGGTTCCAACCCTGGTCGAGTCAAATCAATTAATTAAACATTGATACTTGTTGCTTCCTAGCCAGGTGCTCGGAATTATTAGGATAGGGAAAGGACTGGTTGGCTCAGTGTGAAGATAATGTGACTGAGTGGGATAACAGGTCATGGTGCTGGTGGCCTGGTCTCACAGTGGAGCATCACTATACAGTCATCATGAGTGCGCACTGTTACAAGTCGGTACCCGTCCTGATATGACCTACGGTTTCGAACCCTTGTCTAGTCAAACCAATGACTTAAAAACTTATATTTGTCGCTTCCTGGCCAGGCGCTCGGCATTATTAGGATAGGGAAAGGACTGATTGGTTCAGTGTCAGGATAATGTGATTGAGTGGGATATCAGGTCATGGTGCTGGCAGTCTGGTTTCCCAGTGGGGCAGCACTATGAAGTTGCCATGAGTGTGCAATGTCACAAGTCGGTACACATCCTGATATGACCTTAGATGTTGCCTGATGTAAAACTCCAACAACCAAACAACCGGTGTCGCAGTTGAAGTTCCCAGCAGTTGAAGTTCCCACAATTGCTTCTGCGCATATGTCAACATCTAACGGCATCGTCTGCGCATTGTCAATCTTCACACATAAAAAGTGAAATATCTCTAAAACCAAACCAGCTAGAAACAAATCGCTTGGTACACATATAGAAAACATGTTTACCAACACGATTATATTAAATTGATATGGTTAGGGTTCTGGATTTCTATTAATTTTGAATAATGTTTTGCACTGCGCGTACCGCCAAACTCAACGCATTGTCAATGGTCGTGAGCAATCTTCATGCAGAAAAAGTGAAATATCTCTAAAACCACACCACCTAGAAACAAATCGCTTGGTACACATATAGAAAACATGTTTACCGAAAAGATTATATTAAATTTATAAGGTTAGTCACACTGACACTATAGTGACAGCGATTTGCGGCGATCGGCGATGGTTTAAATCGGGCTAATGTTGACACATGCGCAGACAATGCTTTGACGCATGCGCAGATGCTTTGACGGATGCGCAGAAGCAATTGTGGGAACTGAAACTGCTGGGAACTGAAACTGAGACACCGGTATGCAGCGGCGACAGGGTGCGTCTACCTAAATAACATGTTCGTAGCGCGGACAGTTACTTGGGGCTGATTTAGGTGGCGGCTTCTGTCTGACTGTCCACTCCACAAAGACCGGAGTTGGGTGCGGCCTGGGGGATGTGGGGTGTGGATCTGGGGTGTGTGGGGG
>CM059197.1:86675723-86773064 GCA_030323885.1 Branchipolynoe longqiensis
GGCACTACTGTAGAATGCTGGCACTACTGTAGAATGCTGCCACTACTGTAGAATGCTGCCCCTACTGTAGAATGCTGGCACTACTGTAGAATTCTGGCACTACTGTAGAATGCTGGCACTACTGTAGAATGCTGGCACTACTGTAGAATGCGGGCGATACTGTAGAATTCTGGCACTACTGTAGAATGCTGGCACTACTGTAGAATGCAGGCACTACTGTAGAATGCCGGCACTACTGTAGAATGCCGACACTACTGTAGAATGCCGACACTACTGTAGAATGCTGCCACTACTGTAGAATGCGGGAATTACTGTAGAATGCGGGCACTACTGTAGAATGCTGGCACTATTGTAGAATGTTGGTGCTACTGTAGAAGGCTGGCGTTTTTACAGAAACCTGGCGTGTCTACCAATGCCACCAAAGTCTGTAGACTCCAACCTCCGCTTGGAGAGTGTTAATTTCGGTGTCGCGGGTGGCCGGGAGCTGATTGTCTGCGGAAACAGTGAGCGTGTTTTCATTCGCACCGAGTACACCTCAGCAGATTGGGTGTAGGCCGGGTGTTTGTGTAAAATCACGACCAAGCCCCGACCGAGGAGCATCCTTCTAAGTACGATGGGCTCCCGGGGGCCTGGCCGGGAAGCAGGGGGAGGGCTGCCGGGGTGGTGGCACGGGGGAGGGAGGGTCAATGTTCAAAGACGTGAGTGGGGTGTGGTACGTGGTGGGTACGTTGTACGTGCTGTTTGGTGGTACGTGGTGTGCAGGTTGTACGTGGTGTGTGGTGGTTGTGTGTAACTTGTGGTATGTGGTGTGCAGTGATACATGGTGTGTTTGTTCAAATCCCACGATCTACCAAAACGGGAGAGGGACGCCCAACTCAATGGGCCATCCCGTCTGGTCGGATGATGCATTGGAGTAGACTCATTGGGTGCAGATGGTATGTGTGGGTGGTATGTGGCGGGTGGGTGGTACGGGGTGTGTGGGTGGTACGTGGTGTGTGGGTGGTTCGTGGTGTGTGGGTGGTACATGGTGTGTGGGTGGTACATGGTGTGTGGGTGGTACCTGGTGTGTGGGTGGTACATGGTGTGTGGGTGGTACGGGTGAGTGGGTGGTACGTGGTGTGTGGGTGGTAATGGTGTGTGTGGTGGTATGTGGTGTTGTGGGTGGTATGTGGTGTGTGGGTGGTACTGGTGTGTGGGTGGTGGGTGTGGGTGGTATGTGGGATATGGGTGGGATGTGGTGTGTGGGGGTACATGGTGTGTGGTGGTAGTGGAGGGTGGGTGGTACATGGTTGTGGGGTGATGGGTGGTGTGTGGGTGGTACATGGTGTGTGGGTGGTATGTGGTGTGTGGGTGGTACATGGTGTGTGGGTGGTATGTGGTGTGTGGGTGGTACATGGTGTGTGGGTGGTACATGGTGTTTGGGTGGTACCTGGTGTGTGGGTGGTACATGGTGTGTGGGTGGTACATGGTGTGTGGGTGGTACGTGGTGTGTGGTGGTACATGGTGTGTGGGTCGTATGTGGTGTGTGGGTGGTACATGGTGTGTGGGTGGTACATGGTGTGTGGGTGTTACATGGTGTGTGGGTGGTACGTGTGTTTGGGTGGTATGTGGGGTGTGGGTGGTGGTACGTGGTGTGTGGGTGGTACCGTGGTGTGTGGGTGGTACGTGGTGTCGATGGGTTGGGTATGTGCGTGTGTGGGTGGTACAGGTGTGTGTGTGGGTGGTATGTGGTGTGTGGGTGGTAAGTGGTGTGTGGGTGTTACGTGGTGTATGTGGGTGGTACGTGGTGTATGGATGTTGGTGTGTGGGTGGGTACGTGGGTGGTGTGTGGGTGGTACTTGGTGTTTGTGGTGGTCGTGGTGTGTGGTGGTATGGTGTGTGGTGTGGGTGGTTATGTGGTGAGTGGTGGTACGTGGGGTGTGGGTGGTACGTGGGGTGTGGGTGGTACATGGGGTGTGGGTGGTACGTGGGGTGTGGGTGGTACGTGGGGTGTGGGTGGTACGTGGGGTGTGGGTGGTATGTGGGGTGTGGGTGGTACGTGGGGTGTGGGTGGTACATGGGGTGTGGGTGGTACGTGGTGTGTGGGTGGTACGTGGGGTGTGGGTGGTACGTGGGGTGTGGGTGGTACGTGGGGTGTGGGTGGTACATGGTGGGTGGGTGGTACGTGGGGTGTGGGTGGTACGTGGGGTGTGGTTGTACGTGGTTTTGTGGGTGGTACATGGTGTTGTGGGTGTGGGTAGTGTGGGGTGGTACGTGGTGTGTGGTGGTACGTGGTGTGTGGGTGGTACAGTGTGTGGGTGGTACGTGGGGTGTGGGTGTACATGGGGTGTGGGTGGTACGTGGGGTGTGGGTGGTACTGGGGTGTGGGTGGTACTGGTGTGTGGGTGGTACGTGGAGTGGGTGTTGGTGGTTATGTGGGGTGTGGGTGGTACGTGGTGTGTGGGGGGTACGTGGTGTTTGGGTTGGTACCTGGTGTGTGGGTGGTACATTGGTGTGTGGGTGGTACATGGGGTGTGGGGTGGTACGTGGGGTGTGGTGTGGTTGGTGTGTGGGGTTGGTGGTTGTGTGGGTGGTTGGTGTGTGGGTGGTATGGTATGTGGGTGGTATGGTGTGTGGGTGGTATGGTGTGTGGGTGGTACGTGGTGTGTGGGTGGTATGTGGTGTGTGGGTGGTACATGGTGTGTGGTGGTACTGGTGTGTGGGTGGTATGTGGTGTGTGGGTGGTACTGGTGTGTGGGTGGTACGTGGTGTGTGGGTGGTACCGGTGGGTGTGTGGTATGGTGTGTGGGTGGTACGTGGTGTGTGGGTGGTATGGATGTGGGTGGTACTGGTGTGTGGGTGGTACGTGGTGTGTGGGTGGTACGTGGTGTGTTGGTGGTATGTGGTGTGTGGGTGGTACATGGTGTGTGGGTGGTACGTGGTGTGTGAGTGATATGTGGTGTGTGGGTGGTACACGGTGTGTGGTGGTACATCGTGTGTGGGTGGTACTTTGGGGGTGGGTGGTACTCACTACACATATACCCACAATGTGATAGCAGGCATTTATTGGACCAATACTGGAAGAAGTATAGAGAGTAAAGCTAGGATTCCTTTTTTTATTTTTTTTTTTTATTGAGGCTGTATTTATACTGTCCATAGCATATAAGCCCGGGTACCCAGGCTTGTTTTCAATGCTGGCCAGTTGTAGTGTTGGTGTTATCTTACCACACAGTGGCTGCTGATAAGGTATTTGATTGCCTGCATTTCAGTAGCAGATAGATAATTGGTTGGTATGGTTAGTAGCCTATGTTAGTTTTTTTTTGATTTTCTTGGTATATATGTATTTATTTTTTCTACTCTTATTACTAGACTAGCCTACTCCTATTTACATATCATAGGCTTGTACGTAGCTGTGTGGTGTGTTATCTGGCTACTTTTGGCATGGTTACCTTCCATTGGGCATCCCGCTGGTGGGCCGTGACATATCACATGCCCCTTTGCAGTGCAGCTTAGTGGGGGTTTCCTAGCCTTATTTTGCACAGATATTTTTTGTAGGTTTTTAGGTCAGGAATTTGTCGTTCCTTTACCGTTTGGGCATTCCACAACTTGGCAGCCATTTCCAGCGTGCTTCTCTCATGAGCTTTTATTCGGCTTCTGGTCTGCTTTAGTAGTGGTGCATTATTTGCTCTAGTAGCCCTTTGTGGTTTTGTTAGAAGTTTACTGTTTTGACTATAGCTATATGCTAATGTTTTCAAATGAATTATTCTCCTATTTTCTAGTAGTTTCACTTTGGTTCTTTTGTGTATGTCATAGGTTGGGTGCAGCTTGTCTACTCTTAGACAGATTTTTAGGGCTCTGTTCTGCAGTGTTTGCAGTTTTTTTAGTAGTTCTTTTCTCGCACCCATGTAGTTTACATCTCCATAGTCAAAATAGGGGAGCACCATGCCCTTGAAGATTTTTATTGACATTTCTTGTGTCATGTAGTCTCTTAGCTTTGCAAATAGCCACAGTTTGTGGTTTACTTTTTGTATAATTTTATTTATACATAGGTTGTAGTTTAGTTGGCTGTCCAACTCAAGGCCTAGGTATTTGTAATGGTCTACATTTTCTAGTGTTTGGTTTCCTAACTTACAGTGTAGTTTTCTTTCTGGCATTTGTTTATGCGAGAAGAGTACTGTTTTTGATTTGCTTGTGTTGATGGTTATTTTGTTGGACTCACACCACTCATCTAGTTTTAGTAGGAGTTTATTTAGTTTAGTTAATACCTCCTCCTCTGTGGTTGCCATTTGCGTATATGACTGTGTCATCTGCATATAGTTGAGGCATTCAGTTTGCAACCACCATTTTTTCAAAGGTCGTGATATGCGATTATAAAGAGGTAGTGAGCCCTAACACTGACCTTGGGTACACCACATGTGACAGGTTGGTTGTCTGATAGTGTATTGTTTATTTTTGTTTTCTGTTGCCTGTTGTTCAGGTAGCATCTTATCCAATCCATAGTGTTGGATTTTATGCCCATGGTTTTTAGTTTTTTCCAGTAGTATTTTGTGGTCTACTGTGTCAAATGCTTTGCTGAAGTCAATGAAGGCAGCTCCAACTAATTGTTTTTGGTTCATTGATGCCATTATGTCATTTGTTAGGTTAGCTATTGTTTTTGATGTGGAGTGCAGTTTCCTGAAGCCCCCTTGTCTTTCGTTTAGTATATCATTTTTTCCAGGTGTTCATTGATGTGTCTATGTAACACTTTTTCAATGAGCTTGCCTGGGGTTTGAAGAATTGATATTGGCCGGTATGCGAATGGGAAGATTCCTTACACACGGCATGCGGCGTGCGGCATGCGGTAAGCAGCATATAAAAGTGTGCACCCATGTGCCTTTCATTCTTTCTGTCACCACACATAAACACAGAAATGAGAAATATGAAGAATGGGAGGTGCAAACATGTAGGTTTATGCGCGGACCTGTTAGGAAGCAGTCTTCATGAGAAATATGAAGAATGGGACGGTGCAAACATGTAGGTCTATGCGGCGGACCTGTTAGGAAGCAGTCTTCATGAGAAATATGAAGAATGGGACGGTCCAAACATGGCTCAGTTTAGCTTGCTTTGAAGGATGTTAGGACCGTCCCAAATATGAAGACTGCTTCATATTTCTCATGAAGACCAGCTGTCCGTAATTATCAGTCGCCTCCTCCAGCCTTATATCAATGGACAAATGCGACTGATGCTTTTCTATTCGCAGCACCATTATTTTGTCTTTATGTGTGCTATTTCTACTCGTGGGGGTTCCTACCTTTATTGGAGACTGCTTCCTAACAGGTCCGCGCTCTACCTTGTCCTGACTGTCCGTAATTATCAGTCGCCTCCTCCAGCCTTATATCAATGGACAAATGCGACTGATGCTTTTCTATTCGCAGCACCATTATTTTGTCTTTATGTGTGCTATTTCTACTCGTGGGGGTTCCTACCTTTATTGGAGACTGCTTCCTAACAGGTCCGCGCTCTACCTTGTCCTGACTGTCCGTAATTATCAGTCGCCTCCTCCAGCCTTATATCAATGGACAAATGCGACTGATGCTTTTCTATTCGCAGCACCATTATTTTGTCTTTATGTGTGCTATTTCTACTCGTGGGGGTTCCTACCTTTATTGGAGACTGCTTCCTAACAGGTCCGCGCTCTACCTTGTCCTGACTGTCCGTAATTATCAGTCGCCTCCTCCAGCCTTATATCAATGGACAAATGCGACTGATGCTTTTCTATTCGCAGCACCATTATTTTGTCTTTATGTGTGCTATTTCTACTCGTGGGGGTTCCTACCTTTATTGGAGACTGCTTCCTAACAGGTCCGCGCTCTACCTTGTCCTGACTGTCCGTAATTATCAGTCGCCTCCTCCAGCCTTATATCAATGGACAAATGCGACTGATGCTTTTCTATTCGCACCCCGTGTCGCATGCCGCATGCCGGACCGATCGCTACAGGGACCGATCGAGTTGTCGCATTCGCTTCGCATTCGCATTCGCATTCGCATACCGCGTGTAAGGGTTGCAGCCCATTGACTTCAAGGCGTTTCGATTTTTTGCCGCATTCGCATTCGCATTCGCAGACCGCATACCGCGTGTAAGGAATCTCAGCTTTAGCATTCACCACGAAGCACGGATCTAACGCTCATATTGTAATCTCTACTTTGATTGCTTACCAATACAACTCTTTACTTTAAAAGGAAGAACATAAACTAAATAGAGATAGAGCTATTGCACCCTACACACGGAATACATACCCGATATAATCAATTAAAGAAACTACTTCCATATGTTGTGTTCAACTGATTGTTGCGTCCCTGACATTTGTCACAAATATTGTTGTTGACACTCGACACTATGCGTAGTATATATACAAACCCATGTGTGTAAACTATAATAAATTTCGGAAGTGTACAAACATACAGCAGGTTAATAGGCCATGGTGAATGACCCAGATACGAGAATCGGGCTCACACAAAAGCTAAATCTTGTTTTCTTTAACGACGCCTCTAGAGCGCTTTTTTTTTTATCATCGGCTATTGCACATCAAACATATGGTGATTCTGACATATTTCTGATATGACCTTAGATGTTTCCAGGACGTAAAACTCCAACAACCAACCAACTATAAATCAACATACATTTGTAATTGAGAATAGGCACATACATAAAACACCATTGCTTTACTTAAAGCAAAAACAAACAAAAACCACAAAAAGGAAATGCCCATAAACAACTTGAAGTAAGTTTAATTTGAAATGTAGTTAAATCATTCGCCACTAGGGGCTGCGGCAGTGCAGTGACAACACTGAATAGACTTGATTGCCTGGTACAATTTCCTGTCAGTCTTTCTCTGTGTGTTGTTGCTTGGTTGTTTTATTTGGTGTGGTTTTTGTGTGTATGTAATTGGGTATTTTGGGGGTGGGGTGGGGGTGGAGGTGGTTGGACTATAAATAAGGCGTGTGCGCAGACGCATGAGCATAGTAGTGTAATCCTAGCGGCAAGTTGACGTATTAATAGGAAACATAATTTGTTTCCCGTGTATGCCATGAGAGGTACTGTAATCAGTGTAAATGCACACCGAGTGTGTTGGGCATGGCCTACACTGTGACAGGTGTGTAATACCTGGTGGTGACCCGAGCCTCGGGGACCAGACGGGATGGCCAAATGAGTTGAGCGTCCGTCTCCCATTTTAGTCGATCGTGGGATTTGAATCCTGGTTCAGTCAAAGTAATGACTTAAAAATGTATATCTATCGCATCCTAGCCAGGCACTCTGCATTAGTATAATAGGGCTAGGACTGCTTGGCTTGGGTGCGGGATAATGTGACTGAGTGGGATATCAGGTCATGGTGCTGGTGGCCTGGTCTCCCAGTGGGGCAGCACTATAACATCTCCATGAGTGGGCACTGTCACATGTCAGTACCCGTCCTGATATGACCTTAGATGTTGCCAGGATGTAAAATTCCAAAAACCAACCAATCAAGAGACAGATGCACATGACAAGAGGGTCATGTAGACAAATACAGAAAGTAAAGCTTGTTTTATTTAACGACGCCTCTAGAGCAGATTGACTTTTATCATCAGCTGTTGGACGTCAAACATTTGGTCATTCTGACATATTTCTTTGGAACAAACCCACTGCCACCACATAGGCTACTGTTTCCAACAAGTAGCAAGGGGTCGTTTATATGCACTTTCCAACAGACAGTATACACATACACATGACAAGAGGGTCGTGTCAGATACAGACTGACAGTAGGGTCTTGTAATCTCAAATATTACACAAATGTCCACATTAGATTTGCCTGCAGAGTGAATACGTGATTTGACTGAAACATTCTATGAACCCCTTGCTGCTTATTGGAAAGAGTAGCCTATGTGGCAGCATCGGGTTTCCTTAAAAGAAATATGTCAGAATGACCATATGTTTGACGTCCAATAGCCGATGATGTGAAAATCAATGTGCTCTAGAGGCGTCATTCAATAAAAGAAGCTTTACTTTGAAACCTTCGTTGTGCGCGTTCAACTAGTTATCAATGTACTCCATTAGTTAACAAGCAGTCACGGCCCATGCCCTACGAATGTCCAACACTGGTAAGGTGACATGGGTCGGGTAATGTGACATGAGTGGGGTGAGATGACATGAGTGGGGCAGTTAGTGTCACGTGGATATGTGATTACCAGTAATGTATGCCCTCCTATTTCCTGACACTCATACAGCAGCACGAACACATCATCCTCAGAGGCATGCTATTCAGGTGATAGATGACTGCAGGTATATAAAGACATTAATACAAAAACATGACCATATTTACACAGCTTACAAATTCTCTATGGGTATGCAGGTATAGCAATACCTCAGGGAGTTTGACGGCCCTGCCCTGCAGAGTTGTAAACCACTGCCTTGTCGTACAGGTTCTTGACAGAACCGAAGGCTAAGGGAGCAAACCCTAAACAGAAAACCATGTCCTGGGGCAGCACTAAGGGGAGATTATGTATGAAACTCCCAACATCTCCTGACCAGCCACTGCAGGGACAAATAGCTTTGCGCCTGTCTTGACATGTTCTTGCCCCGAGAGAGTGCCGCTGGTAACTTGCAAAAGCCAGCAGCACTTCAACACTTTTGCAGGCAGCTTTCATGAAATGTAAGACTGACTCATGGACGCAACTCTCACAGCAGAGAGCTAAATGGAGAGCGGCAGTCAAGTAATGAAAGCAGTCTTTGTCGCATCGCGACCGACAGCATGATGATGATGACAAATTCTCTGGTGCGACTGACACTGGTCAACACCCAGTTGAGGAGAGGTGGGCTGAGATGGCGCCACCGGTACAGTGTTGCATCTTACGGAGTTAACAATAATCATAGTAATATGTAATATTCCCTTCTGTATCTTTATAATTGCATAATACGTTATACATCACATAAAACCTTCTAGGTATAAAACCATATCAATACAATTGTGTATAAAACATTCGGGGTTGTAAAGCCGTGTTTACACGGGAGAGTTAAATCGCTTCATATAAATCGCCTTGCCTAGTTCGCCTCACATTCGCTGTGTAAACGCGACTCTGAGGTGGATTAGGGCTGATTCGCCTCAAATAGTTCGCTTCATATAAACCACGTCGCGAGGTAGTTTATATGAATCGATTCAGCTGGTTCCTGGGCGGCGACTAAACAAATAGCAGTACTCGCCGGCTACAGGCTCACTAAGGCTGCTGGTTCCCCGCGCCGACACACTTTCAAACTCAGTCTGTGTAAACGCGCCATTACTACTTCGCTTCATATAAATCGCTTTGTCTAATTCGCTTCACAATTCCCCGTGTAAACACGGCTATAGATGTATATCTAAATTCTATATGAAACTGTATGCATGTTTAAACTCTTATATGAAATGCTATATATATTATATACACTTTTAGCAAACACATCTATAAAGTTTGATTAAATATAAAGGTTGATCTTATATATAAACTTTATATATGTGTATATATATATTAAACTTATTTGCATATATACATATGTTATGCATAAATAGCGTTAATAACACGTTTTCCATGGTGACATCCATCACAATGTCTGATTGAACAGTGATAACCTGCCTAGATTGATAATACTTATATTGGTCTAGTCTGATAATACTGATATTGGTCTAGTCTGATAATACTGATATTGGTCTAGTCTGATAATACTGATATTGGTCTAGCCAGCACCATTTCACCATTTTGTATT
The DNA here is from genome assembly GCA_030323885.1 of Branchipolynoe longqiensis. Taxonomy (NCBI): domain Eukaryota; kingdom Metazoa; phylum Annelida; class Polychaeta; order Phyllodocida; family Polynoidae; genus Branchipolynoe; species Branchipolynoe longqiensis. The sequence goes on from CM059197.1 coordinate 86,685,454, forward strand.
CTGGTTATTTGCTGGAATGCATTTAAATTTGAGGATTAAATCACTCCAGATTGAAAGTTAGTCATTTAATGAATGCCACCTTAATAATGGACCAGGCACGGTAGCCGAATCGGTAGAGAGCGGGCCTCCCGTGCGGGAGATCAGGAGTTCGGTTCCCGGTCCAGTCAAACCAATGATATATCAAATTCAAACTTGTCGCTTCCTAGCCTGGCACTCGGCATTAATAGCATCGGGCAAGGACTGGTTAGCTCAGTGTCAGGATAATGTGACTGAGTGGGATGTCGGGTCATGGTGCCGATGGTCTGATTTCTCAGTGGGGCAGCACTATAAAGTCGCCATGAGTGCGCGCTGTCACAAGTCAGTACCCATCCTGATATGACCTTAGATGTTGCCAGGACGTAAAACTGAACAACCAACCAACCTTAATAATGGGGTTTGAGCCCTTTGAACCCCAACCCTGCCCCCTGGCGGGCAATAATGCGCAGTATAGCACGGCGGGAGTAGCGTGGCGCGTTTTCCCGTCATGTGAGTCAGTCAGACTGTGCGTTATTACACGGTATATATGGTATGCACTGACGTCACGCTAAACACAAGTGCGGCCATTGTGGAGATACAACACAATAACAAACCCATTGTCAATGGCAGTGAACAATCTTCATACAGAACAAATTAAATATCTCTAAAACCACACCACCTAGTCACACACCGCTTGGAACACATATAGAAAACATGTTTAACAAAAAACGTATATTAAATTGATGAGGTTAGGGTTCTGCATTTCTATTAATTTTGAATAAAATAGACGTTTTGCACTGCGTGTACCGGCAAACTGAATGCATTGTCAATGGCCGTGAGCAATCTTCATGCAGAAAAGGTTAATTATCTCTAAAACTACACCACATAGAAACAACCCGTTTGGAACACATATAGAAAACATATTTAACAACTAGATTATATTAAAATTATATGGTTAAGGTTCTGCATTTCCGGTAATTTTGAATAAAATTTACGTTTTACACTGTGCGTACTGGCAAAGTCAATGACAGTGTGCATTCGTTCTGTAGCCAAGCTGCACGCGCGTACACAATGTTTATAAACATTGAAAGGGGTCTACCATGTATCCTAATAATGTCGAGCACTCAACCGATGATGCCAGAGGTGCTTTGATATGAGAGCATTATTTATTTATTACGATAACCTTTCAGATTTGTATACACAATAACCAAGTTATTTTAAACAAACAAAAAAGCATCTTCGGCTTTGTTTCTTTTCTGATAGTTTTCTTTTTATAGGTAATGAATTAACTTTTGTTTTCTTAGTTCTTTGGACTTCTTGGTTTTGGGCTTTACTTTTTGTGTGTGCTTAGATGTTTTCGCGAAGAGGTTTATAATTACGGGAACATTGCTAAGGCCATTGCTAAGGCTAAGGCCATTGCTCAGGTCCGTCTGATGTGGCAAGAATGGAACGGCCGATGCATTAGCTAATAGAAAAGATCTGAAAGTCAAAATCTTTCAAATGCAGATTTTGGAATATGATAACAATTCAAAAAGCATATTGCTTCTCATTCATTGGAGCTTCCAGTAAATTTATAATTTGAATGTTTGGACCCCTTTGTCTTGCTTTGAACATTTTAGGAGGTTACCTATCTATGCACACCAGACCGGGTAAATACCATGAGGTGACCTAAAGTCACCAGACAGCCACAGCGGAAGTCTGGTACTTTTATTTAACGTCAGTCGTACAGTGACATTAATGATTAGGCTGCCATACGATGGCCTCGCGGTTTGTTTACGTGAGCGATATTAAGTGAAACCACTGCAATGACTCTCCCATACTAGTAATTATGAAGCTATTCAAGTAAAACGTTTATTATTAGAGCACATATGACTTATTTCATATTTCATAGCATTTGTGTTTTTATTATAATAGGCTAAGTTAGTCTTTTTAACAAACCATGTTGGTTGTATGCTTTTTCTCTATGTTTTGTGTGGCTATCGCTGAAAGCTGGGGAGAATGCAAATGTCCCGTGACTAGTATGAAAGCAGCTAATAGTAAAACACCTTTTATGTAAATAACCCTGAATTTAAAAATGGCTGGAAGACCAGTGCTTTGGCACTGACAAAGACTTATTCAGCAGAATAAACATATTTACCACACAAAAAATGTTGCTAGGACGTAAAACAAGACACAAACAAGCCCTCAGCTCTCACTACAAGTACAACCGCCAACCACTAAATCCTACCCCCTCAGCTCACCCCACCCCCACCCCACCCCCCAGCTGCCCACTACCTTCGGCCACGTGACCTTGAATAGGGCGACCATCTGGGACCCCGTGTAACACTATACGGGCGACCCGGATAAAGCAAGCAGTGCCTCTGGCCGGCAACAGAGGGCGCCACCGGGACTCTCTGACAGCTCCAACAGGCCGCCATCTTGCCCCCGGTTAGTTGTGACTTCATAGATTATAGATATCGGGTTTCCGCCTTAAATGGCCGCTGTTTCCCCATTACCTGCCGGTAACCAGCAGATCAGGTGGCAATGAGGTGTTTCCCCAGTCACCCCTGGCGTCTGAGTGACCCAGATTGAGGGGGAGGGGTGATCAAGGTGTGCTAGTTACCTGCCTCGGTGGTTTCAATTGGAAGACAATGATACCTGGATGTGTGAGGTGGTGGTTGCTATGGTAACTCCCCTCTGGCAGGTAGCGGTTGTCCTATCCCCCTGAGGCTGGCATTAAAGTAGGCATTGGCCTCCTTCCCCCTTCACCTCCCCTCCCCCCCCCCCTTCCTTCCCCTCATTAAAGTTGCATAGTCCGATGGTTTTGAATTTCTGTATTTTTTCTGAGATAAATATATTAGATCGATCACTAGTACCTACTTTACTTTAGTTCAAAGTTACTTTTATTTTAGATGGCAAACCTATGAGATATTTGAGTGCAAACATTTGAGTACACATACATGAACATATAGCTGTGGCACTGTCAGTCCCGTGTTAACATGCATACATACACATACATATACACATACATACATACATACATGAACACGTACACATACACGTACATGTACACATACACATACACATGGCTGTGGCGCTGTCTGTCCTGCGTTACCACACATGCATGCACATACATATACATACATACACATACACGTACACGTACACGTACATGTCACTGTGGCGCTGTCAGTCCTGCGTTACCACACATACATACACATAGATATACATACATACACATACATGTACATGTACACATACACGTACACATACACATACACATACACGTACACATACACGTGGCTGTGGTGTTGTCAGTCCTGCATTACCACACATACATACATATACATACATACAGGTACACATACACGTACACATGGCGGTGGTGCTGGCAGTCCTGCATTACCACACATGCATACACATACATATAGATACACATACATACATGTACACATACACTTACACATGGCTGTGGCACTGTCAGTCCTGCATTACCACACATACATACATATACATACATACATGTACACATACAGGTACACATACACATACACATACACATACACGTACACGTGGATGTGGCGCTGTCAGTCCTGCATTACCACACATACATACACATACATATACATACACATACACATACACATGGCTGTGGTGCTGTCAGTCCTGTGTTACCACACATACATATACATACATAAACATACACCTACACGTGGCTGTGGTGTTTTCAGTCCTGCATTACCACACATACATACACATAAATATACATACATACACGTACACGTACACGTATTCGTACACGTATGCGTACATGTACACGTACACGTACACCTACACGTGGCTGTGGTGTTGTCAGTCCTGCATTACCACACATACATACACATAAATATACATACATACACGTACACATACACATATACGTACACGTATGCGTGCATGTACACAAACACGTACACGTACACATGGCTGTGGTGTTGTCAGTCCTGCGTTACCACACATACATACACATACATATACATACACATACATGTACACATGGATGTGGCACTGTCAGTCCTGCATTACCACACATACATACACATATATATATACATACATACACATACACATACACGTATACGTACACGTACACGTATGCGTACATGTACACGTACACGTACACGTACACATACACATGGCTGTGGTGTTGTCAGTGCTGCATTACCACGCATACATACACATACATATACATACACATACATGTACACGTGGCTGTGGTGTTGTCAGTGCTGCATTACCACGCATACATACACATACATATACATACATACACGTACACATACACGTACACGTATGTCACGCGTCACCACGCAGGTGCTGGTGGTGTTGACAGCGCCTGTCTGACTGCGCTACGAGGGTGGTGCACTTAAAAGGGTTAGTAAGTAAGTGAAGAGGGGTGTTGGGTGTCGGGTTGAGTGCACCCCCCACCCCCGTCACCCCGTCCCACCACCCCACCCAAATCACCCCCTCCCCCCTCCCCCAACCTCCGCCCACACCTCCACTTAGCATTACGGACTTAGCTGCTTTAGCGCTGATTGATTCCTGACTGATCTGCAGGGTGCGTCACAGGGCGCCATCTGACGGCGAGTGACAGCGGCATGAGGGTAGTGCTGGCCGCCAGGTGGGGCATGGACCCGGGCGAATGCTTGCTGTATGTGTGTATGTGTGTATGTGTGTATATGTGTGTATGTGTGTGTATGTGTGTGTATGTGTGTGTATGTGTGTATGTGTGTATGTGTGTATGTGTGTATGTGTGTATGTGTGTATTGTGTATGTGTGTATGTGTCTATGTGTGTATGCGTGTATGCGTTTATGTGTTTATGTGTGTGTGTGTATGTTGTATGTGTGTATGTGTGTATGTGTGTGTATGCGTGTATGTGTGTATGTGTGTATGTGTGTATGTGTGTGTGTGTATGTGTGAGTGTATGTTCGTGTGTGTATGTGTGTATGTGTGTGGGTGTGTATGTGTGTATGTGTGTATGTGTGTATGTGTGTATGTGTGTATAGGGGGGTATGAGTGTATATGTGTGTATGTGTGTAGGTGGGTATGAGTGTATGTGTGTGCATATGTGTATGTGTGCATGTGTGTGTATGTGTGTATGTGTGTATGTGTGTATGTGTGTATGTGTGTATGTGTGTATGTGTGTAGGTGTGTATGTGTGAAAGAGTGTATGTTTGTATGTGTGTATGTGTATATGTGTCCATGTGTGCATGTGTGCATGTATGCATGTGTGTATTTGTGTATGTATGTGTATGTGTGTATGTGTGGGTATGTGTGTATGTGGATATGTGTGTATGTATGTGTGTATGTGAGTATGGATGTGTATTTGTGTATATATATGTATGTATGCATGTATTTGTGTATGCATGTTTGTATCATTGTATGTATGTGTGTATGTTATGTATGTGTGTACATATGTTATGTTATGGTATGCAGGTATTGCAGGTATTGCAGGTATTGCAGGTATAGCAATACCTCAGGGAGTTTGACGCCCCTGCCTTGCAGAGTTGTAAACCACCTCACCGCAACATTTGGTATTATTAATCTAATTTCATTTTGTTGAATACAGAAACTAAAAGATTAATTTTTCAACATGGACCCAAACAACACTGAATGTGCAATGCTAGAGCATGTCTTGTGTTCTGTAACATCGTGCGTTCAGCCTGTTTGTGGGTTGGAAGCATCACTGAACATGCCCACGTTAACAGGGGAGGTTGAAACCGATATTGTTTGTAATCACTTGAAGTTAAGTTTGTTTGTTTGTTGTTGTGTTACGTCCTAGGAACATCTAAGGTAATATCAGGACGGGGTAATCACTTTAAAGCCCCTGTCAGACCTTGCCCGACTGGGGAATCGGACACTGTCCGGTACTGTATGGCGATGTTCTGGTACCATCCGGTACCCATCCGGTGGTGTCCGGTGGTGTCTCCGGTACAAGTTTTGAACGTGTTCAAAACTTCTGCCGGACACCGCCGGACTGACGTGTCTGGTTGGTCTCCGGTATGTCTGGTACCCATCCGGAACCCATCCATACATGTCCGGTACCCATCCGGTACTCATCCGTTGGTGTCCGGTTTGTCCAGTTTGTCCGTTTTTTCAGGTACATGTCCAGTACCCATCTGCTATGTGTCTGGTTCTCGTCCGGTTCTCGTCCGGTACATGTCTGGTACATGTACGGTACTTATCCGGTTGTCCGGCGGCAATTAACCCAATTTTACTCTCCATTTCGATAGATTTCTTCACCAGACAACACCGGACTAGAAAATTCTTTGTCCGGTAGTCTGCGGTACTCAGTCCGGTACGGTGTGACAATGACTTAAGAGATTTATTTATTTTTAAATAGTTCTGCACCACAGGGAGCCCAGGCTGCCGGCACCATGACCCGATATGGCATACAGCCACATTATCCTGACACTGAACTAACCAGTCCTTATCCTATCCTATTAAAGCTGAGTGCCAGGCTAGGAAACGACAAGTATTAATTATATAAGTCGTCGGTTTGACTCGACTGGGATTTGAACTCCCGATCTTCCGCACTGGAAGCCTCCGCTCTACCGATCCGGCCACCGCGCCCGGTAGGTAAGGCAGAGGGATGCGATAGGTAGGGGTGGGTGAAGGGTGAGATAGGTTGCGTATCGGTGGGGTGAGAGAGGCTGGGTATGGGTGGGGTGAGATATGTGGAGTATGGGTGGGGTGACATAGGTTGGGTATGGGTGGGTGGATAGTTTGGGTATGGGGGGATGGATGGTGTAGTATGGGTGGGGTGAGAGGTGGGTATGGGGGGTGAGATAGGTTGGGATGGGGGGGTGAGATAGGTTGGGTATGGGGGTGAGATAGGTGGGTATGGGTGGGTGGAGATAGGTTGGGTATGGGAGGGTGAGATAGGTTGGGTATGGGAGGGTGAGATAGGTTGGGTATGGGTGGGGTGAGATAGGTTGGGTATGGGTGGGGTGAGATAGGTTGGGTATGGGTGGGGTGAGATAGGTTGGGTATGGGTGGGGTGAGATAGGTTGGGTATGGGTGGGGTGAGATAGGTTGGGTATGGGGGGGTGAGATAGGTTGGGTTTGGGGGGTGAGATAGGTTGGTATGGGTGGGTGAGATAGGTTGGGTATGGGTGGGTGAGATAGGTTGGGTAGTGGGGTGAGATAGGTTGGGTATGGGTGGGGTGAGATAGGTGGGTTGGGGGTGGGTGAGATAGGTTGGGTATTGGGGGGTGAGATATGTGGAGTATGGGTGGGGTGACATAGGTTGGGTATGGGTGGGGTGAGATAGGTTGGGTATGGGTGGGGTGAGATAGGTGTAGTATGGGTGGGGTGAGATAGGTTGGGTAGAGGTGGGGGGGGGGGTTGATTGATGCATGAATGGGTCTTGAAAATAAATTTGTTAAATCTCCTAGTTCAACTCAAAGAGTCCACATCCCCGTGATTGCCAGACGTTGCTATGCAGATATTCGATGTTAAGTGGTCCGGAACATGCTGGTATGTATGACTGAACGGCGGGCCCATTGTTGACACCTATTTAATAATTGCTCAACCGACCAGTACCAGCATGCGCTGGTCTCTGGTTTCAACAGTTTCCGACGTCATTCTTACGAGTTTAAAGTCTAGTTAATCTCACTTTTCAAGGATCCTGTCGCACGAACACACAGTGAGAAGAAAGCGGCGGTGGATTTGATTGGAGTCGTGTGGTTGCAGACGACACTCCGCCGCCCACCATTTTCCCGCCCTTTTGCAGTCGGCGTCTGATCCACCATTTACGTCGGCAATAAAGCGGCCGGCGTCTGTGGACGGTAATCCACCAATCGGCGCGCGCCTCCGCGCGCAGACGACAATCAGCTGTCGTAATTCGCGCGGCCGCGTCGCCCGCACTCAATTCTGGCGGGAAACCTGAATTCCACCCAATTCATTAGCCGCCGATGCGCCACCTTGCGGCAGGCGCGCCGAATTAATTATTGGCGCGAAAAGATGCGCATGCGCGCGCCGGGTGTGGGCACGAATGGGAGAAATGTCGTCTGCGGGCCGGCGCGTCGTATTCCGGTGCATGCGTGTCTAGGAAGCGCCAAATGAAGGAAAGTTAAATTTGCATCAGGCGGGGTGTGACTGGTGGCGCCTCTGGTGGCGGAAGCACGTACTGCGCGGTTGGATGGGGTGGGGGTGTTTGATGTTTAATTGATGAGAATCAGCGGGAATGAAGCCAGGGGCGCTGTTATTAATACGATCCACACAACATGGAATCCACGACACCGTGTGTGCCACGTGACCCAACTGACTCTACGTCAGGGCGGGACACGGGCCACATGGAGGTCCAGGCCGGCCAATAGAACAGCACGCCAGGATCACACCAACAGCATATCACACCAACAGCACATCACACCAACACCACATCACACCAACACCACATCACACCAACACCACATCACACCAACACCACATCACACCGACACCACATCACACCAACAGCACACCGCACCAACACTACATCACACCAACACCACATCACACCAACACCAAGCCACCCAAAACCACACCAAATCACAGCAACAGCAACAGCACATCACACCAACACCACATCACATCAACACCACATCATACCAGACCACACCAATGCCACATCACACCAATACCACATTATACCAACAGCACACCACACCAACAACACAACACATCAACAGCACATCACACCAAGACCACATCACACCAACAGCACATCACACCAACAGCACATCACACCGATACCACATCACACCAACAGCACATCACACCAACACCACATTACACCAACACCACATCACACCAACACCACATCACACCAACACCACATCACACCAACACCACATCACACCAACAGCACATCACACCAACACCACACCACACCAACACTACATCACACCAACACCAAGCCACACAAAACCACACCACACCAAATCACAGCAACAACAACAGCACATCACACCAACACCACATCACATCAACAGCACATCACACCAACACCACATCACATCAACAGCACATCACACCAACACCACATCACACCAACACCACATCACACCAACACCACATCACACCAACACCACATCACACCAACACCACATCACACCAACACCACATCACATCAACACCACATCACACCAACACCACATCACACCAACACCACATCACACCAACACCACATCACACCAACACCACATCACATCAACACCACATCACACCAACACCACATCACACCAACACCACATCACACCAACACCACATCACACGAACACCACATCACACGAACATCACATCACACAAACAGCACATCACATCAACACCACATCACACCAACACCACATCACACCAACACCACATCACACCAACACCACATCAGACCAACACCACATCGCACAAACACCACATCACACAAACACCACATCACACCAACACCAAGCCACACAAAACCACACCACCCCAAATCACAGCAACAGCACACCACACCAACACCCCATCACATCAACACCACATCATACCAGACCACACCAATGCCACATCACACCAATACCACATTATACCAACAGCACACCACACCAACAACACAACACATCAACAACACATCACACCACCCCAAATCACACCAACACCACATCACACCAACACCACATCACACCAACACCACATCACACCAACACCACATCACACCAACACCAAGCCACACTAACACTAACTGCTAATACTAACTGCTAACAGTTTTACACTGCAAGCAGCATGCATGACCTTTTCACAAAGTAAAACAAGAAAACATTTTAGCCTTTTTAAGGGCAGCTGGTCTATATCATCACATATAGTCCCTTAAACAAATTAGATCCATTAGCAACCTTTAACTTTTATCTTAATTCTATTTCCTTTAGCCACAAATTATGCAACTGTGAGCTTTTTAGATCCACAGTCTACTAACACAAAATTGATTCTGTGCTTTTGCATTCTGTGAAAGCGATGGTTGAATAAAAAAACAAACAATTATCGCCGTGAATATGGCCTATGCTGCCGACACGGCGTAAAGAAACCACCAATCAATCAATCAACCAAGCCACACAAAACCACACCACACCAAATCACAGCAACAGCAACAGGACATCACACCAACACCACATCACACCGGCACCGCATCGTACCAGACCACACCAATGCCACATCACACCAATACCACATTACACCAACAGCACACCACACCAACAACACAACACAGCACCACACCACACCACACCAACACCCCAACACGCCAACAAAGAAGAGGCCACGCCGCTAACAGTAACAGTAACAGTAACACTAGTATTAGTACTAGTAGTAACGGCCCCCCCCCCCCGCCCCTGGTTACTGCCGGTGTCTGGGTACTGCCGGTGACGCTCATGTCTGGTTACTGCCGGTAACTGGCTCGTGTCTGGTTACTGCCGGTGACCGAGTTGTGCCTGGTTACTGTCGGTGACCGACTCATGCCTGTTTACTGCCTGTGACCGGCTCATGTCTGGTTACTGCTGGTGACCGGCTCGTGTCTGGTTACTGCCAGTGACCGGCTCATGTCTGGTTACTGCCGGTGACCAACTTGTGCCTGGTTACTGCTGGTGACCGGCTCATGCCTGGTTACTGCCAGTGACCGGCTCATGTCTGGTTACTGCCGGTGACCGACTTGTGCCTGGTTACTGCCTCAGTGGGTGCCCGCCGGGTGGTGCTGGTGTCGGTGATTAACACGTCCGTTCCCTAAGCACGCTGCTTTAATCCACGGCTCCATGTCTCTGCGGCCGCCTAACGATAATGACGCGCCTAATTCGATAACGGTAAGTATATTAGTCGCGGCGCCGTCACCGGCCCAGCCTCCCCGCCGCACCGCCCTGAAGCCCCGCCGCACCCCCGTCCCGCCCCGCCACCTGCCGCCCCGCGCCCCGCCAACTCGCCGCCCCGCCCCGCCCCGCCGTCGAGCAGCCCCGTATTGCCGCTCGGCTCCACCGCCCAGCCCCATCCCGTCCCACCGTCCCGCCCTGCTTCCTGCCCGGGCGCCATTTTGTCCTGCCGTCATCCCACCCCAACCTACTGTCTCACCGCCCGTCCTGCCACCCGCCTCACTCCACCTCCCTTCCTGTGACTCCGGCACCTCCTCTCCATTCGCCGTCCGAACCACCGTGCCGCTGTAGTCCTGATGCCCGGTTCTACCGCTGTATCGCCCTATCACCCCCCCCCCCCCCCCCCCACTCGTCTCCCGCCCCGCCCCATCGCCCCACTCCTCCAGCGCTCTATCCCTGAGCCCCATCTCTCCTCCCAAGCGTCAACCCCCTACCCGCCCCGCCCCCCGCCCCCATCAAGCCCTTTCCTCCTCCACTCGTCCAACTACCCCATGGCACCATACTCTCCCCGCCCACTCCACCCCCCCCCCCCGCCTCCTCCCCCTCCCCCCCTCGCCCCGCCCCTCACCACACTGCTCCGCCCGCCTCCTTCCCGTCCCACCCTGCCCCACCGCGTCCCGCCCCCCCTCATCCCCCAGTCCTACCCGGCTCCGGCCCCGGCCCCGGCCCGGCTCCGCCTTAGCTCGCCGCCCCAGCCCCGGCCCCCTGCCCGGCACCCGCCCCCCCCCCCCCTCCCCGCCTCCCCCCCCCAACCCCGCCCACCCGCGTGTATAAGGTGATGAGGCGACCACGCAGAGCGCGGCGCTCACCTAATAAATAAATCCAATTAGTTTATCCAAATACACTTATTGGTGTTACGAATTTCCGTGACACTTATCAAATCAGTGCCGGGCCGCGCGTGCGCAGCGGCCGCCGGGCTCGGCGCGCGTGCGCGAATGGATTTATATCCTTCTTGCCTTTTCGATTATCGCTAATGAAATGGAGGCGGATAAGAAGTCGGTGCCGGAGCGCCACCCAGCGTCGTCGCACGTAACCATATTTTCATGAATACAATAAACGGTAGATAAATATCGCTCAATCCCGCTGGCCGTGATATCGAGTTCGAGTAACTCACGAATCCATCATTAATAGTCGGCAGGGTGCAATACAAACCGGACACTACACGCTTAGCTTACCGACCTCTTACTGACTGACGCGAGCTGTGAATATTCCATAGTTAGGCGGAGTCGGCAATCGAATTCAGACCAAAGAAATTCATACCGAGAGGTTGCAGCTAACTGTGGTTGTAATGCGTAGCTATGTGCTGTGTACTGGACTATTATAATGAACTGGTTAAAACGTCTATTTTGGATCTCCATTAATTACAACTTCAATATCTGTGCAGTGCATGTAGGAACTAACTATTATGTTATTTGTGACTATCTAAGTAGATGGTGCGACAAGGCCCATCGGAATAGAATAATTGCTGCTGACCATGACTCGTTACTCTGCTGTGCTTGTTTGATTGTTGAATCTAACTGCTAGTTTTGTTCTAGGTTTGACTGATCTGCATTTAGAAGCAAAAAGAATTGCTTCCTATTATTACGCCGCGAACAGCGTCTCCACGAGGTCTATGCAGCTTCGGAAGTATTTTAAGTTTATTGACGAATTCCACGGACTGTTAACACCTATGCCATGCCCTCCAATGCAGGTTGCCATTGATATTGCTTGGTTATCTAACACTTTGAAATATAGCTCAATAACCAACTATTTATCTGCGCTGAATTTTTTCTTACATTCCGAAGGTTCCGAGCCTATTGATTACTCTTAACCATACGGTAAGAACCACTCTTGGTGGTCTTAAACGTATTTTGGGGCTTGCTGTTAAATCGGCTGCCCCTCTATTACCAAAGCACTTACTTCAAATTTCTCTTATTTTTCTGATACGCAAGGTCACACTGCTACAAGAGCAGCTATTCTTACTGGATTTAGAGGCTTGCTCCGTAAATCACAGCTTACTGACTTGGACTCAGTTTTGCTGCGTTCTGATTTTTAATTTTTTTCCTGGGGGATGATGGTTTCCATTCGGAAGTCGAAGACGATTCAATTTTTCGAGCGCAAGCTTCTTTCTTATTCCTATTTCGAATGTTAACAATAAAGAGCTATGTGCTGTGTACTGGACTAAAAAGCATTTTTCTGAAACTCCTTTGCCAGAACATTCGGCCGCGTTTCTAGTGCCTTCACCCAAGGGGGGGTTTATGCCACTCCCTTACAAGAAGCTTAACTCCACTATAAAAGTTTTCACTAAGGCCGCGGGTCTTGACCCGCCTGATTTCTCATGCCTCTCCTTGCGTAGGGGGGGATGCACATTTCTGCATATGCAAGGTGCCTCCCTGGAGGAGTTAAAAACCCGTGGCGACTGGCGTTCTGATTGCATTTACAAAAATATTACGCCCCCCCATATCTGATCATATTTTAAATGACACGCGTGCTTCAAATGCCATTGATGAGAGTTTACTCTAAGTTTTTCTCTTTTCCTTTTTTTTTTTTTTCCCCCCTTTCTTCTTTGGCTGGGTTCGGGCGTTCGCCCTTGGCAGTTGCCCAGCCAGATATCATTATATTACTGATCTACTATTGACTGGTTGTTGATATTGCCTATTGTCAATGTATGATATCGCACTATATATATACTTGTTATTGTTATTGATTGCTTACTGTTACGCTGAGCAATAAAAATGATATCGCCCATGCATATTCACCTTGTTGCCTCCCTTCCACTTACAGCCTTGTATACAGCCTCTGTATACAGGTGTAGGGTGAAGGGGCTCCGGCAACCTATTCTATTCTGGGCTACCATTAGTGGTTCGCGGGTACACACCTCCTATTTTTTTTTACTTACTTACATACTTATTCACATTGTTGCCTCCCTTCCGCTTACACATATATATACATATATATACATATATATATATATACACAAATATATACATACATATATGTACATATATATATGTACATATATAAATATACATACACATATAATGTATACGCACCAGAGGATTTAGACCGAACGGATGTCTCAGCACCCAGTTCTCACCCGCACCCCCAACCGCACCCCCCACCTCCCACCTGACCCCAGTCTGATGCCGATTGCTTACTGCTCCATTTGCGACTTACCTCATCGCGACTTGAAAGTTTGCACACACAAACAGCTGGAGAAAGAGAGGGCGGAGGGTAGATCTACGTGGTTATCAAGGAGAGCATCAGCTGAGAGGATGGCTAAATCTAAGCAGGAGGACAGCGACCAACTAGCACAGTTGATGCAAACTATGTTGATAGAGGAGTGCGAGCACATGTCACAGGCCGAGATCGACGCGATGGAGCTGGAGGAGCGCATGGCAGAGTTGGAGGAGAAGCGGGACAGGCTCGCTAAGAAGCGGGCCAGCCAGAATGCACCAGGCGGGACCTAGAGAGACTGGGTGGCCTCCCCGTCCATTGCAGTAAAGTAGTTAAGGGGGGCAGAACTTTTTGCAGAAGAATTTATGATTGCATGAACACAGTCAGGGAACCCCATCACATGATCAGACTATCAAAGGGATTCCGTGAAGGTGTTGAATGGTGGTGCAGTTTCGCGCCCAAATTCAACGGGAAGGCCAAGATACTCGGGAGATTCGCCCCTATCCTATCCACGTACAGTGACACCTCAAACTTTGGCTATGTCGCAATACATGGTAATGACGGGGCTTTTGAGCCAGGCGACGATGCCACGCTTGAAACAAAACTAGGCCATCACATCCCCCCCCCCCCCTGAGCCCAGCTGTCGTACTATACACCTTAACATAAAGGAAATGTGGGCCGCTTTCATAGCCGCCTCCTGTTGGGGCCACTTATGGGGTGATAGCACTGTTGTAATGGTGACTGACAGCACAACGGTCCGCGCTGCCTTTAATACTGGCAAATCTAAGTCCCACAAAATTATGCACTACTTGCAATGATTATTCTGGATCAAGACTGAGTACAACTTGGAATTCTCAGCCGTTTCCCTAGGCAGCAGAGACAGTGTAATCTCTGATGCCTTGAGCAGGCTCAAAGCGCCCGATAGCACGGGGTGCCCGATAGCGTGGGGCGGACCCGACAGGTACAATGTGTTGTAACCACATCATTGACTAATCCGAGATCCCCTTTCCAGGGGTGGCCAATAAACAGCGTGAGAAGATACTCTACCAGTTCAGAGCCTATGCGCCCAACTCAATCTCAATAAGAGGAGTACAGGTCCACAGGTACCTGGAGCTTGTCAAGGACTTCTCTGAGACTCAGTCCCCCCTCCCATGCCCGCCGGCCCAAGTAGCCCTTTATGCCACCTGGCTGGGCCACTCCCTGAAGTACACGTCTGTGCTCAATGACTTGAGCGGGCTCAACTACTTCCTCCGGCAGAGGGGTGCTGACCCTATCCAGTACACCAGCTATGAGGTAGCCTCCACCCTGCGGGGGATCAGACCGGAGCATTCTACTGCCCCGAGGCAGGCTGCCCCGATCCTACTGGACAATCTTAGGAGCATGTTCTCCTTCTTATCTGACACTCCAGGGCACACTGCTTGGAGGGCGGCCATCTTATGTAGCTTCCGCGCCCTCCTAAGGAAATGCCAGGTCACTGACTCTGATTCCACCCTCCTCAGGAGCGACTTCAAATTCTTCCCATGGGGTATGGTGAACTCCATCAGGAGGTCAAAGATGATACAATTTCACCAATGAGTCCTCAAAATTCCAGTAGCCAGGTGCCAGAGCACTGACATATGTGCAGTACACTGGACCGAACGCCACTTCGCTCAAACCCTCTCCCCCCCAGATGTGGCTGGCTTCCGGATCCCCGCGGGGAGAGGTGCGTCTGGCCCCCTGCCATACAAAGTCTATCAGACAACCCTGAAAACGTTTGCGGAGAAGGTGGGGATCCACTCTCTCCGCAGGGGCAGCTGCACTTTTCTCTCACTGTGTGGAGCCACCATTGAAGAAGTCTGCACCAGGGGGGACTGGGATACTGATACGGTTTTTACATACCTAAAAACTCCTCTGACTATCCGGATTATGGATGACATGCATGTAGCCACAAGGCTCCCCGCCACTCTTTACTAAGCTAGAGGTTGGGGGATCCATGGATCTTTGGCATATAATCCCTTGCCAGAGATTAAATTACTCAACCCACGACCTTATTTGTCTCTCTTCAATTGTACTGTAGATAGATTTATGTGATTTATAACGTATTATGCGAGTATAAAGATTCGCAAGGTAATATTACTTATTTTTATCCTCCTTAAGATACAACACTGTGCCGGCGGCGCCATCTCACCCACCTCACCTCCTCTGGTCGATGACTAGTGTCAGTCACACCAGAGGATTTTTTCTTCTTTTTTTTACGGGCAAGGGCATATAATCCCTTACCAGAGATTAAATTACTCAACCCACTACCATATTTGTCACTCTTCAATTGTACTGTAGATATATATATATATATATATATATATCCATTACCTATAAGCATTATGCGAGCATAAAGGCGAGGAAGGGAATTCAATATTATTATTATTATCCATTTATTACCACTTATATACTCACAGTGTATTTGCTCCATTCCTTCCATCGGCCCAAACCCTAACTAAAGGCACGCACATTGTCATTTACACCCAATATAAATTTAGATAGACTATGTACAGCTATATATATACATACAGTAAAACCTCCCTAACCGACCACCTCCACAGATCGACCACTCCCCTATATCGATTGCTTTATTTGGGTCCCAACAATACCATTGTAACCATTTTCTAACTCCGTAAATGGACCACCTCCCTAAATGGACCACTTAGAGCCCGTCCCAAGGTCGGTCGATTTAGAGAGGTTTTGCAGTATATACATATGCAAATAGATATAGATATGCCATTAAATAAATTGCAATATCTATGTATATTTCTATCCCTCTCCATTTTCTCTCTCTCTATATATAGAGAGAGATACATGTACATAGTCTATATAGATATCCGACGCGAATCACAATGTGTGTGCCCGTAGTTAGGGTTTGGGCTGGTGGTGGCGCCACTGGTCCCACGATGGGAGGAACAGAGCAAATGCATTGCGAATACAAAGTGGAAATAAATGGATCTTAGTAATAATAATAATAATTAATTCCCTTCTGCGCTTTTATACTCACGTAATGCTTATACATCACATATATATATATATATATATATAGATATGTGTATATATATACATATATTCATATAGCTTTGACTCGGTATGTGTGACTCAAGCTGCACACTGAGTGCACTTATTAGGCAACTTCCGGGTGTAGCGGAAGTGTCTGCACACGCCTGCTATTTGTGAAGGCTTCGCGGGGTTTGTTGAAACATTGTATTGCTTATGATTAGGGCGCTGCACCGGCACCACCCACCCTCCCTCCCGCACAACCGCCCTCCCACCCGGCACCACCCACCCTCCCTCCCGGCACCACCCGCCCACCCTCCCGGCACCACCCGTCCTCCCTCCCGGCACCACCCGCCCTCCCCTCCCACCCGGCACCACACGCCCTCCCTCCCGGCACCACCCGCCCTCCCTCCCGGCACCACCCGTCCTCCCTCCCTCCCGGCAACCACACGCCCTCCCTCCCGGCCACCACCGCCTCCCTCCGGCACAACCGCCGTCCCACCCGGCACCACCCACCCTCCCTTCCCGGCACCACCCGCCCTCCCTCCGCTCAACCCGGCTCCCTCACGGCACCACCGCCCCCCTCCCGGCACCACCCGCCCTCACTCCCACCCTGCCACGACCCCGCCCTCCCACCCGGCACGACCGCCCTCACACCCGCACACCCGCACCCACCGCCTTCCCACCCGGCACCACCCACCCGGCACCACCCGCCCCTCCCACCCGGCACACCCGTCCTCCCACCCGCACAACCGCCCTCCTCCCGCAGCCCACCCGCCCTCCCTCCCGGCACCATCGTCCTCCCTCCCGGCACGACCCGCCCTCACCTCCCACCCGGCACCACCCGCCCTCCCACCCGCCTTACCACCCGGCCGCACCCACCCCTGCACGGACCCCCCTCCCTCCGGCACCACCGCCCTCACACCCGGCACCACCCGCCCTCCACCCGGCGTGAGGTAATTCTCTCAGCGGGGAGGCGGCGTGTAAAAAAGACACTATGGATTTTTGAAATGGACACAGTGGTTTCCATGACGACCACGGTGGGCGACCACCCAGGGGGTTCAGTAACTGTGTGATGTAATTTCAATACAATCAGACCCGTCACATAATAGGGATAACTCGATCTGTCGGCGGCCGCTTCCTCTGCACGGACACACCCTCTTCTTTTATACACCCACCTCTCCCCTCACCCGCACTCCCACACACCCACACCCACACCCGACATCCCCGCCCCACTCCATTCCGCCCTCGACCGGACCAAAGACCCTATAATACTAAGACGGCTCACTCAGCCTGTACTGTGTAATCACAATGATCAAACCCACCACTTGGTGCGCTGGCTGTTCTCTTGGTTAAACAGGTGCTATATTAATTATTATATGTATTAATGTATATATGAATGTGAAAGATGTGTGATGATGGCGATGATGATGATGATGCTGATGATGATGTGTATTTATTCATAGCAATTTCATATTGATGTGTATTCATACTTACCTATCTCATGTATAATATAATTGTATGTGTTTACATTTGAAACATCAACCAGCAGCCGGCTGATCAAACCCACCACAAGGTGGCACTGCCAAATTTACATCACCATTGGAGAGATAGGGAGTGAGCCGTCTTAGTATTATAGGGTCTTTGACCAAACACGGTGGCCGAATCGGTAGAGCGCAACCCTCCCTGATCGGGAGATCGCTTCCCGGTCGAGTCAAACCAACGACTTATAAAATTGATACTTGGCGCTCCCTAGCTTGGCACTCAGCATTAATAGGATAGGGCAAGAAGGACTGGTTAGCTCAGTGTCAGGATAATGTGACTGTGTGGGATATCGGGTCATGGTGCTGGCAGCCTGATTTTCCAGTGGGGCAGTACTATAAAGTTGCCATGAGTGTGCACTGGTCACAAGTCGGTAGGTGTCATGAAATGACCTTAGATGTTGCCAGGATGTAGAACGCACACACACACACATACACACACCACAATGCACACACACCACAACGCACACACACCACGACATACACACATACACACATACACACACCACAATGCACACACATACACACCACGAGGCGCACACATACACATGCACACACCATGACACACACATACACACATACACACATACACACCACAACGCACACACACCACGACACACACACATACACACACCACAATGCACACACATACACACATACACACCACGAGGCACACACATGCACATACCATGACACAAACATACACACATACAGACATACAGACATACAGACACACACATACACACATACAGACATACACACATACACACATACACACATACACACATACACACATACACACATACACACATACACACCCCACAATGCACACACATACACACATACACACACCACAACGCACACACCACGACACACACATACACACATACATACACCACAATGCACACACACCACGACACACACATACACACATACACACCACAATGCACACATACACACCACGAGGCACACACATACACATGCACACACCATGACACACACATACAGACATACACACATACACACACCACAATGCACACACACCACAATGCACACACATACACACATACACACACCATGACGCACACACATACACACACACCATGACACACACATACACACATACATACACCATGATGCACACACATACACATACACACACCATGATGCACACACATACATATAAACATGCACCACGATGGACACACACACCACAACACACAAACATACACACATACACACCACCATGCACAAACATACCCATACACACACCACGAGGCACACACATACACATACACACACCATGACTCACACACATAGATACATACACCACGACGCACACACCACAACGCGCACACATACACACATACACACCATGAGGCACACACATACACACATACACACACCACGACACACACACACATACACACACCATGATGCACACGCATACACACATACACACACCATGACACACAAACATACACACATACACAAACCACGATGCACACACACCATGACACACACACCACAACGCACATACATACACACATACACACACCATGAGGCACACACATACACATACACACACCACAACACACATATACACATACACACACACATACACATACATACACCATGACGCACACACATACATACGTACACACACGTACACACATACACACACCACGACACACAAACATACACACACATACACACCATGACACACACACATACACATACACACCATGATGCCCACACATAGATACATACACACACAATCACACACATACACACACCACGATGCACAAGCATACACACATACACACACACCACGAGGCACACCCATACATACATACATACATACATACACACATACACACATACACACATAGACACACCACTACGTACACACAGACACACACACGTACACACACACTCCTCCACCCGCCACCATCACGAAGGGCGCGTTCCATTGTGTCGTTAGGTGGGACGCTGTGACTAAGTGCGAGTCGCTGCTGTATGTACGCGCCATCTAGTGAGCGTGTATGTAGTCAACCTCCCACCCCGACCCCTCCCTGTCAAGCCTCCCAGCCTGTCCCACCATACAGCACAGCCCCGCCCCCTCTAAGTCCCTCCCCGCCCGTCTCATTCCAGTCACGTCTCTCCCCACCCCGCCCCGCCCCGCCCTGCCCCGCCCGCCCTGCCCCGCCCCGCCTCGCCCCGCCCCGCCCCGCCCACCCCGCTCCGCCCCGCCCCGACCGCCCGCCCCCGGCCCGACCCGCCCGCCCGACCCGCCCGACCCGCCCCGACCGCCCCGACCGCCCGACCCGCCCCACCCCGCCCCACTCCGCCCGCCTCGCCCCGCCCCGCGCGCCCCGCCCGACACCGCCCCGCACAGCTACGTCTCGCCCCTCCCCGTTCCGTCCAGCCCCCCCTGCTCTCCCGCCCACCTGCTCTACCATCCCCACCCCTGCTCTCCCGCCCCCTGCTCTCCGCCACCCTGCTCTCCCGCCCCACCCTGCTCTCCCGCCCCACCCTGCTCTCCCACCCCACCCTGCTCTCCCGCCCCCACCCTCGCCCACCCCGTCCTACCAGTCCCTTTCCTCCCCATACCTGCCCCTCCCGCCCCTCCCCGCTCGGCTCCGTCCCGCCTCAATCCTACACTGTCCCGTGCTAAACTAAGTCCATACACCAATGACCTCTGTCTGGCTAATTCAGTCCACACCCACCACCCCTCCTCCACCTTACCTCCCCTTCACACAAACACACACACACCACACCCCGCAACCAGACACACACACGTACACACACACCGGATCCCACAACCAGCGCTCACCCCCCTCACGCACACACACACATGCGCGCGCACTAAGCCTTGAAGCAAACACTAACAGGAAGTTTGCGTTTAATTTCCAGTCTGTGGCGGCATTTTGTCGGACAGGGCGCCGGCCATTAGGCAGAGTGCTTCTTTTATAAATGAGTAATGGCGGCGAGCGGTTGGCCCCCACCCCCCCCCACACACACACCCGGTCTAATTTGATTTGGCCGCTGTACTCGTGCAGGGTTATGAAGGTGGCGCACGGTATACAGACTGTGGGTGGGAGAGTGTGGGTGAGTGTGGGTGTGGGTTGGTGTGGGAGTGGATGTGGGAGCCGTGTGGGTGTGGGTATGTGTGGTTGGATGTGGGTGGGTGTGGGTGTTGGTGTTGTGTTGAGGTGTGTCTGTGTGTGTGTGTGGATGTGTTTGTGTGTGTGTGGGTGTGTGGGTGTGGGTGGAGGAGGGATGGTGTGTGTGCGCGTGGGAGTGGATGTGGGAGTGGGATTGGGTCTGTGCGTGTGTGTGTGGGTTTGTTTGTGTGTGGGTGTGTTTGTGTGTGTTTGTGTGGGTGTGGGTGTGGGTGTTGTGGTGTATCTGTGTGTGTTTGTGTGTGGATGTGTTTGTGTGTTTGTGTGCGTGTGTGTGTTTGTGTGTTTGTGGGTGGGTGTGTTTGTGGGTGTGTCGGTATTGTGGTAGGGTGTCTGTGTTCGTGTTTGTGTGTGGGTGTTGTGGTGGGGTGTGTATGTGTGTGTTTGTGTGTGTGGGTGTGGGTGTTTGTGGGTGTGTCGGTGTTGTGGTAGGGTGTCTGTGTGTGTGTTTGTGTGTGTGTGTTGTGGTGGGGTGTGTATGTGTGTGTTTGTGTGTGTGTGTGTGTGTGGGTGTTGTGGTGGGGTGTGTATGTGTGTGTGTGTGTGTGTGTGGGTGTGGGTGGAGGAGAGCAGGGTGCGCACCCGTCCACATTAACAAATAACCCGCTTAACGAGAAACAAATACCACTCCGCAACTGGCCGGTGGAAGGGACGTCCCGAGGTGCCCTCAATATCCCACCTGCCCGCCTGTCTGCGGACCCGCCTGTCTGCCTGCCTGCCTGTCTGCCTGCCCGCCTGCCCGCCTGCCCGCCTGTCTGCCTGCCCGCCTGTCTGCCTGCCTGCCTGCCTGCCTGTCTGCCTGCCTGGCTGCCTGTATGCCTGCCTGCCTGCCTGCCTGTCTGCCTGCCTGCCTGTCTGCCTGCCCGCCTGCTCGCCTGCCCGCCTGCCCGCCTGCCCGCCTGCCCGCCTGCCCGCATGTCTGTCTCTGCCTGCCCGCCTGGCGAGGCCGACAGCTGGCAGGCGGTAATCCCGCGCATGCGCAGCTCACAATTGCACCGGGGCAGTTTAAATAAAAGGTTGGATTGGGAGGAGGTGAGGAGGGTGGGGGAGAGGGCGAACAAAACAAAAATGGAAAATAAAATTAAGAGGGAGGGAGAAGGAGGGAGAGAGAGAGAGAGAGGGGGGGAGACAAAATAAGTTTTCATCAGTAGTGAAAGGTCATTACGGCGGTTATTTTATTGCCGTGATTTGTTTGCCTAGACGCGTGAGTAAAGTGCGGCCGGGTGGCTGGTGGTGAATAATAGATGTTTAAATGTATCATTAGCGCACACTCGTCCCGTTAAACCCACCTTGTAAATAAACTAATGGGCGCCCACACCGCCCCACACCGCCCCACCCCACCCCGCCCCGCCCTACACCATCCCGCCCAGCCGCGCCCTGTACCGCCTCGCACCGCCGCGCCACGCACCGCCCCACACCACCTCGCCCCGCGCCGCACCCCGCCCCTGCCGGCCCAGCCGCGCCCCGCACCGCCCCGCACCGCTACGTCCCGCACCGCCGCGCCACACACCGCCCCGCACCACCCCGCCCCGCACCGCACCGCACCACCCCGCACCGCCCCGCACCACCCCGCACCACCGCGCCACGCACCGCCCCGCACTGCTACGTCCCGCACCGCCGCGCCACACACCGCCCCGCACGACCCCGCCCCGCACCGCACCGCCCGCACCGCCGCGCCACGCACCGCCCCGCACCGCCCATGCCGCACCACCCTGCGCCGCACCGCCCCATGCCACCCTATGGCGCACCGCCCCGCCCCCCGCCCCGCCCGCCACGCAGCCCGCACCGCCCCGCAACACCCACACGCCGCCACCGGCGTGCCACGCACAGCCCCACACCACCCCCGCCAAGCCCCACACCGCCCTGCACCGCCCCGCACCGCCGTGCCACGGACCGCCCCGCACCACCCCGCACCGCCGCGCACCGCCCCGCGCCCCGCACCACCGCGCACCGCCCCGCTCCGCCCGGCCACGGAACTCGGTATTAATTAAGGGTACGTCGCGGCGCCGCAACCGGCCCGACGCCCGCACGACACCCGCCCGACGCCCGCCCGTCGCCTGCCCGACGCCCAACAATCGCCCGACGATCACCCGATGCCCGCCCGACGCCCGCCCGGCACCCGCCCGCCCGACGCCCGCCCGCCCGCCCGCCCGCCCGTCCGCCCGGCGGCCGGGGACTAATTAGCTCAATATTGGTATTTCCAATAACTGCCACACGGGGGCAGCACTGGAAGAGCACTGGAAGGAGAAGTGTGACGGGTAGCGATAGACTGCTGCTGCTGGGGGAAAGGAGGAGGCGGGGCGGGGGGGAGGCACTTCCTTTCCTCCCGGTAGGGGCAGGGAGGGGGTGAGGCGGGGGGGGGGGGGGTGAGCGGGGGATGTAGTTATACAATTTTATAACAATAATTTACGAACACTGCTAGTGATAAATAGCATACATACTGAGCAATAGTAGACAATGCTGGATTGTGTTTTCAATGTTGAACCAGCAGATGTCGAGAAACAAAATGCTTTTATTTATTTTGGTTACTGGCGAAAATAAGAGAATGTCCAGATTTCCAACACTGTTGTCTGTTGTCAGTCGAGAGGGGCAGACATGTCGGTGGCTGGCATTTATCAAGAAACAAATTAATATTTGGCCTGTTTGTTTACTTAAAGCTGCATAGTCTGATGAAATATCAAATTTTCAAAAACAAACCAAGTATCTAGATTTGATTTTACATATCTAACTTAGATACTGATGCACTTATTAAGCATTTGTTTCTGCATAGAAGGCAATACGGAGTCAATTTAACAGAACCTGTTACTGCAGAAGTCTATGGTGTCAGAGTTTTGGCAAGCTTGCCAAAACTAATTTCCCATGTTTGCACTCAAAATATCTCACAAGTTTACCATTTAAAATAAAAGTAACTTTGAACTAATGTAAAGTAGATACTAGTGATCGATCTAATATATTTATCTCAGAAAAAATACAGAAATTCAAAACCATCGGACTATGCAACTTTAACGAACCCCAGGACAAAAAATTAAGATCAACTATTGGGGGGTGGGGGTGGAGGGGGGGGGGGTCATACAGTGGTTAAATATAACTGACTGAAATAATATATTTCAAACAGGTAAAATAGAGCACAGAAATGTGTGCCAGAAGAGCATACAACTGTGGCAAATTAAATAACAAATGTTATATGATAAATACAACCAACCGTATATAAAAACAAGGCACAACTGAGGTGCCTCTTCAGACTGCACCTCAGCGGCACAGAACCCACCCGTGCTCTATTCACTGTACAGTAAAACCTCTCTAAATCGACCGACCATGGAACCAACATTAAATGGTCCATTTCGGGAGGTTGTCTGATTACGGAATTTGTTTGTATCATTACAATGGTATTGTATGGGCGATCGTTTGGGACAACATAAAGCAATCGCTATAGGTGAGTGGTCGATCTGTGGAGGTGGTCGGTTAGAGAGATTTTACTGTATATACAATATACAATGTGCCGCCAGCACGTCACCATGGTTACATCTCACCAGGACGTCAAAGTGCACACGAGCAGATCAGCCAGCGGCTTTAATCCACGATCCGGGTCACGTGCTGGTAATCCCGGCCACGTGACCACCGCTTAATCCCACAGGAGGTCACGTGGTTTATCCCGCCCGCTAATTGGAGCGGCCGTCGGTACTTCCGGGGGTGCAGCCCCCGACTTCCGGTGGGGAGCAGGACGCGGGCCGTGTAGGTTAAATAATTGGTTTCCGCCAGAGAGGCTGTGGCAGTTGACCAGTTGATGGTGGTGGGTGGGTGTGTTTTGGGGGCTGGTGGATGTGTGGGTGGGTGTAAGTTTGTGTGTTTGTTTGTGTTTGAGTGGTGTGTGAGTGTGGGTGTTGATGTGTGGGTGTGTGTGTTTTGGGGGCTGGTGGATGTGTGGGGGGGTGTAAGTTTGTTTGTGTGTGAGTGGTGTGGGAGTGTGGGTGTTGGTGTGTGGGTGCGTGTGTTTTGGGGGCTGGTGGATGTGTGGGTGGGTGTAAGTGTGTGTGTTTGTTTCTGTGTGAGTGGTGTGTGAGTGTGGGTGTTGATGTGTGGGTGCATGTGTTTTGGGAGCTGGTGAATGGGTGGGTGGGTGTAAGTGTGTCTGTTTGTTTCTGTGTGAGTGGTGTGTGAGTGTGGGTGTTGATGTGTGGGTCAGTGTGTTTTGGGACTGGTGGATGTGTGGGTGGGTGTAAGTGTGTGTGTTTGTTTCTGTGTGACTGGTGTGTGAGTGTGGGTGTTGATGTGTGGGTGAGTGTGTTTTTGGACTGGTGGATGGGTTGTGGGTGGGTGTAAGTGTGTGTGTTTGTTTCTGTGTGAGTGGTGTGTGAGTGTGGGTGTTGATGTGTGGGTGAGTGTGTTTTGGGACTGGTGGATGTGTGGGTGGGTGTAAGTGTATGTGTTTGTTTCTGTGTCTGTGTGACTGGTGTGTGAGTGTGGGTGTTGAGTGTGTGGGTGGGTATGTTTTGGGGGCTGGTGGATGTGTGGGTGGGTGTAAGTTTGTGTGTTTGTTTCTGTGTGAGTGGTGTGTAAGTTTGGAACCAAGGAACCAAACTCCCAAATCTCCCGCACGTGCGGTCCACGCTCTGCCGAATCGGCCACCGCGCGCGGTAGGAGCGGGTGATGGGTGGGGGGGGGGGGGGGGGTGGTTGGGGGGGGGGTGGGGGGGGGGAGGCGGGGGCGGGGGGGGGGGGCTGCCAGTGACGCGGCCGCCTGAGTGGGATTAACGGCAGCAGTCAGTGGCTGTTGGTCACTGCCACGTCGACAGATGACCAGTCCGCTGACCTATGGCCACTCTGCATCGTCCGCCGCACGCCGCCCGCCGTGCACTTACAGCTCTCTCCATCCGCCGCTCGCCGCCCCCCGCCCGACGCCCGACGCCCGACGCCCGCGATGGATGGAGGGGTTGGGCGCGGCGGAAGCGGCCCGTTACGACCCGCCGGCACCCGCCGCCCGGCCGCTCAGCCGGCGCTCACTCACGGCCCGCCCGACGCCGCGCCCCGGTAATACCCAATTAGGGCCCGGGCAGGCAGGTGGCGCGCGGGGTGAGGCGGGGCCGGCGGCAGGTGAGCGCACAGCCGGGCAAGGGAGCCCGGGAGGCCGGGAGCCTGGGGCCTGGGGCCGGGGGAGGCGGCAGGCGGCTTCAACTCGAGACAGGGACGGGGGAGGGGGGGGGGGGGAGACATGGTTGGTTGGTTGTTGGAATTGTACGTCCTGGCAACATCCAAGGCCATATTTGTTGGGGTTTTTTGTTTGGTAAATGATTTTTATTCATCTATATCTCTTGTCTTCCGACCGTAAGTGTTACAGGTATATAGATATTTACACAATATGAGGACGGATACACACTTGTGACAGTGAGACTTTATAGTGCTTTCCCCACTGGGAAATCAGGCCAGCAGCCCCATGATCCGAGATCCCACTCAGTCACATTATCCTGACACTGAACTAAGCAGTCCTTGCCCTATCCTAATAATGATGAGTGCCTGGCTAATAAGCGACAAGTAATAAAACATTAAAATAAAAAATCACTTTGGAGTACCTACTGGTAGTATTTATGACCAGACGGGATGTGGCCGAATAAGTTGAGCGTCCATCTCTGGTTTTGGTACATGATGGGATTCGAAGCGACGGGGTTGAGTCAAAGCCACGGGGTCAAGTCGAATTCTCGTCGAGTCAAACCAATGACTTGAAAATGTATACTTGTTACTTCCTAGCCAGGCGCTCGGCATTATTAGGATAGGGCAAGGACTAGTTGGCTCAGAGTCAGGGTAATGTGACTGAGTGGGGTATCAGTTCATGGTGCTGGTGGCCTGGTCTCACAGTGGGGCAGTGCTATAAAGTTGTCATGAGTCTGCACTGTCACAAGTCGGTATCCGTCCTGAAATGACCTTAGATGTTTCCAGGATATAAAACTCCAGCAACCAACCAATCAGTCTTTCTAACACTGCGGCAGTTCGGACAATGCTGTGACAGGAGGTACAATGTGACAGACTGGTCATGTGACAGCAGGTACAACTTGTCAATATGGTCAGATGGCAGGCTGCATATTGTTGTGACAGGAGGTACAATGTGTCAGACTGGTCATGTGACAGCGGGTACAACTTGGTAATATGGTCAGATGGCAGGCTGCATATTGTTGTGACAGGAGGTAGAGCATGATATACCGGTCATGTGACAATGGATACAACTTGTTAATATGGTCATATGACAGGCTGCATGCATATTGTTGTGACAGGAGGTACACTGTGACAGACTGGTCATGTGACAGCGGGTACAACTTGGTAATATGGTCATATGACAGGCTGAATATTGTTGTGACAGGAGGTACAATGTGACAGACTGGTCATGTGACAGCGGGTACAACTTGTTAAGATGGTCATATGACATGCTCTATATTGTTGTGACAGGAGGTACAATGTGACAGACTGGTCATGTGACAGCGGGTACAACTTGTTAAGATGGTCATATGACATGCTCTATATTGTTGTGACAGGAGGTACAATGTGACAGACTGGTCATGTGACAGCGGGTACAACTTGGTAATATGGTCATATGACAGGCTGCAGATTGTTGTGACAGGAGGTACAATGTGACAGACTGGTCATGTGACAGCGGGTACAACTTGTTAAGATGGTCATATGACATGCTCTATATTGTTGTGACAGGAGGTACAATGTGACAGACTGGTCATGTGACAGCGGGTACAACTTGTTAAGATGGTCATATGACATGCTCTATATTGTTGTGACAGGAGGTACAATGTGACAGACTGGTCATGTGACAGCAGGTACAACTTGGTAATATGGTCATATGACAGGCTGCAGATTGTTGTGACAGGAGGTACAATGTGAAAGACTGGTCATGTGACAGCGGGTACAACTTGATAATATGGTCATATGACAGGCTGCATATTGTCATGACAGGAGGTACAATGTGAAAGACTGGTCATGTGACAGCGGATACAACTTGTTAATATGGTCATATGACATGCTCTATATTGTTGTGACAAGAGGTACAATGTGACAGACTGGTCATGTGACAGCGGATACAACTTGTTAAGATGGTCATATGACATGCTCTATATTGTTGTGACAGGAGGTACAATGTGAAAGACTGGTCATGTGACAGCGGATACAACTTGATAATATGGTCATATGACAGGCTGCGTATTGTTGTGACAGGAGGTACAATGTGAAAGACTGGTCATGTGACAGCGGATACAACTTGTTAATATGATCATATGACAGGCTGTATATTGTCATGACAGGAGGTACAATGTGAAAGACTGGTCATGTGACAGCGGATACAACTTGTTAATATGGTCATATGACAGGCTCTATATTGTTGTGACAGGAGGTACAATGTGACCGACTGGTCATGTGATAGCTTGTACAACTTGTCAATATGGTCATATTGCTGTGACAGGAGAGACATTGCATGTCCCATTATTGTCAACATCACCATGATTCTGTCAGAAAAATAGACCCTGTCAACATCGTGGTGTTTCAGAAGGCACAACACACAAGTGTTGTCCTGCTAGCTGTCACTAAGTGTCAGTGTGGTGTTGTGGTAGTTAGTAGTATCAGTGTTGTGGTAGTTAGTAGTATCAGTGTTGTGGTAGTTAGTAGTATCAGTGTTGTGGTAGTTAGTCGTATTAGTCTGACAGTATGGCTATAATGATGGCATGTGGTTGGTTTTGGTGTCCTTCAACCACTGATATTTCACAACTTATCTATTTATATATCTGTGAATACTTATTATTTTGTGCTTTGTACACTTCAGTATATCCAATACACCCACAATTATGTTGGGATAAGAACACTATTCTTTCTTTTCATTGCAGGAAAAGTTTGATTTTTAGACTATATTATCTATGTAAATGAAGGAAACATAATATTGCCAGAAGACCTCGGGGCTCAAAGGAGGTACAATGTGACAGACTGGTCATGTGACAGCGGGTACAACTTGATAATATGGTCATATGACAGGCTGCATATTGTTGTGACAGGAGGTACAATGTGAAAGACTGGTCATGTGACAGCAGGTACAACTTGATAATATGGTCATATGACAGCCTGCATTGGCTGAATTGGAAATTTTCATTAACAAAATGAAATGTATATATGTGTTCAGCAAGTAAAAACACATATGATATAAAAGCCGGTTCGGATGACGCGAATAAAAGCATAACGGTTTCATAAATGATGTGGGCCGTGCACCACCTCACCGCCTCACCTCGCCTTTCATCCACCCCCTACAGGTCTAGAGATGGGCCAACAGCCAGAATTTACACCCACATCACTGCCCGATACCACTCTCTATAAATATGTGTAAACATATATAAATATATACACATAAATATACATATATATAAATAAATATATATATATAAATATATTACATATATATATTTATATATATATATATTTATGTGTATAATGCTAAGCAGTCAGAGGGCTTTCTGGCTTGAATCTGTGGGGTTCTGGAAGGTTCTGTGCAACGCGGTTAGAGCGACTTGGTGCCAGTTGTCTTGGGGGACAGGTAAGCGAAGGTAGCCGGTCAGCTGTTCCTTCCTGTCCTACTACCGGTTGGTCACTTCTGCCTGAACTTTCTTTTAAATAAAGAGATTGGGTCTTAGAGGCCAGCCAGAGGATTATTACTCACTTATATTGTTATATATTTATACATATTTATTAAATAAATATACATGAATATAAAAGAATATATATTTATAGCCCGGACGAGCCCCGGTTTAGCCCGGACTAGCCCCGACAGAGCCACGGACCACTCCCGGACTGCCCGGATAAGACCCGGACAAGCCAGATGACCACGGATTAACCACGGATCGCCACGGATAGCCACGGATGACCACGTATTACTCACGGACTACCCCTGGATGAGTCCCGCATTTCAGGCTATCATCCGGGGGTTGTCCGGGGCTCATCCCAGTAGTCCGGGGGTTGTCCGGGGCTCGTCCAGGGGTCGTCTGGGGTGCGCTGGGCTTGTAGTCCGTGGCTCGTCCGGGTAGGTGTGAGAGCGAGGGGTGGTCCGGTTAAAGCCCCAGTCACACCTACCCGGACCAGCCCCGGATTTTTAGCCGGACCACCCCCGGACCATTCCCCCGGACTGTCCCTGAGAGCCCCTGATATTTGGTAGTTTTGTGGCTCGCTCTCACACCTATCAGGACGCACCACGGTCTAGCCACAGACCCAGGCCCGGATCACCCCGGACTGAGCCGGACCACCCCCGGACTACCCGATGTATCCCCGGAGAAGTCACGGATCAGTCCCGGACTTGCTCCTGGTTTATATATACAAGAACGGGGCTCCTCCTGGGCTGATCCGTGGTAAACACGGCTATCCGTGGCTGATCCGTGCTCAAACGGCGTGTCCGGTTCTTATCCGGGCAGTCCGGGAGTGGTCCGTGGCTATGTCGGGGCCAGTCCGGCCTAGTCCGGGGTTGGTCCGGGTTAAACCGTGGCTAAAACGTGGCTCATCCGTTTTAAAAACACCCGGACTGCCCCGGACTGCCCCGGACTGCCCCGGACTGCCCCGGACTGCCCCGGACTGCCCCGGACTGCCCCAGACGGTACACGGACTGCCCCAGACGGTACACGGACTACCCCTAGAGCACCCCCAGACTACCCAGACCACCCTTGGATTACACCCGGAGGATGCCGGATCGAGCCCGATTGCATTATTCCCCGGATCGCCCCGGAGGTTTTAAACATTTTAAAACATCCGAGGCTGACCCCAGATGAGGCCGGACCAGCCAAGGATCAACAAGGATCACCAAGGACCAGCCACGGATGAGCCACGGATCACGTCAGATCGCCACGGACCACGCCGGATCACGGATCCGGGTAGGTGTGACCTAGGCTTTAGGTAGCGGCGGAATTATTAGGTGAATACTAACTACCAAACTTTGGAATTAATCAGCGCATATTTATTATATTATATTGAGTATATTTTATTATACAAATTTCCAGGGCGCGAGTGACAGTACTTTGCGCCACTGGAAGGGTTGGGCGGTGGTGGCGCCACCGGTCCCAATGAGTGGTGCAGTCACTCAAAATGTTTTATATAACTTAGGATGGGGGTGATAATATTTTATTATATTAAGGAACATTCCCTTACATGCCTTTATACTCGCATAACCCTTAGACTTCACATATTAGTGCTACATTTGGTTCTATTTTCAATTAATTGGTCATGCGTTTTCATTAGCAGACCGTGATTTGTGAGCGCTAATCAATCACGACGAGCTGGCATACAAGTGTCAACGCCTATGACTAGTGGCTCCGGTGTGGCCGAATCTGGAACTACAAGTAGCATGCGATAGAGCCTAGATAAATGGTATATAATAATAGAGCAAACTGAAGCGACTTAGTGTCCTTGTTTATATTCCCATAATAGATTATAGGGCACATATACATATATGTGTCTCATCTCACCAATCCTAACTCGCGACTGGCGAGAGTCGCGAACTGTGTGCCCCACTTAGAGTTAACAAACGGCCGCTGCAGGGGTCCCGGCCCATCCCTCAACGTGTCAATTGCGTTCATTACGCGAGTGCCGGGCGCCATTTGCGCTTGTTCCGGGACGCGTTATCCGCTCCCTGTGACCGCCGCATCATCCGTCGTCCCCGTCGCCGACGCCGTCACCGTCACCGTCACCGTCACCGTCACCCTCACCGTCGCTCCCAAACCGGAAGTGCGTCTCCGTAGGGCGCTAAGTGGCGACGCGGCCTCCGGGGGTCATTCCGGTTGGCAAGGTGCCTGTTCCGTCTTTTACCCCGGAGCCGTGACCCCCGACACGCGGCGCACTAAAACACGGAACGTGGACGTGTGGAGCGGAAGAGCGCGCAGGGTGGGCGCCGGGTGGGCGCCACCAGCCGGGCGGGCGGGCGCCAAGAGGGCACCGGGCGGGAGCGCCCCTTCGCGCCATCTTCTCATTGGGTGGACAGCGTTGGCGAGTGTTTTATCCAATTTCGGCCAATTTACCAAAAAGGGGTCGGGACCTGTTGACACGGCCGGACGCCGCCAAATCGAATCGCGTTGACCGACGACGGCCGGAGAGGGGTGACCTCGGAGCACCAGGCTATGTGGTATTCACGACGTGTGTGTGTGTAGGGGGGGTGGGGTGGAGAGAGGGGGAGGGGGTAGGTATGTGTGTGTGTTGGTTGGTTGGTTGTTGGAGTGTTTACGTCCTGGCAACATCTAAGGTCATACCAGGATGGGTATCTACCGATTTGTGACAGTGCGCAAGTAAATATGGCATGCATAAATGGACTATGCATATCACATACTCACATACACAGTATATATATTATATGTAAAAGATTCGGAGCTCATGTGATTCTGATGCACTCTGGCTGGCATTTGCCTATGGAGGTGGCGCAAGACGGGCGCAGCGGGTTCCAGTCCGCAGCAAATATCACAAAATAAATAAGATGTACATAATAAATAGCAAGCAATTAAATACAATGTTCCATAAAACCATATCGGATAGAAAGAAGTTCCACCCCTTTATATTCATATAATAAATTATATCACACATATACATATCACTTGCTTTTTTGAATTTTTGTCCGAGGAACGGGTACCTACTGATTTGCAACAGTGGAGACTCATGACGACTTTTATAGTGCTGCCCTACTGGGGAATCAGGCTGGCCAGCACGATGACCCGATATCCCACTCATTCCTGACATTATCCTGACAGTGAGCTAACCAGTTCTTGCCCTATCCTATTAAATGCCGAGCATCAGGTTAGGAAGCAACAAGTATCAATTGTATAAATCATTGGTTGGTTTGACTCGACTGGGAATCGAACTCCCGATCTCCCACACTTGAGAACCGCGCTCTACTGGTTCGGTCACCGCGCCAGGTGTGTGTCTGAGGGAGGGAAGGGGGGGGGGGAGTTGGAGGGACAAGGGGTGTGTGTGCTGGCCATGTAGTGAGTGACCAGTCCGTGTGGGGGACATGAAGCCTGACCTGACACAGCGGGCTGCGCGCGCATAGACCGGATACAGGAGGCCGTGGGCGTCGGAGGTAGGGGAGGCCTTGACCCGGATCAGCGGGTCAGGTCAGGGCGGGCGGTGGGTGAGCCGTGAACACGGCCGTAATGTCGCCGGGCCCGGTGTCACAGTTTCTGCCGTCCGCCAGTTTCCACGGTACGCATTGCTTCTGCGTATGCGTCAAAATCGAACAGCATCATCACTAACCTTATAAATTTAATATAATGTTTTTGGTAAAGATGTTTTCTATATGTGTACCAAGCAATTTGTTTCTAGGTGGTGTGGTTTTCGAGATATTTAACTTTTTCTGTATTTTCTGTATGAAGATTACTCACAACCATTGACAATGCCTTGAGTTTGACAGTACCCACAGTGCAAAGCATTAGTTTTATTCAAAATTAATAGAAATGAAGAACCCTAACCGTATAAATTTAATATAATCTATTTGGTAAAGATGCTTTATATATGTGTACCAAGCGATTTGTTTCTAGGTGGTGTGCTTTTAGAGATATTTCACTTTTTCTGTATGAAAATTGATCACGGCCACTGACAATGCATTTGAATTTTGAGTGTAGGCGTACCGCGGAAACTGCCGGACGGCGGAAACCGGCTTACCTCAGCCCCCCCAGACCAGTGCCGGCCCGCGCCCGGCTGAAGGGCCTCTCTCTGTATACTACTCACTGTTCAATCGGAAGCCCGGCCGGCGACCCGCTGGTAAAACGGAGGATCAGGCGCGGCTCAAGGAAATGGTCATATAATATAAAGAAGGTCCTCACACCATTGTTACACTTGTGTTGTTGTCTTGTATGACCCAACAAGGCGCTAAACTATTCCAGGGCGATTAAGGGGACATTAACTGTAGTTGGCTTTGATATTATGTGTGTGCAAGTACAAATGGCATGCATAAATGGACACTTATATCATATATATATATATATATATATATATATACATGCATATATACACATATCTTGGTTAGTTGGATGTTGGGGTTTTACGTCCTGGCAACATCTAAGGTCATATCAGGACGGGTACCAACTTGTGACAGTGCACACTCATGGTGACTATATACTTATAATATAGTGCTGCTCCACTGATATAGGCTTCCGGCACCATGACCCAATATCCCACTCATTCACATTATCCTGACACTGATCCAACCAGTCCTTTCCCTATCCTATTAATGCAGAACACCAAGCTAGGAAGCGACAAGTATAAGTCGACTGGCAATCCAACTCCCGATCTCCCGCATGGGAGGCCTGCGCTCTACCGATTCAGCCACCGCGTCCGGTAGCAAAAATCATGTCTTTGTTACGGCGTTTGATCATGTGAATGCGAAACCATAAAAAAGCAATACACGTCTCATGTCAGCAAGGTTGCGTGTAGAACATATAATGTTTTGTTTGTTTGTTGTTGTTTTACATCATAGCAACATCTAAGGTCATATCAAGACGCATACCGTCTTGTGACAGCACGCACTCATGGTGACATTATAGTGCCGACCCACTGGGAAATCAGGCCGCCAGCACCATGACATCACATTATCCTGAGACTGAGCCAACCAGTCCTTGCCCTATCCTAATACTGCCGATCACCAGGCTAGGAAGCAACAAGCATTAACATTTTAAAGTCATTGGTTTGACTCAACCAGGGTTCGAACCCACAAACCCATGGGTTCGGATCCCTCGATCTCCCAAACCAGGAGATGGACGCTGAACTCATTCAGCCACCTGGTCTGGTATTGAACATGTAAAGGCGACAAGCAGACGAGAAAGCGCAGATTGAGCCCCCAGTGACCGTGTAGTGTGGCAGCTCGCCGTTAGGCGGTTCGTTGGCCCGGGTACACGGCTAGTGTCGGTAATATCACTTCATTACGCGCTGCTGTCGGAGCTAACTAACGGCAACTCACCGAGTCCAAGCTTCCTGCGCCACTTGCCTGCTGCACCGGCCCCTGCCACTCACCCCCATCACACTCACAACCTCCCCCCCCCCCACCCTACCACCCTCCTACCCTCCCACCCTCATTTTCTTCCTCCACCCCCGGCACATCCCACAACCTCCATCACACTAACTCACACCCCACTATACTGACACCCAAACAACCGCCCCACACACTACACTCATTCATTACACGCACACTGTTACAGTAACTTACACACACCCTCCCTGCAAAAACACACCCGCCACACACTCACCTCAGACATCTACCACATACACCCTCCTCATACAACCACCACACACCAACCGCATACACACCTGCCACATATACCACACACCTATTCACCACCCACACACCCGCCACCCACACCACACCCACCCACCACACACACCACCTACACTCACCACACACCCACAACCTCCACACACGCCAATAGCCACCCACCGCATACACCAGACACCCTCCCCCCACACACTCACCACACACACAATCTCAACCCACACCACAAATACCGACCCACCGAACACACCACACACCCTCCCCCCCACACAACACACCCACCACACACACCTTCTGCATATACCCTCCTCACACACCTATCACCCACCTACCACACACACCCTCCACACACTCCTACCACACACACACCATACACACCCACCACACACACTCCCACCACACACACTCCCACCACACACACTCCCAACACACACACTCCCAACACACACACACCCAATCAGCCACCCACGACACACCCTCCAGACCCACACACCACACACACACTCCCTCCCTCCACACACACCCTCCTCACACACCACATACACCACACCCGCCAACCACTCATACCACCCAGCCACCAGCCCCACACCGCCCCGCCCGTGCTGGTTGACCCGCCCTACACAATAGCCTCGTTTTCAATGACGACCACACTCGGTTTCATGTCTAATTGATATTGACCCCACCCCTCTTCCTCCTCCCTCCCACCGCCCCGGCCCGTCCCCTCCTCGTCCCCACCCCATCCCCTCCCCATCTCCACCTCCCCATCTACCCCTCCCCATCTCCCCATCCCCTCCTCCTCCCCTCCCCTCCCCCGTCTCCTCCCCCAGTCTCCCTCCTCCCTCCCATCTCCCCGTCACCTCCCCATCTCCCCCTCCCCATCTACCCCTCCCCATCTCCCCCCTCCCATCTCCCCGTCACCTCCCCATCTCCCCCCCACCCCCCACCCCCTTCCCCCCTCCTATTCCCCCCTCCCCACTCCCCCTGTCGACCATCGCGGGACCAAACTCCTAATCGCCCGGCTAGATGACTGCCCACGCGCATGCGTCAACGGACGGGCGCCGGACGCCGGGCGCTTGTATGGACGACTTCCGGGTGGCGATGGTGCACGTCGGGGGGGGGGGGGGAGGGGGTGCGGGGGGAAACCCCACCGCGGCGCCGACAGCCCGGCGTCCACACCCCTTCGTCGCCGCTGCTGCTCCCGCCACAGGACGCCCCCTGACGGGTACAAATGATATCAATTGCCATGAAAGCCGCCAGGGGTCAGGGGTCATGGCGGGTCGGACGAGGCCCGGCAGAGGCGCGCGCAGCTGACCGCCGAATTAGGTGCCAAAACGCCGAGGTCAGGGGTCAAGTGCCGGCCCCTCGGCGTCCACTTGGCGCTGGGTGACCAGCCGGAAACTGACCACTCACTGACCACTCAGGCGCCGCGCGTCTCGCCCCGCCGGTACCGACGGTGGCACAGCCTGGTGGTACATTACGGGATGATGGCGGGCGGAGGCATAAACATCATGCCGGGCGCCACGCCGGTCCGCCCGGCCGACCTCCTCCACGTTGACCGTGTTGACCTTGGTGTGACATTCGCTTGACCTTGACACCATTGGATCACACCACCAAGATCATCTGGGTGGTTGGTTGGTTGGTTGTTGGAGTTTTACATCCTGACAACAACATCTGAGGTCATATCACTATCAGAACGAGTACCGACTTGTGACAGTGCGCACCATCTAAGGTCATATCACTATCAGAACGAGTACCGACTTGTGACAGTGCACACCATCTAAGGTCATATCACTATCAGAACGAGTACCGACTTGTGACAGTGTGCACCATCTAAGGTCATATCACTATCAGAACGAGTACCGACTTGTGACAGTGTGCACCATCTAAGGTCATATCACTTTCAGAACGAGTACCGACTTGTGACAGTGTGCACCATCTAAGGTCATATCACTATCAGAACGAGTACCGACTTGTGACAGTGTGCACCATCTAAGGTCATATCACTATCAGAACGAGTACCGACTTGTGACAGTGCGCACCATCTAAGGTCATATCACTGTCAGAACGAGTACCGACTTGTGACAGTGTGCACCATCTAAGGTCATATCACTGTCAGAACGAGTACCGACTTGTGACAGTGCGCACCATCTAAGGTCATATCACTGTCAGAACGAGTACTGACTTGTGACAGTGTGCACCATCTAAGGTCATATCACTGTCAGAACGAGTACCGACTTGTGACAGTGCGCACCATCTAAGGTCATATCACTATCAGAACGAGTACCGACTTGTGACAGTGCGCACCATCTAAGGTCATATCACTATCAGAACGAGTACCGACTTGTGACAGTGCGCACCATCTAAGGTCATATCACTATCAGAACGAGTACCGACTTGTGACAGTGTGCACCATCTAAGGTCATATCACTATCAGAACGAGTACCGACTGTGACAGTGTGCACCATCTAAGGTCATATCACTATCAGAACAGGGTACCGACTTGTGACAGTGTGCACCATCTAAGGTCATATCACTATCAGAACGAGTACCGACGTGTGACAGTGTGCACCATCTAAGGTCATATCACTATCAGAACGAGTACCGACTTGTGACAGTGTGCACCATCTAAGGTCATATCACTATCAGAACGAGTACCGACTTGTGACAGTGCGCACCATCTAAGGTCATATCACTGTCAGAACGAGTACCGACTTGTGACAGTGCGCACCATCTAAGGTCATATCAGGACAGGCACTGACAGTACGCACTCGTGGCGACTTTTATAATTATAGTGCTTCCCCACAAGGGAAATCAGGATGCCGGCACCACGACTCGACATATCCCACTCAGTCACATTATTTGGACACTGAGCCAACCAACCCGTCCTTGCCCTATCTTATTAATTCCGAGCGCCTGGCTAGGAAGCGACAAGTTTCAATTTGATAGGTTATTGGTTTGACTCGACCGTGGGAGTGGGACGAGTGTCCACCTGTGACGGTGTTGGTCATCCTATCGATCCTGATCAGTGGACCCATTTGCAGTTTGGGCTAGTTTCTGTTCCAACCAGTCTTCCACAACTGGTTCATCAAAGGCGGTGGTAGATGATGTCCTGTCTATGGGAAATTGCATATAAAAGACCCCTTGCTGCTTATTGGAAAGAGTAGCCTATGTGGCGGCAGTGGGTTTCCTCCAAAGAAATATCTCAGAATGACCATATGTTTGACGTCAAATAGCCGATGATGAAAATTAATGTGCTCTAGAGGCATCGTTAAATAATACAAGTCTTTGCTTTGTTTGGTATTTTTACTCGACCGGGTACCGAACTCCTGATCTCTCGCAGGTGAGGCCTGCACTTTACCGATTCGGCTACCGCGCTCCGGTCAGCCGGTCGGCAGAGGGATGGGGGAGTCGGGGGGGGGGGGGGGATGGAGTAGGGGGCTAGCCGAGGGAGAACCTTTGAACGCGGCAGGGGGCAGGGCACGCCGGGAACCAGGGCGCATGGTTGGGATGGTAACGTCTGTCCGGTTTGTTCTATGCCGTGATGGACCAACAAGGTCAGGTCAAGGTCAGAAAAGGGCTCGGCATAAAATAAGTGGCCTAGAAATCTGGTGCAATTTGGCGACGCTGGTTCCAGTCCGCCCCGTGCGCACCATTCTGAGGCCCCCTATGCAAGGCACCGACGGGTGCTGCCCCCTAGTGGCAGCGGGTCGCCACGCAACCCCCTACCGGCCACGGTATGAACTTTGAACGTAGCCCCGGGTTAGACCTTTAAACCCAGGCCTGAGTGTGCGTGTGTGTCGCCATGTTCATCAAAGGGTGTCAATGCCACCGTCACTATTACAAAAGGCTTCTTTCTTTTATTATAAAACTGCCAAGTTCGAATAGATTTACAAATAATATATGTGATGTATAACGCTTTATACGAGTATAAATGCAAGGGGAACATATACTCTATATATCTATTCCTCCTTGGTGCATTGGTGGAGTGCCCCCTCCACCATGTCTCGCCCACCTACTTCTCACACCCCCCACCCCCTCCCCCCAGCTCTCGGGGTAATTGGTGGGTGGGGCTCCCCTCGTGCCACACACACTGAAGGAATTTCTTGGCCGTGTGGCTGATGAAAATGTGAACTATTGCGCCAGTCCACCAGTCCACACTCATGGTGACTTTATAGTGCTGCACCACAAGGAGAGCAGGCCACTAGCACCAGAACCTAATTTCCCACTCAGACATATTATCCTGATAGTGGTATTGAGCGAACCAGTCCTTGTCCTATCCTAGTAATGCCAAGTACCAGGCTATGTAGCGACGAGTATACTTTTTTTCAAGTCATTGATTTAACTCGGTCAGATTTCGAACTCCCAACCTTCTGCATAGGAAGCATGGGCTCTGCCGATTCGGTTACTCTAAATCTGGTGTTCGGTGTGTACTTGCAAAACACGGGTGGTTTTTTTTCTTTTTGGTAAACATTATTATTCCTCAAAATTGGTGTTTGTTTCAGTGCTGGTTCTTCTAGTACGTCCTAAAATAACCTTAGATGATGCCAGGACGTAAAACTCCAACAAAACAAGAAATCCACACAAAACTTCAAGTTTCCAAGCAGTAGTCTACATCAGCAAGAATTTACACACAAATACATATATAAATACATATATAAATACATATATGTATTTGAATGACATGAATACCATGCATGTTTATACAAAGAACATTAATGGTTAATTGAATGTGGAGAACTTGATGAACATTGTTTCAATTATAATACATTTATTAATAGGTTACAGCCAACTCCCATCCCACCAACCCCCATAAGGACATGTCAGACGGGCCAGGTCAGATTATTGTTGGTTATTGGGAGTTTTTACGTCCTGGCAACATTTAAGGTCATATCAGGACGGTTGGGTCAGGTCCGAATTCAGTCACTATATTTAAACACATCGCCATGGTAACCTACCACACCCACGCGGGTACTTGCACCAAAATGGAGGGAAGAGGGTAAACCCCACAACACAGTGTAACCAAAAACTGAACAGGAACAACGGGGAAGCTTACACAGCCCATCATCATCATCATGCTGTCGGTCGCGATGCGACAAAGACTGCTTTTATTACTTGACTGCCACTCTCCAGTTATTTTGTGCGGTTATACATTTCATGAAAGCTGCCTGCAAAAGTGTTGAAGTGCTGCTGGCTTTTGCAAGTTACCAGCGGCACTCTCTCGGGGAGCAAATAGAGGTTTCACACCAGTAAGAACATGTCCAGACAGGCAAAAAGCTATTTGTCCCTGCAGTGGCTGGTCGGGAGATGTTGGGAGTTCCACACATCAACTGCCCTTGATGCTGCCACAGCGACATGGTTTTCTGTTTAGGGTTTGCTCCCTTAGCCTTCGGTTCTGTTAAGAACCTGTACCACAAGGCAGTGGTTTACAACTCTGCAGGGCAGGGGCGTCAAACTCCCTGAGGTATTGCAATACCTGCAATACCTTACACATCCCAGACATTACTTAAATATGCATAGTTCGATGGTTTTGAGTTTCTGTCATTTTCTGAGAGAAATGAATTAGGTTGATTGTTGTAATCTACCTTTCTTTAGTTTGAAGGAACTTTCATTTGAAATAGCGAAGTTTTGAGATATTTGAAGTACAAACATACTAAATTAATTTTGGCAAACACGTCAAAACTTTGACACTAGAGGCTTCTGCAGTAAAAGGTTCTATTACATTGCCCAAATATTCCATTCTATGTGGCGACAAATGTTTAATAAATATACCAATATCTAAGCTAGATATGTAGAATCAAATAGAGATAATTGCGGCTTTTGAAAATTTGATGCTTCATCTGACTATGCAGCTTTAATAGGATAATCACAAAACAAACATCTACTTTAATATAGCAATGCAGACACCTCCTGAACGCCTTGTCTACATGTGGACATGTGGACATGTGGACATGGGACAGCCGAGCAATATGGAGTGAGGCGTAAGCTGATACTTCTCCAGGAAATGGGAAATATTGCGTCAAGAACGGGAGTCGAACCCACCTCTCTTGCATTCCGGGCCAGTGTGCTAACCATTGCACCACCTCAGTGTGCTAACCATTACATCCACCGCCCGCCCCAACTCTCTCTGCTCTCACTCCACACACCCACACACCCACACTCCCCTCCACACCCACACCCACACACCTCACTGGCCGCCCATAGCACGGCCCACATCCCCCCGCCCCACGCGCGATACCCCCCCTCCGACCCTCCTCCCTCCTCCCGACACCCCCCCCACCCCCAACTCACGCTTCGGGGGTTGGGGTCCAGGAGGCGGCCCCCGATTCACCCGTCCACATCCCCCCCCGTCCCCTGGTCCCCAACCCCCCCAGACCCCGGCT
Source organism: Branchipolynoe longqiensis (assembly GCA_030323885.1). Taxonomy (NCBI): domain Eukaryota; kingdom Metazoa; phylum Annelida; class Polychaeta; order Phyllodocida; family Polynoidae; genus Branchipolynoe; species Branchipolynoe longqiensis. The sequence continues at coordinate 86,727,901 of CM059197.1, forward strand.
CCTCCCCGCCCACCGACCACATCCCCCGGCCTCCGGCCCCCCGGCTCCTCCCCGCCCACCGTCCACATACCCCGCCCCCGTCCTCCTCCCGCCCACGTTCATCCCCGGCCCCGCCCCCCCCCCGGCTCCTCCCGCCCGTCACCCCCGTCCCGGTCCCCAACCCCCCCAGACCCGGCTCCTCCCCGCCCCGCCCGCCCCCGCCCGCCGCCCCTGCTCATTAGCAGGCCGGTCAGCTCCGACCTATCTCGCACACCTCATCCCCTGCCACTGCACAGCCCGCCAATTGGACTGACCAACGAATCGAAAGGAAATCCCTTAATTGAAATGGTCACTTGGGAGATGTCGGCGGGTTAGGCCTGGGATTAAAGGGTGGGTAAAAATGGGAGGTGTGTGTGTGTGTGTGTCGGGGTGAAGAGAAGGCTTGAAAGTGACCGTTGACGACCAGTAAGCGGACCCAGGTCAGTGTGGACAAGCTCAAAGTGGACCAGTGTAGTGTTCGCGAGGCCATAGTGTGGAACGAGACAATGTGGATCATCACAGTGTGGAGCGAGGCAGTGTGAACAATTGCAGTGTGAAACAAGGCAGTGTGGACCATTGCAGTGTGAAACAAGGCAGTGTGGACCATTGCAGTGCGGAACAGGGCAATGTAAACCATTGCATCATTGCAGTGTGGCGCGAGGCAGTGTGAACCATTGAAGTATGGAATAAGGCAGAGCAAAGCCTTGGAGCATGGAGTAACACAGTGTGAACTATGTCAGTGTGGTCCAAGGCAGTTTGGACAGATTCAGTGTGGACCATTGCAGTGCGGAAAAGGGCAATGTAAACCATTGCATCATTGCAGTGTGGAGCGAGGCAGTGTGGACCATTGAAGTGTGGAATGGTGTGTTGGTGTGGGCAGTGTGGACCATTGTAGTATGGAACAAGGCAATGTAAACCATTGCATCATTGCAGTGTGGAGCGAGGCAGTGTGGACCATTGAAGTGTGGAATAAGGCAGAGCAAACGCTTGGAGTATGGAGTAGGGCAGTGTGAACTATGTCAGTGTGGTCCAAGGCAGTGTGGACAGATTCAGTGTGGACCATTGCAGTGCGGAATGATGCAGCATGAACCATTTCAATGTGGGGTAAGGTGATATGAACCGTTGCAGTGCGGAGCGAAGCAGTGTGAACCATTGGAGTGTGGAACAATGCAGAGTGAACCATGGCAGTGTGGAGCGAGGCAGTGTGAACCATGGCAGTGTGGAGCGAGGAAGTGTAAACCTTTGCACCATTGCAGTGTAGAGTAACGCAGTGTGAACCATTGCAGTGTGTAGTAACGCAGTATGAACAATTGCAGTGTGGAGTCAGACATTGTGGACCAATGCAGTGTGAATCATTGCAGTATGACCCATAACAATGTTCACCAAGACAGTGTAAACCATTGTAAGGGCAGTGTGACCAATCAGGTCGATCTGCATCAAGGCAGATTATGGTGGACCAGGGCCGTGTTCAGGGTACGCCTGTGAGACAACTGCGAGACATCTCAGAGATGCCTTTTGGCTTATTTCCGTTCGTCTCGGAGACGTCTCGCTTTTCAGACTGGAGACAAATAGTGCCGAGAAAATGGCCGCCGTATTCAGTGGTTTCAGCCAATCAGAGCTCTTCATTTCCATTTTCAAGGCAACTGACTGCTTTTGTTGTTCAAACTAGTGTGATGTAAGGCAGGAATGTCTCTGAGATGACTCGGAGGCGTAGCCTGAACGCGGCCCAGATAACACTGGACAGGTTGGTCTGCACCAGATAACGGGGGGGAGGGGCGGGGAGGATGAGGTCAGAAATCATGAAAGAAAACACGTTAAAAACATTGTAATGATAACACATGATGGGCGGTCTCAGAAGCCAGAGCTGAGGCTGTTTAAACCTAGCGATTCGCTTTGTAATCAGGGTAGAACTGTCTACAAGATGGCGGCAGAAACCCGAAAGCCTTCATCCGTGACGTGGTTCCACCTAATGACCACACCGTACTGTACAGTGCACAGCTGTCCAACTGAACTGAAACTAGATAAAGGACTCACCACTACCCAAAGTACTACATGTGTGCCACTATATGTAAACACATCGCCATGGCAACCCAGAGTACTACATGTATGCCACTATATGTAAACACATCGCCATGGCAACCCAGAGTACTACATGTATGCCACTATATGTAAACACATCACCATGGCAACCCAGAGTACTACATGTATGCCACTATATGTAAACACATCGCCATGGCAACCAAGAGAACTACATGTGTGCCACTATATGTAAACACATCGCCATGGCAACCCAGAGTACTACATGTATGCCACTATACGTAAACACATCACCATGGCAACCCAGAGTACTACATGTATGCCACTATATGTAAACACATCGCCATGGCAACCCAGAGTAGGGGTGAAGAACAACCTGTCAGAAAAAGTGGCGAAAACTGTTTGGTATCAAACAGCCAATCAGAGAAGATGAGCTCCTGGTCCCCTCCTCCAATGTTTATCTTTATTTGCACAGAGTGGATGAGATGAGGGAGAATGCAAAACAACCAACAAGGTGGTCACTAAATGCTCTTAATTTGAGTTTCAAAGTCTTATTAATCTATGTTATTTAATCAAGTATTCCTCCAAAAGGAGCATATTTTGCTTCTTAAATTAATAATTTATGTGCTCTTTTCATTTACGCAGCATTTCCCCACATTTTCTTATGCGTTGTTTTTCACCTCCACGAGCGGACATGGGGGCCGAGCCGGTAGAGCGCAGGCCTCCAATGTTGGAGATCGGGAGTTGAATTCCAAGTAGAGTCAAACCAATGACGTACAAAATTGATATTTGTCACTTCCTAGACTGGCGCTCGGCATTATTACTGGTTGGCTCAGTGTCAGGATAATGTGACTGAATGGGATATCAGGTCATGGATGCTGCCAGCCTGATTTCCCAGTGGGGCAGCACTATAAAGTCATCATGAGTGCACACTGTCATGTCAGATGTTGCCAGGATATAAAACTCCAATAACCAACGAACCCTTTTACCTCCACTGAACCCAGCACAGAAAGAGGCGCGCAGGAATGCCACTATTCACTGCACCCTCTACTTCTACTAGTTCTAGTCACGCGGTTAAAATGACATAATGACAGTTTGAGGTATCAATCCCTACATGCCTCATCATGCTGTATGGACCTACTTCCGGTAACTGACGGATGCGAAAGGGGACAGACGACTGGGGCGCCCCGTACATCCGGTCGGGGATCCCTCGCCCATTACGGGCACTCATCCCACGGCTTCAAGACACCCATGGGAGCGGAGATCCCGTTTCACCAGTAGCTGACCAAAGCGCAGACAGGAAGCTGTTTGCTTTGATTGTTTGTTGCGCATGCGCGCCCATAGTGGTCAGTGTGGCAGGGAAATGGCGCTCACCACGTGTATGAATGACTCCGCCCTTCTTCAGAGCAGACGCGGTGGACAAATTGGTAGAGCGCAGGCTTCCTGTAGGTCAGGTGTTCGAAACCCGGCTGAGTCAAACTGATGACTTATAAAATTGATACTTGCCATGATCTAGCCTGGCGCTCATCATTATTAGGATAGGGCAAGGACTGGTTGGCTCAGTGTCACAATAATGTGACTGAGTGGGAAATTGGATATCATGGTGTGAATGACCAGGTGTACTAGTAGGGCAGCACTATAAAGTCGTCATGAATGCGCACATTCACAAATCGGTATCCATCCCAGGGTTTCTGCCAAAATCTAATTTTAGGGTACACAGAATTAGGACGGGGGGGGTATTATTTTCCCATATCATTTAATCAATTATGCAGACTGCTATGATTACTGTTGCATACAAACAGTCTGACCGATTATTGGTGCTGGCTTTGTTGTCTCTGGCTCCTCGAAGAACCTGTAAATAAATTATCTCAACAATTTGAGGGTAGAGTCGAGCCTTAGAAAAGTTAAGGGTATGGAATTTTAACCATTTTACCCTCTGGCGAAAAATGCTACATCCAGAGATGACCTTAGATGTTGCCAGGATGTAAAACCCCAACAAACAAATAACCACACACCCGCCGACAGGAGCGCTGGTGCTGGGCGGTACCCGGCGTTCTGGGCTGTTCTTTTCAATGCGTCCAGTGTTAAGGACGGCCGCGTCCGCCTGACCCCCATTTCATCGTGAACAGCGGCCAGCTGGGTTGTTGTTGTTTTACATCCTAACGACATCTAAGGTCATATCAGGAGGGTACCGAGTTGTTGGTTGGTTGGTTGTTGGAGTTTTATGTTCTACCAACATCTAAGGTCATATCAGGATGGGTAACGACTTGAGGACAGTGCATGCTTATGATGACTTTATATCGCTGCCCCACTGGCTACTGGAAACCATGACCCGATATCCCACACAGTCACATTATCCTGACACTGCGCAAATCAGTCCTTGACCTATCGTAATAATGCCGGACATCAGGCTAGGTGGCAAGAAGTATCAATTTTGCAAGTCATCGGTTTGACTCGGCTGGGATTCCAACGCCCGACCTTCTGCCAGGGAAGCCTGTATTCTACCAATTCGGCCACCGCGTCCAGTGCGCCATTCTCGGGAGGAGGGTGGACATGACTGACGATTAAGTCTCAGTACGACGGCATCACGTCGGGCGGGGCAGGGCGGACGTGTGTGAGTGAGTGTGTTTGTGTGTGTTTGTGTGGGGGAGGGCTTGTCACGTGACTATTGGCCTGACAGCGACTTAGATGCCACTGAAGCGGGGACGCGCCGTAAGCGATGGGATGAAAGTGACGGCGTGTGGGCATGATGAGTGATGGCGTGTGGGTATGATGAGTGACGGCGTGTGGGTATGATGAGTGACGGCGTGTGGGTATGATGAGTGATGGTGTGTGGGTATGATGAGTGACGGCGTGTGGGTATGATGAGTGACGTCGTGTGGGTATGATGAGTGATGGTGTGTGGGTGATGTGTAACAGTGGGTGTGTATGAGGAGAGATGGCGTGTGGGTGATGAGTAATGGTGTGTGGGTATGATGAGTAACGGCATGTGGGTGATGAGTAACAGTGTGTGGGTATGATGAGAAACGGTGTGTGGTATGATGAGTAATGGTGTGTGGGTATGATGAGTAATCGTGTATGGATATGATGAGTAATGGTGTGTGGTTATGATGAGTGATGGTGTGTGAGTGATAAGTAATGGGGTGTGGGTATGATGAGTAACAGTGTGTGGTATGATGAGTAACGGTGTGTGGGTATGATGAGTAATGGTGTGTGAGTATGATGTGTCTATGTATGTCTAAGTATATTTAAGCATATTTATCCATATGTATGTATATCTACGCGCATCTAGATATCTCTACGTATAATCTACCTATGTATACCCATGTATATATCTAATGTATATCTAATATGATAGTTATACTGAGATTCTTTTGAATCTACGAATACGAAGGTAAGTACCCAGGGAGAGGTCAAGCCCGCGCAGACCGGATATTCATTCTAGTTACATCCGTATATATTTATATATCTATGCATAATCTATGTATATCTATGTATATATATATATATGTACGTATATCTATCGATTCATTAGGCCATTCCGGCTGGTATAATGAATTTGTCAGCAGATAATGTGTCATAAATCACTAAGCGGTCAATACGTCAAACCTAGTTAAATAATAAATACCAGCAGCAGATCAAACGAGGCAATGCGGCTGCACATGGCAATACTGTTGGTAATTTAAGACTGACGCCTGCTCTTACACTAGGTGACACTGACAGTAGTGACGGTGTTTGATCGCATCGGTGTCGTTGCCATGGACACATGAGCACTTCCATATACTACTCAATCTACTGGCGGTATCACTATTATAAGCTCTACATACTTATGTATTTACAGTTTGTTTATTTGTTGTTGGTTAATGCCTTAGCAACATCTAAGGTCATATCAGGACGGGTACCGACGAGTGACAGTGCACACTCATGGCAACATTATAGTGCTGCCCCACTGGGAGACCAGGCCACTGACACCATGACTCGATATCCCACAGAGTCACATTATCCTGACACTGAGCTAATCAGTCCTTGTCTTATCCTATTTTATTAATGATGTGAGCCAGGCTAGGTAGCGACAAGTAAAAAATGTATAAGTCATTGGTTTGACTCGGCTGGGATTCAAACTCCCGACCTTCCGCACGGGAAGCCAGCGCTCTACCGATTCGGCCACCGCGTCCGGTGTGTGCTAACATATTCAGTACTGAACGCTATATCGTCTACAGACCAGACGGGATGGCCGAATGAGTTGAGCGTCCATCTCCTGCTTTGATAGATCGTGGGATTCGAAGCCACGGCTTCGAACAATACTCGAGTCAAACCAATGACAAATTGATACTTGTTACTTCCTAGTCAGGTGCTCGGCATTATTAGGATAGGATAAGGACTAGTATCAGGATAATGTGACTGTGTTAGTGTGTGGGATATCGGGTGGCCTTGTCTCCCAGTGAGGCAGCACTAAATAGTCGCCATGAGTGCGCACTGTCACAAGTCGGTACTTCCCCTGATATGACCTTAAATGTTGCCAGGATGTAAAACTCCAACAACCAACCAACCCATGTAGTCTACATAATTAGCATCATCATAAACAATAGTGAAACCTCTCTAACCGACCACCTCCACAGATCGATGACTCCCCTATATCGATCGCTTTATTTGGATCCCAAATGATCGCCCATACAATACCATTCATTGTAACAATAAAAGAAACTCCCTAATCCGACTACCTCCCTAAATGGACCATTTAAAGTTGATCCCATGGTCAGTCGATTTAGAGAGGATTTACTGTAGGTGCATGTTAAAAGCTGACAGTGCGAAACCACTACTGCCCAGTAAACGTACCTGGGATGTCCACCCGAGTCTGTGCCGACAGACAAGTGTGCATGGACTGCACGTATCTCATCTGGCCGACTCTAGGTGAGGCGTGCGTCGGATGTGAATAGACTGCGCCCGTTAACCCTGCACGCCCCGCGCCTCGTGCCCGGCACGCCCGGCTCCAGGCTCCCTCCTCCTCGTGCCCTGCACGTCCCGCTCCCCGCCAGCCCCACCACTCGTGCCCGAGCCCCGCTCCCACTCTCCACTCACTGCTCTCCACTCTCCACTCCCCGCTCCCCACTCTCCACTCCCTCTCCCAACTCTCCGCTACCCGCTTCCCACTCTCCGCTCCCCACTCTGCGTGCCCCTCTCCCCACTCTCCACTCCCCGCTCCCCACTCTCCACTCCCTCTCCCCACTCTCCGCTCCCCGCTTCCTACTCCCTGCTCCCCACTCTCCACTCCCCGCTCCCCACTCCCCACTCTCCGCTCCCCGCTCCCCACTCTCTGGTCCCACTCCCAACTCTCCACTCCCCGCTCCCCACTCTCTGCTCCCCGCTCCCCACTCCCCACTCTCCGCACCCCACTCTCCACTCCCTGCTCCCCACTCTCTGGTCCCCACTCCCCCCTCTCCACTCCCCGCTCCCCACTCTCTGCTCCCTCCCTCTCCCGCTCTCTGCACCCCACTCTCCCACTCCTGCTCCCCACTCTCCGATCCTCGCTCCCCACTCTCCGCTCCCTGCTCCCCTCTCCCCACTCTCTGCTCCCCACTCTCCACTCCCCACTCTCCGCTCCCCGCTCCCCACTCTCCGCTCCCGGCTCCCCACTCTTCACTCCCCGATCCCCACTCTCTACTCCACGCTCTCCGCTCCCCACTCTCCACTGCCTGCTCCCCACTCTCCGCTCCCGCTCCCCACTTTCCATTCCTCGCTCTCCGCTCCTCACTCTCTGCTCTCCACTCTCCGCCCCCCAGCATGCCGCATCCCGCTTCCTGCTCTCCGCTTCATTGCCTACATGCTTCTAGCATTTCGATCCCTCCGTCCGATCCTTGCTTCCCGCTACCCTCTCCTCCGCCCGAATTCTCCGCCCGATCCTTATGTCCCGCTCCCTTCTTCCTGCCCACAGCGTCCCGCCCCCCCCCCCTCCCCGTACGCCTGGAACTCCCTTCTTCCCGCCCCCCGTACGCCCAGTTCTCCCTTCTTCCCGCTCCAAGACCAGACAGGATGGCCGAATGAGTTAGAGCGTCCATCTCCCGTGCTGGTAGATCGTGGGGTGGTGGGTTCGAACTCTGGTCGAGTCAAACCAATGACTTAAAAATTTATACTTGTCGCTACCTAGCCAGGCACTTGGCATTATTAGGACAGGGCAAGGACTGTTGTGCTCAGTCTCAGGATAATGTGACTGAGTGGGAAACCAGGTCATGATGCCGGTGGCCTGGTTTCCCAGTGGGACAGCACTATAAAGTCATCATGAGTGCGCACTGTCACAAGTCGGTACCCATCCTGATATGACCTTAGATATTGCTAGGACATAAAACAACAACAAACATACAGACATCTTCCCGCTCCCCGTACGCCCGGTTCTCTCTTCTTCCCGCCTCTGACCCGTAATGAATTGAGGGGATGTGCATGTTGTTGGCTAGTGTGAGGCAGGCTTAGTAGCAGCGGTCAGTGTCGGCTACTGTGAGGCGGGCTTAGTAGGAACGGTCAGTGTTGAGCCTCTGACCGGTAATGAATTGAGGGGATGTGCATGTTGTCGGCTAGTGTGAGGCGGGATTAGTAGCAACGGTCAGTGTTGGCTACCGTGAGGCAGGCTTAGTAGCAGCGTTCAGTGCTGAGCCTCTGACCGGTAATGAATTGAGGGGATGTGTGTGTTGTCGGCTAGTGTGAGGTGGGCTTAGTAGCAGCGGTCAGTATCGGCTAGTGTGAGGCAGGCTTAGTAGCAGCGGTCAGTGTCGGGTACTGTGAGGTGGCCTTAGTAGCAGCAGTCAGTGCTGAGCCTCTGACCGGTAATGAATTGAGGGGATGTGCACGCCATTTGTCTACGACTGAGTGCTGAAGATGCCCGACTTGTCCCTGCTCCTAGACTGCTCCAACACACGAGTGTCTGTATGGCACCAGTCAGTTAGTGCACAGCACAACGCGTCAGTACACAGCGACTACACACTCACAGCACACTCAATACACACAACACCAATACACAGCAGAGACAGCAGTACACACTCACTACACACGAGGATGTACTGCTAAACATTCAATACACACAACACCAATACACGGCAGAGACAGCAGTACACACTCACTACACACGAGGACTTACCGCTAAACACTCAATACACACAACACCAATACACATCAGAGAGAGCAGTACACACTCACTGCACACGAGGACTTACCGCTAAACATTCAATACACACAACACCAATACACAGCAGAGACAGTACACACTCACTACACAGGAGGACTTAACGCTAAACACTCAATACACACAACACCAATACACAGCAGAGACAGCAGTACACACTCACTACACACGAGGACTTAACGCTAAACATTCAATACACACAACACCAATACACAGCAGAGACAGTACACACTCACTGCACACGAGGACTTACCGCTAAACATTCAATACACACAACACCAATACACAGCAGAGACAGTACACACTCACTACACAGGAGGACATTCCGCCAAACACTCAATACACACAACACCAATACACAGCAGAGACAGCAGTACACACTCACTACACACGAGGACTTACCGCTAAACATTCAATACACACAACACCAATACACAGCAGAGACAGCACACACTCACTACACACGATGACATACTGTTAAGCACTTAATACACGCAACACCAATATACAGCAAAACGACTACTCACGAGTACATACTACACACCAGTACAAAACAGAGCCACTACACATGAGGACATATAGTCATCATCATCATCATGTTGTCGGTCGCGATGCGACAAAGACTGCTTTCATTACTTGACTGCCGCTCTCCATTTAGCTATCTGCTGTGAGAGTTGCATCCATGAGTCGGTCTTAAACATTTCATGAAAGCTGCCTGCAAAAGTGTTGAAGTGCTGCTGGCTTTTGCAAGTTACCAGCGGCACTCTCTCGGGGAGCAAATAGAGGTTTCACACCGGCAAGAACATGTCAAGACAGGCGCAAAACTATTTGTCCCTGCAGTGGCTGGTCGGGAGATGTTGGGAGTTCCATACATCAACCGCCCTTAATGCTGCCACAGTGACATGGTTTTCTGTTTAGGGTTTGCTCCCTTAGCCTTTGGTTCTGTCAAGAACCTGTACCACAAGGCAGTGGTTTACAACTCTGCAAGGCAGGGGCGTCAAACTCCCTGAGGTATTGCTATACCTGCAATACCTGCATACAAGTACAGACCAGTATACAGCAAAACCACTACACACGAGTACATACCGTTAAAAACTCACCACATACACATTACACATCAGTACGCAGGTTCCTGGTCGAGTCAAACCAATGACTTACAGAATTGATACTTGGTGTTTCCTAGCTTAGTGCACGGCATTAATAGGATAGGCCAAGTACTGGTTAGCTCAGTGTCAGGATAATGTAACTGAGTGGGATATCGGGTCATGGTGCTGGCAGGTTGATTTCCTAATTGGGCAGCACTATAAAGTCACCATGAGTGTGCACGGTCACAAGTCGGTACGCGTCCTGATATGACCTGTTACTAGGATGTAATACTCCAACAATCAACTAACCAACATTCAAGTATCCACCAGTTACACACAATTCACATCCACTACCCACCTATTAGTTTTACACACCCATTGCACATCGCCATATATATCCATTACACCCCATCCACTACACACCTACGACACGCCATTCAACACTCATCCACTACACACCAACACCCACTCACTGTGCCCTTTGCACTCTCCACCCCGTTGATCAGTCCATGTCGCCTCCCCAGAGAGTCCCTGAGTGGGACCGTCTTACCATACACTAGCACATGTATCTAGCAACCCTCTCACTCTCCACCCGTCTCCTCCCACTCCCACACCCCTCCCAGTCCGTGCACTGTACGGTTTTTAATGTTGCATAGTCTGATGGTTTTGATTTTTAGTCATTTTTATGAGATAAATGTATTAAATTGATTGCTATGATCTACGTATTTCATGTTGAAGTAATGTCAATTTTAAATGGATCAATCAATCAATGGGTGCCGTCTTCTCGAAGAAGGTTGGCTGCAATGGACCTCCATCTCTTCCTGTCATTCGTTCCTCTCACACATTCCGCATATCTCATTGCTGTCCACTCAGTGATGTTGTCCATCCATGTTGTTCTCCTTCTCCCTCTTGGTCTTTTCCCTTCTATCTTCCCTTCCAGTATTCTTCTCTGTGATTCCTGGTGTCGTATCATGTGGCCAAAGTATTTAATTTTTCTGTTTTTGATCGTTTGTATTATCTGTCTCTCTATTTTCATTCTGTTAGGACCTCCACGTTGCTTATCATTGCTGTCCATGGAATTTTTAACATTCTTCTCTATTGCCACATTTCAAATGCCTCGAGCTTTGTTGTTATTGCTTTCTTCAAAGTCCATGTCTCGCAGCAATATAAAAGTGTAGACCACACATAGCATTTTAGCAGTCGGAGTCTTGTTTTTATATTTATGTCTCTAGATGTTAGTACTTTCTGCATCTTTAGAAATGTTGTTTTGGCAATGTTTATTCTCCGTTTAATCTCTCTCTCTCACATCCGCCATCACTAGTTATTAAATGGCCCAGATACACAAATGATACATAAATGGATATGGTTTGAGATATTTGAAATTCAAGCATGTAACATTAGTTTTAGCAAGCACGCTAGCACTATATAACACCATAGGCTTCTGCAGTAACAGGTTCTATTAAATTGCCTCAGTATTCCCTTCTATTTGGCAACAACAGCTTAATAAGTGCATCAGTATCTAAGTTAGGTATATGCAGAATAAAATCTAGATAATTCTTTCGGTTTTGAAAATTTGATATTTCATCGGACTCTGTAGCTTTAACGTGCAGCCCCAGCCAGTTCCCTGCGCGGTGCTTAATGCGCATGCGCAGCTCCCGTCAGTGACTGACACGACAGGTTCATCACTAACTGAACCAGGGAAGGCGGACAGGCAAAGGAATCACCAGGATAGTTAAAGCTGCATCATCCCATGAAAACATCAAATTAAAACAAACAAAACTCTTACCCGACTTTGGATCTTACATATCCAACTTTTCAGACGGGATGGCCAAATGAGTTGAGCGTCCGTCTCCCATTTTGGTAGATTGTGGAATTCGAAGCCAAGTGTTTGAACCCTGGTTGAGTCAAACCAATGACTTCAAAATTGATACTTGTTGCTTCCTAGCCTGGCGCTTGGCATTAATAGGATAGGGAAATGATTGGTTGGTACAGTATCAGGATAATGTGACTGTGTGGGACATCGGGTCATGGTGCTGGTGGCCTGGTCTCCCAGTGGGGCAGCATTATAAAGTAGCCATGAGTGTGTGCTGTCACAAGTACTGGTCCTGATATGACCTTAGATGTTGCTAGGACGTAAAACAACAACAACAACTAACCAACCAACCATTCTGTCCCACACGATGTGTATCGCCATTCTTTACCACATGATGTGAATCACCATTCTATATCAAATAACGTCTACTGTCCGTCCTTGACCCCCCACCCCTTCTCCCCCCTCCTCCCCCTCTCCCCTGCCCCCCCCTCTCTCCACCACTCCACCTCTTCCCGCCCTCCTCTCCATCCTCCTCTCCCCACACCCTCTCCCTCTGCTCTCCCCCCCCCCCCACCCCCACTCCAGTTCTCCCTGTCCCTCCGTCTGCTACTGACGGTTTCACTAGCAGACCCCGGGGAATCAACACCCTCGTGATTTCTCGTGATTTCCCGTCACGCGCGAGATCACGTGACTCGGCTCCCCAGCCGCCCCTTCCCATGATGCCTCACACCTCGGCAGTTGACTTTTGGCGCCACCTGGCCGCCCACCTAATCACCATTTTTCGCGAGAATTGAATTTTCACGATCTTAATAAGGATTTGATATATAATTAGAAGGATGGCTGTTTGAGTCTCTCCCAGCGTGTAATCGGAAAATATGGCCGCCATATTGGAAACGTGATAATGAGCAATGATAGGGCCACATAAAATCCTTACCAGTACTCAGGTTGAACTGTCCATGCGATAAGACGGCACTGCTAACAGTATCATTATTATACATTGTTTCCTGTTACCATTTTCTGTTACCATTGCGGGACTGAACCATTTACTGCATTTGGAATTTGTTATCAATCAAAAAGAATTGGATCCTTATGGGATCGACCCACTCACCAGTTAATAAGAAGTAGGTGAATAGACACGCTTTCAAAATGGACAATTATCACGCTTTCATGACATCACTTAAGCATCTATCCCTCTACTAGCTGTGATCTTAATCTAGGGGCTGTCACACTATGGCGTATGGCATTAGCGTATGCCGCCGTATGCGGTTTTCGACCCATATGCCGTCATACGCCGTCATATGCCGTTATACGCTACGCATATGCTACACATATGCTACACATACACTACGCACACGCTACGCATAGATTAGGTATACGTCGTATACGTTCGTCATACACCGTCATACGCTGTCTTATGCGCGTCCGTCCAAAAATGTTTGTGCATGCTCAAAATTGTCAGCGTATGGCAGCATATGGCTCATACGCTGCTCATATGCTAGACGTACGCTATGCATGCGCCGGCATAGGTCACTCATAGGTTAGGGGTATGCCGGCATAGGTTAGGTGTATATTGCACCGACACCCTGCGGGTGTCTCTGGCGTACAACGTTCTGTAATGGGGCTGTCACACTACGGCATATGGCGTTAGCGTATGCCAGTGTATGTGGTTTTCGACCCAAACGCCATCATACACCATCATATGCTAAGCATAGGTTAGGCATAGGTTGGGCATACACCATATATGCTTGTCATACGCCATCACACACCATCTTTATGCCAGTCTGTCCCAAAATGTTTGTGCATGCTCAAACCTTTCAGCGTATGGCAGTGTATGGCTCATACGCTGCTCATATGCTAGACATATGCCATGCATACGCCAGCATAGGTTACGCATAGGTTAGGGGTACACCGGCATAGGTTAGGCATACACTGAACTTGTCAATCACAACCATCAAACCACATCACAGTATGCTGCATATAGGTCGGGTTACGCTTTGAATACGCCGCCATAGGCTAGGGGTAGGTTATGTATAGGTTATGTATAGGTTACTCATACGCTCCAAAAGATACCGCAGTGCACAAAGGTCACCATACGATGACCCGCAACGAAAACCGCATACGCCATAGTGTGACAGGGCCTTGTACACCACCGGTTAGGAAATCAGATGTCCGGTTGGAAGTGGGCGATAATAATTAATATGAGTAAAACACCTACATGACCTTGTCTGTTGTACACAATGTAATAAGTAATGAGTATGACGTACATCAAATCATTTTACATTTACCTAAAAGGTCTTAGTTGCTGGTTTAAGATTTCCAATTCAGTAGATACTAATTCCTTTACTTAGTCTTATGCTGCAGTCACACTATGATGCTTCTCGCCAGCGCACTGCAAACACGCAAAAGAAGTTGTACGCGTCGAGACACGTCCAACTGTTTGGCAGTGTTGGGAAAAATGTTGGCATCAGCGCAGCGTGTTAAGGCCCTGTCACACTACGACGTTTCCGCCGGCGCGCCGGCAACGCGCAAAATATTTGCAACCCGTCGGCACGCGGTCAACTCTTCGGCGCTTTGGGAGAAAGTTTGACGCGGCGCAGCGTGTTAGTGGCGGGTTGGAGGCGCGTTATTGGCGCGTTATTGGCGCGTTTGTAGCGCGTTATTGGCGCGTTATTGGCGTGTTGTCGGCGCGCTGTCGGCGCGCTGTCGGCGCGTTGACGGCGCGTTGGTGTCGCGTTTTTACCGTGTCAACGCGTACATACCCGCCAGCAACACGTTAGGACGCGCCCGCAGCGCGTCCACACCGCGTGGCCAACGCGTCTAGGCGCGCCGGCAACACGTCCAACGCGCCGAGAAACGCTGGAGCAACGCCAATGGCGCGCCCACAACACGTCGATGGGACGTTCCCGACGCGCCGACAGAATGCTCGGATTTTGGGGGAAAAAAAACCAACGTTAACCGACGTTGATCAACGTCCTGCCAGCGTTCCGCCGGCGCGCCGCCAACGCGTGTCGACGTGTTAGTAACGCGTCCGTAACGCGCCCTCGAACACGCTGCCGCGCGTTGCGGCCCGTCGAAAATTTTGTGCAAGCACAAAACCTAGACGCGTCCCGACGCGCGCCGACGCGCGCCGACGCGCGCCGACGTGTCCATTCACAAGTTGCTATGTACCGACGCGCCGGAAACGCGCCCGTAACGCGCCGTTAACGCGCCGGTAACGTACCGGACGTGTACCGACGTTTCGACCAAAAAGGCAACACGTCGACGCGCGTTGGTGGGAAACGTTGTAGTGTGACAGGGCCTTTAGTGCAGCCAACGTGTGTCGACGCGTTCGGAAAAAAAAGAAAAAAGTTTGGTGCGAGGACATCATATGATCTTAGATGTAGCTAGGGTGTAAGTGCTTCTGACATCGCCATAATATTGGCACCCACACGTTGATGTGCGTTGTCGGTTGTCGAAAGTTTTGTGCAAGCACAAAACTTTCAACACGCCCTGATGCGCGCAGACGATCCTCGATGACCGTCCACGTCCATCAAGGTGTACCGACATGTACCGACGCATGCCTAATGCGTGCATAACGCTTCCCAACATCTCCTGACGTTTCGCCAAAAACGGACACACGTCGACGCGCATTGGAAAGAAGCGTCGTAGTGTGACTGCAGCATCAGTCCAGAGTGATCGCTTACTCTTTTATTCGCTGTGCTTATATTCTATATTGTTATAGTGTTGCTCTCATATGCTTTGAGGGGTCGACAGAGTAACAATAAAATTATTGTCATCGTCAACCATTGTCAATCAATCAATCAATAGAATGCAAGCCCGAGATCAGTGAGGCTTAGGTAAATGTATTAACAATCAACTCGCGAAGTGCCGGCGAAACAAAAAAAAACTAAAAAAGGAAAGCAACAAAAGTAGTAATACAAAATAATACTATTAATAGTTAATACTCATACTTTACATTCATTATGCGTCTTCACATAGAAACAATGGCCGGCCGTGCCGGTGTCCGAGGGGTGGTGGTAGGGGATGTGTGTGTGGGTGTGTGGGTGAATTGGTGTGGGTGGGGAGAAGTTGTTAATTAGTGCTACCAGGGTTTTATGAGGACATGTTTTGTTTGTTGTTGTTCTACATCCTAGCAACATCTAAGTTCATATCAGGATGAGTAACGACTTGTGACAGTGCACACTCATGGCAACTTTATAATGCTGTCGGTTGCTCTCATACCATGTCTATGTGGTGTGGGAGGTTAAAAATCCCTTGGGTCGGTAAAAGTGTAGGCCCAGGCTTTCTATCGACAAACTGGCCACAGCAGGAGCATACACATCGCGGCCCTGGGAATCAGCTATCTGATTGCAAATCCTGCTACCACCATCCACCACTGAGAGCACATCCCATGAATAAAGATCATACCTCTGCTCGAAAATCCCTTGAGATAACTGGTGGAAGGACACGATGAAGAAGAATACCGCCCCACTGGGAGACCAGGCCACCAGCACCATGACATGATTTCGCACTCTGACACTGAGGCAACCAGTCCTTGCCCTATCCTAATAATGTTGACCGCCTGGGTAGGAAGCAACAAGTATCAATTTTTAAATCATTGGTTTGACTCGACCAGAGTTCGAACCCACGATCCCATGGTCTACCAACACGGGAGTCGGACGCTCAACTCATTCGGCCATTCCGTTTGGTTTTATGAGGACAACTCCCCCAATTGTGAATTGTTGGAGCGGGTCGGCCGATGGGGGTGGGTGGGGGGTTTGATCGCAGCAGCTTCGTGGTGGTGAGGCTATGCAACAGGACAGCATGTACGCGAAATACACAAACAACTAAACATATTAAAACAAAGTACAAAATGCACACACTCAAAACAAAACAAATACATCAGCAGTACGCGGAACATGCAGGTGTTGTGGGGCACACTGATGGGCACCAGCGGATTGGGGTGCAGGATAAACCTCCAGGTACCAGCGGAGCGTGAGACACTAGGGCGATGGATATACTGTATAAGAAATATACAAGTATAATAACCCGGAATATCCCTCCTTTTCCCCATCAGTCACTCAGTTACATGGACTGATGGAGTCTGTCCTAGTGGATTTACTGATCTATCCAGCCTCCTCAACCCTAGATAAAAGATTCACCCCGTACTTACAGTACAGGGGTGAACGACAACGTAGTCTAAATACGGGTGAAAATAGCTTTAGTATGGAATGGGAAGTAGAATGCCTGGCACCAGTGTCAAATGGTTACTTATATCAACACAGAGTTGGTGAAATGGGAGAGAATGCAAAAAGACAAGATGGCAGCCAGAGAACGCCGTCGATTTCACTTTTAAATTGCATTAAAGTATATGTTTTATTATATTTTCCAACTCAAAAGTAGCAGGTAAAAATGAAGACATACATAAAGAATATATTGTGCTTCTTAAATTAAGAATTTATCAGCTCAGTTAATTAACCCAGCATGTCGAAATTCTTCACCAGCTTTTCTAATGGGTTGGTTTTCACCCCTGTACTGGAAGTATGGGGTGAATCTTTTATCTACCTCAACCCCAGCTCCAGGTCCGATGGTGGCACCCACCACCCTGCACACTGTAACCGCCACTCACTGTACCGCACACAACAACAACAACAACAACACAAAGGGCCATAACAACGTGAGGATACTACCGGGTACCAGCTGTAACCGCCACTCACTGTACCGTACACAACAACAACAAATAGGGCCACAACAATGTGAGGAAACTACCGGATACCAGCAGTAACCGCCACTCACTGTACCGCACACAACAACAACAAAAAGGGCCACAACAACGTGAGGAAACTACCGGGTACCAGCTGTAACCGCCAGTCACTGTACTGCACACAACAACAACAACAACAAAAAGGGCCACAACAATGTGAGGGTACTACTGGGTACCAGCTGTAACCGCCACGCACTATACCACACACAACAACAACAATAAAAAGGGCCACAACAACGTGAGGATACTACCGGGTACCAGCTGTAACCACCACACACTGTACCACACAGAACAACAACAACAAAAAGGGCCACAACAACGTGAGGATACTGCTGGGTACCAGCTGTAACCGCCACTCACTGTACCGCACACAACAACAACAACAACTAAAAGGGCCACAACAATGTGAGGGTACTACCGGGAACCAGCTGTACCCACCACTCACTGAACCACACACAACAACAACAACAAAAAGGGCCACAACAACCTGAGGGAACTACCGGGTACCAGCTGTAACCACCACTCACTGTACCGCACCCAACAACAACAACAACAAAAAGGGTCACAACAACGTGAGGGTACTACCGGGTACCAGCTGTATCCACCACTCACTGTACTGCACCCAACAACAACAACAACAAAAAGGGTCACAACAACCTGAGGGAACTGCCGGGTACCAGCTGTAACCGCCACTCACTGTACCACACACAACAACAACAACAAAAAGGGCCACAACAATGTGAGGGAACTACCGGGTACCAGCTGTAACCGCCACTCACTGTACCGCACCCAACAACAACAACAACAAAAAGGGTCACAACAACGTGAGGGAACTGCCGGGTACCAGCTGTAACCACCACTCACTGTACCGCACACAACAACAACAACAATAAAAAGGGCCACAACAACGTGAGGGTACTACCGGGTACCAGCTGTAACCGCCACTCACTGTACCACACACAACAACGTCAGGGTACTACCGGGTCGTGATGGTAGTGGTAGTGGTGGTGGTGGTAGTGGTGATGGTGGTGGTAGTGGTGATGGTGATGGTTGTATGTGGTGGTGGTGGGGTGTGGTGGTGGTGGTGGTGGTGGTGGTAACAGTCGTGATGGTGGTGGTGGTATTGGTGATGGTGGTGTGTGGTGGTGGTGGGGTGTGGTGGTGGTGGTGGTGGTGGCGGTAAGAGTCGTGATGGTGGTGGGGGTAGTGGTGGTAGTGGTGATGGTGGTGGTATTGGTGATGGTGGTGGTTGTCGTGATGGTTTGTTTGTTTGTTGTTGTTTTACATCCTAGCAACATCTAAGGTCATATCAGGACGGGTACCGACTTGTGACAGTGCGCACTCATGGCGACTTTATAGTGCTGTCCCACTGGGAAACCAGGCCGCCGGCACCATGACCTGGTATCCCACTCAGTCACATTATCCTGACACTGAGCACACCAGTCCTTGACCTGTCCTAATAATGCCGAGCGCCAGGCTAGGAAGCAACAAGTATCAATTTTTAAGTCATTGGTTTGACTCGACCGGGGTTCGAACCCACGATCTACCAGCTGTCGTGATGGTGGTGATGGTGGTAGTGGTGGTGGTGGTGTGGTACTGATGGTGGTGGTGTGTGGTGTTGGTGATAGTGGTGGTGGTGGTGGTGGTGTTGGTGGTAGTGGTCTTGGTGATGTTCGTGTTGGTGGTGGTTGTGTGTTGGAGTTTGATGTCCTCGCAACATCTAAGCTCATATCAGGATGGGTACCGACTTGTCACAGTGCTCACTCATGGCGACTTTATAGTGCTGCCCCACTGGTAGACCAGACCACCAGCACCATGACCTGATATCCCACTCAGCCACATTAACCTAACACTGAGCCAACCAGTCCTTGCGCTATCCTAATAATGAAGAGCACCTGACTAGGAAGCGACAAGTATATATTTGAAAGTCATTGCTTTGACTCGATCACAGTTCGAACCCATGGTTCGAATCCCACGATCTACCCAAACGGGAGACGGACGCTCAACTCATTCGGCCATCCCGTCTGATCCTTTCTAAATAGGACCAACAATATTATAGCGGATACAATTGGTGTCACTTGTGCAATTAATATAATTGCCACCAACATATAGCAAACAATCTTCCACCATGACCCCCTTCCCTCCTCCCACCCCCTGCGCATCGTGGGCTCTCAGTTATACCCAGAAGTTGGGCTGTATATTTATTTGGCGGTAACTGTCGGCGACTTGTTGGTGACTGGGCCCCGTGGGAGTTCAGACAAAACAAACCAAGAAATACACAAGGAGAAGAAGAAGAAGAAGAAGAAGAAGAGGAAGAAGAAGAGGAAGGAGAAGAGGATGGAGAAGAAGAAAAGGAAGAAGAAGAAAGACAAGTACAGGCATGGTTGTATTTATTGGAGGTAACTGTAGGTTAATTGTTAGTGACTGGGCGCCGTGTGAGTCAAAACATAACAGACACACAAAAAAGGCACAAGGAGAAGAAGAAGAAGAAGAAGAAGAAGAGGAAGAAGAAGAGTAGGCAGATGGGTAAGTGGGTAAATTGGACGATCCGTCATAGAGGAGCCGTCAGTGGGGATCCGTCAGGAACGTCGCCCGGCGGCAGGCACTTGGAGCAGCAATTAGCCAGTCGTCTACCCCCCCCCCCCCTGCACTCTCCTCACCGTCACCGTCACCGTCACCCCCCCCCCTACCCACACACACACCAGCCCGCTCCCAAACGCAGCCATGCCACCCACAGACCGGCCTAGTACCGGACGGTGGCGGGTGGTGGGTGGCGGGTGGCGGGTGGTGGGTGGCGGGCGGTGGGTGGTGGGCGGTGGATGGTGGGTGGCAGGCGGTGGGTGGTGGGTGGTGGGTGGTGGGCGATGAGTGGCGGGCAATGGGCGGTGGGCGGCAGGCATGTCCCGGAGGAGGTCGGGATGCAAGGGGAGGTCAGGGGGGAGAGGAGGGAGACGGGAGGAGGAAGGGGTAATGATGGGGAGGGGGAGAGGCGGGAGCGGAAGGGTGGGGAGGGTGAGGGGGAGAGGAGGGACAGGGGAAGAGGGAGAGGGGAGGAGGGAGGGACATCTTCAATGATAGCTCTTACCTAATGTTGAAGGTGGGAACCGATTGGTGTGTGGGGGATGGGGTTAAGGTAGGAGGGAGGAGAGGGTTGGGTGGAACATTTAAAGTGCCAATCTAACCTTTTCCTGCTGGTGACGTTCTGCTGATGAGAATGTGTGTGTGTGTGGGGGGGGGGGGGGGGCCGGGGGATGCTGGGGTTGGAGTGCAATTAGAGCCGGGGTCACCCCTACCACGTGACGGGCAGAGGGCGATATTACAAGGTGCCGGTCGCGCTTAGTGTGCTCCCCTGCCACGAGAGGCGCCACCTGCGGCCAAGCGCGACGGTCCGGGCTGAGTCAGTTGGTTTGTTGTTGGGGTTTTATGTCCTGGCAACATCTGATGTCATATCAGGACTGGTACTGACTTGTGACAGTTCACACTTCATAGTGCTGCCCCACTGGGAGACCAAGCCGCTGGCACCATGACCTGATATCACACACAATCACATTATCCTGACACTGAGCCAATTGCCGAGTGTCTGGCTATAAAGTGACAAGTATCAATTTTGTAAGTCATTGGTTTGACTCAACCGGGAATTGAACTCCCGATATCCTGGACGGGAGGCCTGCGCTCTACCGATTCGGCAACCACGTCTGGTGTCGCCGGGCCATAGAGACGACGAGCCGAGAGATGCCGACCTGAGAGACACTGGACTGAGAGACACCAGGCTGAGAGATGCTGGGCTGAGGGGAGCTGGACTGAGAGATGCTGGGCTGAGAAACACCAGACTGAGAGACACTGGGCTGAGACATTGGGCTGAGACGCTGGGCTGGGTGAAGCCAGACTGAGAGGTGCCAGACTGACAGATGCGATGCTGAGAGATGCCAGACTGAGAGAGGATGGGCTGAGAGACACTGGATGGAGAGACACTGGATTGAGAGATGCCAAGCTGAGAGACACTGGACTGAGAGACTACAGGCTGAGAGATGCCAAGCTGAGAGACACTGGACTGAGAGACTACAGACTGAGAGATGCCAGGCTGAGAGATGCCGAGCTGAGAGATGCAGGGCTGTGAGACACCGAGCTGAGACAGAGATGCTGGGCTGAGACACAGGGCTGAGATGTCAGACTGAGAGATGTTTGAGTGAGAGACGCCAGGCTAAGAGATGCCAGGCTGAGAGACAACTGACTGCGAGATGCTGGGCTGACAGATTCCAGGCTGAGAGATGCCAAGCTGAGATGCCGGACTGAGATGCCGGACTGAGAGACACTGGTCTGAGAGACACTGGGCTGAAAGATGCTGCACTGAGAGACACTGGGCTGAGAGAAGCTGGGCTGAGAGACACAAGGCTTAGAGACACTGGGCTGAGAGACACTAGACTGAGAGATGCCGGGCTGAGAGATGCTGTGCTGAGAGACACCGGGGTGAGAGACGCTGGGCTGAGAGAAACTGGGCTGGAAGAAACCGGGCTGAGAGACACTGGACTGAGAGACACTGGGCTAAGACATGCCAGGTTGAGAGACACTGGACTGATAGACACCAGGCTGAGAGATGCTGGACTGAGAGACACTGGACTGAGAGATGCCGGGCTGAGAGATGCTGGGCTGAGAGACACTGGACTGAGAGATGCCTGGCTGATAGACACTGGACTGAGAGACACCAGGCTGAGAGATGCCGGGTTGAGAGACATTGGACTGAAAGATGCCAGGCTGAGAGATGCTGTGCTGAGAGACACCAGACTGAGAGATGGTGGGATAAGAGACACCAGGCTGAGAGATGCTGGGCTGAGAGATGCCAGGCTAAGAAATGCTTATCTGAGAAAACCAGGGTGAGAGACCCTGGTCTGAGAGACACTGGGCTGAGAGAAGCTGGGCTGAGAGATGCAAAGCTAAGAGACACTGGGTTAAGAGACACTGGACTGAGAGACACCGGGCTGACATACACCAGACTGAGAGACACCGGACTGAGAGACACCGGACTGAGAGACGCAGGACTGAGAGACACCGGGCTGAGAGATGTCATGCTGAGAGATGCTGGACTGAGAGACACCAGACTGAGAGACACCTACCTAAGAGACACCAGACTGAGAGACGCTGGGCTGGGAGATGCTGGACTGAGAGATGCGGGGTGGAGAGATGCTGTTCTAAGAGACACCAAACTGAGAGATGCCAGACTGAGAGACACTAGGCTGAGAGATGCTGGACTGGGAGACACCAGACTGAGAGATGCCGGACTGAGAGATGTAGGGCTGAAAGATGCCGGGCTGAGAGACATTAGGCTGAGAGACACCAGACTGAGAGATGCTTGGCTGAGAGATGCCAGACTGAGAGATGCTGGGCTGAGAGACGCCAGACTGAGAGATGCCGGGCTGAGAGATGCAGGGCTGAGCAATGCCAGACTGAGAGATGCGGGACTGAGAGACACCAGACTGAGAGACACCAGGCTGAGAGACACCAGACTGAGAGATGCCGGGCTGAGAGCCACTGGACTGAGAGATGCAGCGCTGAGATATGACAGGCTGAGAGACACCGGACTGAGAGATGCCGGGCTGAGTGACACCAGACTGAGAGATGCCAGGCTGAGAGATTCTGGGCTGAGAGATTCCAGACTGAGAGAACCAGACTGAGAGATGCCGGGCTGAGAGATGCCGGGCTGAGAGATGCCACACTGAGAGATGCCACACTGAGAGATGCCTGGCTGAGAGATGCCAGTCTGAGAGACACTGGACCGAGAGACCCTGTGCTGAGAGATGCCTTGCTGAGAGATGCCGGGCTGGGAGACGCCGGGCTGAGACGCCCACGACTGTGTGAGTCGCAAGGACGTGCGCTATCAGGCCTGACGTTACGCTAGTTACACTAAATGCTTTCAAAATTGTGCTATTCTTAGCCACGCCACTTAGGTTAACACACTTAGTTGTTACTAATGTTAGGGGCTTGAACACCCACGTATTATATATATATACATTTATATATATGCATTTATATATACACATATGTATGCATAAAGTCACTGCGCAATACATGTAGACAAAGCAGAGTTGGGCTGAGTCCTGATTTTATTAGTCCTCTGGTAGGGACTATAAATATGGCAAACCGACCCGCACCACATGTCCCTCCAACCCAACTCTAATTAATTACGGCAGCCAACCTGGCTGCTACTCTCATGTCAAAAAAAAAAAATTGTAACAGGAGTGAGACAAGTTTCGGCATTACACAGTTGGCGCCCCATACGCGCACCCCGAATGGAGGTGGGCGCGCGACTCCTAATACATATAATATCGTACAATAGTAATAATATATATAATTAAACGTTGGTATATGCTTCGTTATTTATATTATTATAATCAATTATACTTCACATATCTATGGCTCCCCCACTGGCTCTGTTCACCCTCTGGCTGTCTTCCCCCTGTGTTCCCCTTGTGTTCCCACTGGCTGTGTTCCCCCGTGTTCACCCGCGTTCCCCACTGTTCCCCCACCGTCACTCCTCCGCCCCCTCCCCCAACCACCCCCACGGCATGCACCAGTCCCACTGCCCCCCCCTCCGACCCCCCCCTAACCCCCCCCCCCTCTTCGCCCCCCCTTTCTCTTCCTCTATTCACTTCCTCTCCACCCCCCTTCCCATGCCCCCCCACCCCCACCCTCCCCGTGCGATACGAGCGCCACTCGTTAAAGCCAATCCAATAAGCGGCGATTAAACACACTAACAATGTGCGCAAACAGCGCGCGCCGCTTGTAGCAAACACTTGGCGCCGCGCTCTCTAATCTGGCGGCGCCTGCGCGGCGGGCTGCGGGGCAGGAAGCGCCATCTGGCGCCTTCCTTCCGACCGGAAGCTAACCCCGGGTTTACCGCCCCAATATCGCCACCCTACCGGCCACTTCCGGTTAGTCTCAGCGTCTATTCTGTGAGTGCCATTTTATTTTATTTTTTATTTTGGTAAATGAATTTTATTCATATATATCTTTTGTCAGTGCCATAGCACTGATCTTCTGACCGTAAGTGTTACAGGTATCTTGGTATTTATGCGTTTTATTACATTCTGAAATTCCAGTGTACACAATGCAGTAAGTAATGAGTATGAGGTACATTCAATCATTTTACATTTACATAGAAGGTTTTAGTTGTTGGTGAGTTGAAGTGTTTAGGGGGGTGAGTGTTTGTGTGTTTTATTTCCAATTCACTAGCTAGTTACTCAGTCTTAGTTCACTGTGATCAGGTACTCTCTTATTCACTGTGTTTAGATTCTATGTTGTTTTTTTTTGTCGTTTTTTTGTGATGGGGTGTTTATCCTGTCCATAACACGTAAGCCCGGATGATCGGGCTTGTTTTCAATGGTGGGCAGTTTTCGGCTTTTTTTCTTTTTCTTATAGTTGGTGTTTATGCTTAGTAAATCTATGTTAGTTTTTTTTGGTTATATTGTTGCTCTCATACCCGGTGAGAGGTCGACAGAGTAAAAAATTAAATCATTGTCATTGTCATTGTGGTGTTCTCTATGGCGGAGTG
The DNA here is from genome assembly GCA_030323885.1 of Branchipolynoe longqiensis. Lineage (NCBI taxonomy): Eukaryota > Metazoa > Annelida > Polychaeta > Phyllodocida > Polynoidae > Branchipolynoe > Branchipolynoe longqiensis. Next base: position 86,753,314 of record CM059197.1, read on the forward strand.
GTTAGAGTCTGACTTTTTTCTAGGTCAGACTCCTAATCTGAGGGTCGGTGGTTCGATTCCCTGTGCCCCGAGCTCTGCCAATTTGGATTTCCACCGCTGTGTATAACTTACAGCATCATCAAAGGCCGGTTGCTCTCATACCATGTCTATGTGGTGTGGGAGGTTAAAAATCCCTTGGGTCGGTAAAAGTGTAGGCTCGGGCTTTCTATCGACCAGCAGTGACTGAAATTTCCCCTGCTTAAACAGCTAATGGACCAAAAAACAAAAAAACAAACAAAAATTGTCAATCATTGTTAATCAATCAATCATTGACCCGGTAACCCCATCAAGCAGACTTCATCGCACACATGCTACTTTGATGCCGATGTGCTTACTGCTAGGCCGACTAAGAGTAGTCACGTGACGATAGAAGCAGTAGGTCTGTGCATGCGCAATGAAGTTTTGTTGTTGTTTGTTGGGGTTTTATACCCCGGCAACATCTAAGACGGGATGGCCGAATGAGCTAGAGCGTCCGTCTCCCGTGCTGGTAGATCGTGGGGTCGTGGGTTCGAACCCCGGTCGAGTCAAACCAATGACTTAAAAATTGATAATTGTTGCAGGATAATGTGACTGAGTGGTATATCAGGTCATGGTGCCGGTGGCCTGGTTTCCCAGTGGGACGGCACTATAAAGTCGCCATGAGTGCGCACTGTCACAAGTCGGTGTCCGTCCTGCTATGACCTTAGATGTTGCTAGGACGTAAAATAACAACAAACAACAACAACATCTAAGGTCCTATCAGGATCAACTTTTCTAGTGCTGCCCCACTGGGAGATAATGCCGAGGGCACCATTAGCTGATTTCCCACTCAGTCACATTATCATGATACTTAGGTAACCAATCCTTGCCCTACCCTATTAATGCCAAGCGGCAAGCAACCTGCAAAATTAATTGTGGCAAGCACACCAAAACTCTGACATCATAGTCTTCTGCAGTAACATGTTCTATTCAATTGCCTCAGTATTCTCTTCTATTTGCTGACAAATGTTTAGTAAGTGCACCAGTATCTTATTTAGATAATGTAAGAATCAAATTTAGATAATTGTTTCGGTTTGAAAATTTCATAATGTATCGCACTATGCAGCTTTAACCATGTGTTAAAGCTGCATAGTGTGACATAGAAGGTTGTAATAAGTCAATTTAATAGAACATATTACTATTGAAATCTACGGTGTCAGAGTTTTGGCATGCCTGCCAAAAATAACTTGGCATGTATTTATGTCAAATATCTCCAAAGTTAGCTCTTTAAAATAAAAATTACTTCAAACTAACATAAAGTAGATTATCACGATCAGCATAATGTATTTATCTCAGAAAATGGCAGAAACTCAAAAGCCTAAACTATGCAACTTTAAGCAACCTGTAGCCAAAACCCACCAAGTTCGATTCCCGGCTGAGTCAAACCAATAACTTTTAAATTGATACTTGTCGCTCCCTAGCCTGGCACTCGGCATTAATAGGATAAGGCAAGGACTAATTAGCTCAGTGTCAGGATAATGTGACTGAGTGGGATATCAGGTCATGTTGCCGGCAGCCTGATTTCCCAGTGGGGCAGCACTATAAACTCACCATGAGTGCGCACTATCACTAATCGGTATCCATCGTGATATGACCTTAGAGGTTGCCAGGACGTAAAACAACAACAAACAATAAAAACCCACCATCACGCTCTGATCAAGAAGACTGCCATCGCTGACTGTGCCGTAACGTCTTCACAGAAACATGGCTGCTCCGACTGGTCCCTTCTCCCTTCCTCCCTCTTCTACCCGTGTTCTCCTGGGTCCCTTTCAACGAACGCCTTGCGGGGTTAATTCTATTAGTGCACCTCTAGACTCGGCACACGTGCTATACACTATACGCCGCGCACACACTGCGTCGCCCTCCCCGGTGTGACAATCTGGTTAGGCTGGTGCCCGGCGCGCCTTGTGTACCGCTCAATTAGGGCGCAGCCTGGCTGTGTTTGCCCGCCCACTTGTGTTATCCCATCCCCATTTAGTATTTCCGGCGGCGCATGCGCAGTAGCCCGTCTCTAGTTACTCCCGCAGCCCTGTCTCTGTGACAGGGCTGCTAAGCAACCCCGTTGAGAAAAAAGTGTAGGAAAGCTGGGTTTTCTGTTTGTTTTATTCATGTAAATCTGTTGTCAGCGCCATAGCACTGGTCTTCTGGTCGTAAGTGTTACAGGTATCTTGGTATTTACACAATTTTAACATGGTTTATATTGTGTCTTAAAATGTGAAGTAGATTCTGAAATTAAAGTGTACACAATGCTTTGTTTGTTTCTTGTAGTTTTACGTCCTGGCAACATCTACGGTCATATTAGGATGGGTACCGACTTGTGACAGTATGCACTCATGGCGATATTATAGTGCTGCCCCACTGGGAAATCAGGCTGCTGGCACCATGACCCGATATCTCACTCAGTCACATTATCCTGACACTGAGCTAACCAGTCCTTGTCCTATCCTAATAATGCTGAGCATTAGGCTAGGAAGTGACAAGTATAAATTTTTAAGTCATTGGTTTGAATCGACCGGGAACCGAACTCGCGAACTCCCGATCTTCGGCGTGCGAGGCCTGCACTCTACCGATTCAGCCACTGCGTCCGGTAGTAAATAATGAATATGAGGTGCATTATAGGAAATAGACACATGATTTTATAATCGAATGTGCTAAATTATATCGTTAAAATATTTATCTACTATAGCCCGCTAATTTATTAAATCACATAAGTTAAAACTACATAGTCTGATAAAAACATCAAATTGTCAAAACTAAGACATTTATCTAGATTTGATCCTACATATGTAGCTTAGACACTAGTCATCACATGAAAGGGAATATTTTAGGCAATATAATAGAATATGTTACTCCAGAAGCCTATGGTGTCAGAGTTTTGGCATATAGTTGCCAAAATTAATTTTCCATGTTTGCAATTGAAATAACTCAAAAGTTAGCCATTCAAAATAAAAGTTACTTTAAACTAAAGTGAGGGAGATTATATTTATAATGATCAACCGAATATATTTATCTCAGAAAATGACAAAAACTCAAAACCATCAGACTATGCAATATTAGACTTTAAAGGTCATAGCGAGAGCATTCAATGGCCGCCATCTTATTTTGGGGAGATCCAGCAATTCTATTTCAATATAGATAAACACTGCAAACTGGAAATTGACACCCATACAGGGGACATTTGTTATAGGAGCAACTGAAGGCCTGGTCACATACACGTTAGTGGACGTAGTTGAACGTGGTGGAGGCTAACGTAGTTCAACATAGTGAAACGCACCGGCATCCATACTTCTCCATGATGAGAACGTGATAAGAACGTGTGTGGGCCGTGAGTTCTGATTTAAGCTTTCGGCATGTTCAAAAGAGAGGTACGTTTTATGTCCTAGCAACATCTAAGATCATATCAGAATGGGTACTGACTTGTGACAGTGCATACCCATGTGCTGTCCTACTAGATGGTTGAATGGTTGGTTTACATCCTAGAAATATCTAAGGTCATATCAGGACAGCTACCGACTTGTGACAGTGCACACTCATGGCGAATTTATAGTTCTGCCCCACTGGGAGACCAGGATGCCAGCACCATGACCTGATATCCCACTCGATTCATTCACATTATCCTGACATTGAGCCAACCAGTCCTTGCCCTATCCCAATAATGCCGAGCGCCTGGCTAAGAAGTGCCAAGTAGCAATTTTTAAGTCGTTGCTTTGTGTCGACCAGGGTTGGAACCCGTGGGTTCGAATCCGATGATCTACCAACACGGGAGACGGACGCTGAACTAAACGCAGACAGTGTTGTGACACCGGCTCGGTCACCCAGAGTGGGTGTCATTAGCTAAGTAGCATAATAGGATTATATAAATTAATTTAATTTAAAAGAGAAGAGAAAACAAATAAGAGTCGCAGAGCAGTTAGTGAAGCTCACACGCGCCACGAGTGGGTGTCCCAGGTTCATCTTACTAATCTCCTCCAGTAGCCCGGGTCCCGCCCCTCGAGCGCTTTCAAGGAGCCGCTCGATACTGACCCTCAGGTCAAGGACATTCACAAGGTCAGAGTGATTTGGGAGCGGCGTGGTGACGGCGTGACGGGCCGATGTCAAAACAAAAGGAGACTGGCCACCAATTATCGACCAGTGCGGTCGGCTTGGGGGGAGCGCGGGGAGGAGGGGGAGTAGGGTGACGGGGGGGGGGTGTAGAGGGTGTGGGTAGGTGGTTAGGTGGGTGAGCGGGTGAGTGAGTGGGTTGGTGAGTGTGTGTGGGGGTGAGTAGGTGGGTGGGTGAGTGGGTGTGGGTTGAGTGAGTGGGTGGGTGAGTAGGTGAATGGGTGAGTAGGTGGGTGGGTGGGTGAATGAGTGGGTTGGTGAGTGAGTGGATGAGTGAATGTGTGTGTAAGTGAGTGGGTGTGAAGGTGAGTAGGTGGGTAGGTGGGTGGGTGAGTGGGTGTGGGGGTGAGTGAGTGGGTGGGTGGTTTGGTAGGTGAGTGAGTGAATGAGGGAGTCTGGAGTGGGTGGTTAGGTGGGTGGTTAGGTGGGTGAATGGGTTGTTAGATGGGTGAGTGGGTGAATGAGTGAGTGGGTGAGTGGGCGGTTAGGTGTGTGAATGGGTGCTTAGGTGGGTGAGTGGGTGAATGAGTGAGTGGGGGAGTGGGTGACTGAGTGAGTGGGTGAGTGGGTGACTGAGTGAGTGGGTGAGTGGGTGGTTAGGTGCGTGCATGTGTGCTTAGGTGGGTGAGTGGGTGAATGAGTGAGTGGGTGTGCGCTAATGTACAGGAGTACTACTTATTCGAGTAGACTTTCTTTAGTAACTTGTTCCTTAGTAACTTGTTCCTTAGTAGCTTGTTCCTTAGTAACTTGTTCCTTAGTAACTTGTTCCTTAGTAACTTGTTCCTAGTAACTTGTTCCTTAGTAACTTGTTCCTTAGTAACTTGTTCCTAGTAACTTGTTCCTAGTAACTTGTTCCTTAGTAACTTGTTCCTAGTAACTTGTTCCTTAGTAACTTGTTCCTTAGTAACTTGTTCCTAGTAACTTGTTCCTAGTAACTTGTTCCTTAGTAACTTGTTCCTAGTAACTTGTTCCTTAGTAACTTGTTCCTTAGTAACTTGTTCCTTAATAACGTGTTCCTTAGTACCTTGTTCCTAGTAACTTGTTCCTTAGTAACTTGTTCCTTAGTAACTTGTTCCTTAGTAACTTGTTCCTTAGTAACTTGTTCCTTAGTAACTTGTTCCTTAGAAACTTGTTCCTTAATAACGTGTTCCTTAATAACGTGCTCCTTAGTACCTTGTTCCTTAGTACCTTGTTCCTTAGTAACTTGTTCCTTAGTAACTTGTTCCTTAGTAACTTGTTCCTTAGTAACTTGTTCCTTAGTAACTTGTTCCTTAGTAACTTGTTCCTTAGTAACTTGTTCCTTAGTAACTTGTTCCTTAGTAACTTGTTCCTTAGTAACGTGTTCCTTAGTACCTTGTTCCTTAGTAACTTGTTCCTTAGTAACTTGTTCTTTAGTAACTTGTTCCTTAGTAACTTGTTCCTTAGTAACTTGTTCCTAGTAACTTGTTCCTTAGTAACTTGTTCCTTAGTAACTTGTTCCTTAGTAACTTGTTCCTTAGTAACTTGTTCCTTAGTAACTTGTTCCTTAGTAACTTGTTCCTTAGTAACTTGTTCCTTAGTAACGGCCTTGTCCCCATGACCTTGTTGCCCAGAAGTAGGTTGTTGTTAAGTGGAAGGTTGTTTGTGTTTTTAGTTTTGCGTCCTGGCAACATCCAAGGTCATATCAGGACGGATACTGACTTGTGATAGTGCACACTCATGGCGACTTTATAGTGCTGCCACACTGGGAAACCAGGCTGCTGACACCATAACCCGACATCCCACTCAGTCACATTATACTGACATTGAGCCAACCAGTCCTTGGCCCATTCTAATAATGCAGACTGCCAGGCTAGGAAGCGACAAGTATTAATTTTAAAGTCATTGGTTTGACTGGAGCGGGAACCAATCTCCCCACCTTCCGCACGCGAGGCCCGCGCTCTGCCGATTCGGCCACCGCGCACGGTTTAGTGTAAAGCTAGGATTCCTTACACGTGGTATGCGGTATGCGGCATGCGGTATGCGGCATGCGGCATGCGGTATACAAACGGTTTGGGTCCTTTCACCCACACACACACAGACACACACACATAGTGTCAGGTTTCTCTAACACTGTTGTCTATGGGCATTCGCATTCGCATGCCGCACCAATCGCTACATGGACCGATTCAGTATTCGAATGCCGCATGCCGCATACCGCGTGTAAGGAATCACCCCCATTGACTTAGATGTTTTTCGATTTTTTGCCGCATTCGCATACCGCATACCGCGTGTAAGGAATGCGCCCTAAAGCTAGGATTCCTTACACGCGGTATGCGGTATGCGAATGCGAATGCGGCAAAAAATCGAAAAGCATCCAAGTCAATGGGGGTGATTCCTTACACGCGGTATGCGGCATGCGGCATGCGGCATGCGAATACTGAATCGGTCCATGTACCGATCGGTGCGGCATGCGAATGCGAATGCTGCTGGGTTTGCTATAGAGAACAGTGGTGAGGAAACCTGACACTGTGTGTGGGTGTGTGTGTGGGTGTGGGTGAAAGGACCCATCCCGTAATCACGCCGCATGCCGCACGCCGCATGCCGCATGCCGCATACCGTGTGTAAGGAATCCTAGCTTTATGGTGTGGGTGCTCGTTTCTGTGGTAGGCTAATGTCAGCTTACCTAGTTCAGTTGTTTATTTGAAAGGGGTGACTGCGCGACTGTGTGAAGTAGGTTGTTGTTTAGTGGAAAGGGTATCGCGCAGTTACCCCCTTTAAATAAACAAGCCACCTTTGTATCTCACCACATAAACACGCACCCATCCTATCTGCGTATATCTTTTAAGTTGCATTGGAGAGTGACTAGCTTCAAATCGTTCTTTACCTCATCAACCCCACCCACCGGTCCACCGGTCCACCGGTCCACTGGTCCACCGATCCACCGGTCCACTGGTCCACCGGTCCACCGGTCCACCGGTCCACTGGTCCACCGATCCACCGGTCGACCGGCCCACCAGCCCACCCGCCCATCCGTACTCGCTCTGAAATTCGCCGCAATAGACGAGATCACCGTTCCGACTGCGCATGCGCTGAAAACGGCACTGGCAGCAAAGCAAAGGCGTATGGCCCGAGAGTTTGCCGATAGGTGTAGGGCAAAACTTCGATTTTATTCAAAATTAATAAAAAAAATACATAACAATTTGGCACAAACATGGATGGATGGATGCAAAATAATAATATAATGAATAAGTTTAAAACACAACTCTCCATAATTAAGCATTTTGAGCTAATAAACATCAGTCATTCAATCACTTTACAGGCTGATGTTTACATCGCCATTGACTAGACATAAGTAATTCTTGTTCTAAATATTAAAATGTCAAAAAATTATTTCAAACAAATATATAACCAATATCTGATTAACCCTACTCAGTTTCTAGTTCTACATATGTCATTAACCATAGGATATAAATAAAAACATGAATAAAATAAGTAAAACTGACTCTAGCTATGGCTCTAAGTCTAACACTAGTCTGAGTGCCCAGAGTTGTCTAAATCTAAATGCACATGGCATAAGATGTGCATATTATATTGATATAAATGCAGTGCTGGATAAAAGATTAATATCTTAATTTATTATATAATATTTTTGTAGTTGGTATTCTATGTTTCAAACAAGAGCTGAGATGAGCTGAAACTAGCACATTTCATAGCTGCACCCAGTGTATTAGCATGTGCAATGTGCTTCTTGCGGGTTTGTTTTTCTTCCACGCATCCCACAATGCACCACACGGCTGGAATGACGATGTAGTCTATTCCCTGATCGGCATTGGTCATGTGCCTTGACAGGTCACGTGACACTATCGTCGTGCATGACCCATAGACTCAGTTCGATTGGGAGCGCTGTGGGTGGCAAAGTGATGTAGCTGTGCACCCCCACTAATAAGGAATATATCCAAAGACAGGCCAGGCCATAGGTGCTGCAGCCTCGTCCTTGACATAGGTACTCATTCAGAGTCCCGCTGGTTGCTCAGAAAGGTCTGAGAGCTGCGACCCAGCACGTCAAGACGCAGCTCTTGGTTGTCCATCAGTGGCGATGACAACAGCAACTCATCATTTGTTGTGAACACGTCGATGACTGATGAGTCCAATTTGTGCTCGGAATGTGTGGTGGCACGTTAGACATGTATTTGTAGCTGTAGTCGGAGAGTCTGATAGATGAAGGACACAATCTTTTCTCTGCTGACGGTTTTGTTCAGCTTGAGATATCTCATACAGTACATTCTCGTTAAACCAAACTTGAAGGGACCCTAGAAATTTGTTTGGATTAACCGATCATTGGTTTAACCGAGCTTTGGCTTCGACTTTGACTTGGCTTTGGCAAAAATGTGGGCGCATTATGAATGCAATATACAATGTACACTTTTATTATCGTTTTTTTATGTATATACAGTATAAACCCGTTAAACCAAGCTCAGTTAAACCAATTGATTGGTTAATCCAAACTTTTTTCGGTGGCCCTGCAAAATACTACCATTTATCATATAAAAAGTTTGGTGGGGTCTAAGATGACCTTATAACCAGATGCAAGTTTGGTTTAACTATATTGGAAGTGGTCTGGGCCCCGACAGTTTTGTTTGGATTAACCGATAATTTGGATTAACCGACTTTGGTTTAACCAACGTTTTATATGATAAATACTAGTATTTTGCCAGGCCGCCGAAAAAAAGCTTGGATTAACAGATAGTTTGGTTGAACCGAGCTTGGTTTAACGGGGTTGTACTATGATTAGTTTCTACACCTGACACAACGGATGGTGAGGGATTGATAGGTTTGTAAAATATACGGATTTTCGGTTCGGAATTATATAAAAGCAATGGTGCTCAACTCACATTATGATATGACATGATATAAGCTATGTGAAATATATGTTCATACATGATGCCTAAGATTAATGAAGAGATGTTCTTATATAAGAGACAGTTCATGTTTGGTGAAATGTTCCTCTATGCATCTATAAAGAATGCAATTGGGGAAAAGGGACACTTTTAATATATATTTGTAACTGTCTGCAACTACCTGTCACTACCAGACCTATGGCCAAGCACACCAGCCATTCCACATTCCTTAGGGCCACACCCTGCAGGCTGGGTTGGGTCGCAACTCCACATATTAGGGCATTGCACTGACCATTCTGTAGGGGGGGGGGGGTGTCTGATTGGCTGGCTGTGGGAGGTACAATCACCTGACTCCCTTGACCACCTGACCACACTCGTCTCATTTTAATTAATTATTCAAGAAACTCCTTGAGACACACTGGAGAGATCACTCTACTCCTGGCTCTTGAGTGCGGCACACCTACTCTAGAGCAGGACACCAGAGACTCTGTCTGATGCTACCAAAATTCATTTATATCTAAATTGAGTTGAGTGCAACAACCAAGGGACTCCGGCTCAATGGGCTGTAGGCACTGATTCAGAGACATTGAGAAAGAGGTAATGAGACTCTGTGTGCACAGAAGGTAAGAGGTCAGGGTGATACTGATAGGTCACTAGTAGGTGAACAGGAGTTGATGCCATTAAAGCACAACATCTTCACTGTCAATCTTTGTGACTGGTCTTCCCTTTCTTCCTTATGGGGTTGTTTAAGGGTTTGTTTAAGGGAGGCATCAGAGGTGAAAATGAAGGGGGAGAGTTTTATGGTATTCTCTGGCGTTCATGACGGCCGAGCATGCAGAAATACTATATGTTGATTGCTGGTGGTTAAAGTCATTGTCACACCGTACCGGACTGAGTACCAGAGACCACCGGACAAAGAATTTTCTTGTCCGGTGAAGAAATCTATCGAAATGTATCGAGAGTAAAATTGGGTTAATTGCTGCTGGACAACCGGATAAGTACCGTACATGTACCGTACATGTACCGGATGAGAACCGGACACATAACAGATGGGTACCGGACATGTACCAGACAAAACGGACAAACCGACGGATGGGTACCGGACATGTACGGATGGGTACCGGATGGGTACCGGATGGGTACCAGACATACCGGACACCAACCGGACACGTCAGTCCGGCAGTGTCTGGCAGAAGTTTTGAACACGTTCAAAACTTGTACCGGAGACCACCAGACACCACCGAACACCGCGGGATGGGTACCGGACGGTACCCGAACATCGCCGTACAGTACCGGACAGTGTCCGGTTCCCCAGTCCGGCAAGGTCTGACAGGGCCTTTAATACAGTGTCGGCAGCAAGGACAATTCACATTCACGGCGAAAAGCTCATGGTATTTATTTTGTCAGTCTTGTCAATCACATTCACAGGGCTGCATTGAGGAGAATGCACGTACACTGTAATACAGGACGTGGTGTGTCATCCCATGTACAATAGTTGCTAGGACAATTTCACAAGCTAAACCAGAAACAAACCTTGGGCAAAAACTCTACAAAGTTTGGTTGTAAGGATTGTTTGTTTGTTGTTGCTTTACATCCTAGCAAATCTAATGTCATATCAGGATGGGTACTGACTTATGGACAGTGCACACTCATGGTGACTTTATAGTGCTGCCACACTGGGAGACCAGGCTGCCAGCACCATGACCCGATATCCCACATAGTCACATTATCCTGATACTGTACTAAACAATCATTTCCCTATCCTATTAATGCCGAGTGCCAGGCTAGGAATTGACAAGTATCATTTTAATGAGTCATTGGTTTCACTCGGCAGGGTTTGAACTCCTGACCTTCCGCACGGAAAGCCTGCGCTCTGCCGATTCGGCCACCGCGTCCGGTCGTGTTGTCATGAAACATGTGGTTATAAGAACAAAGTGGGTTCCAACTATAGGTTTTATAGTGTATGATAGGGCTGGGAGGGGGTAAGCTGGAGCTGTGTAAGCTGTGGACACTGTAACTATGTAAGCTGTGTAAGTTGTAGCTATGTAAGCTATGTAGGCTGTGTACAATGTAGCTATATACGTGGTGGAAGCTGTAGCTATGTAAGCTGTGTAAGTTGTGGCTATGTAAGCTATGTAAGCTGTGTAAGTTGTAGCTATGTAAGCTGTGTACACTGTAGCCATGCAAGGTGTGTAAGTTGTAGCTATATAAGCTATGTAAGCTGTGTAAGTTGTAGCTATGTAAGCTGTGTAAGCTGTAGCTATGCATGTGGTGTAAGCTGTAGCTATGTAAGCTGTGTAAGTTGTGGCTATGTAAGCTGTGTAAGCTGTGTAGATTGTAGGTATGTAAGCTGTGTAAGTTGTAGCTATGTAAGCTATGTAATATGTGTACACTGTAGCTATGTAAGCTGTGTAAACTGTGTAAGTTGTGGCTATGTAAGCTGTGTAAACGGTCTAAGTTGTAGCTATGTAAGCTGTGTAAACTGTGTAAGTTGTAGCTATTTAAGCTGTGTACACTGTAGCTATGTAAGCTGTGTAAGCTGTAGCTATGAAAGCTGTGTACAGTGTAGCTATGTAAGATGTGTAAGCTGTAGCTATGTAAGCTGTGTAAACTTTAGCTGCAACCCGGCATGACAGAGTTTTGGGATGCTAATTCGACATGTTTATACTTCATATATCACAAAAGTTAGCCATCTAAAATAAAAGTTATTTAAAATTAAACTAAAGTAGACTTTACCGATCAACCTAATATTATAATATATTATTTATCTCAGAAATTAACATAAACTCATATCCGGTTGTGCACACAGAAGTGTACATACACCCGCATCTACACCCGCCTCTCGTCTGACGTCTTTGTCAAAGAGAAATTAATCAAAATAAGCCATAGCTTTAAACATCTTTTAGACAGTGACGCTGAGAGTTCTGCGCGTCCCCTCCCCCACCCGAGGCCCCCGGAGACCAGCGCGGGGCCCGCGGGGAGAAGCTGGTGGTAGTAGCCGGGAGCCGGAAGGTGTGTGTGTGTGGGGGGGGGGGGGGGGGCGGCAGGTACCCGGTGTGCCTGAACGCAGGAGGCGTGTTGACATGGCAACCAGCCACATTAACACGCTCAGGTGGCAATTATATTCACCCTTCACGAAAGTGTCACGAGGTGCGCCAACCCTCAAGTGTAAATTATTAACTGCCCTTTTGAAATTTCGCAAATAAATTAGTCTGTCTATATATATATATATATATATATATATATATATATATATATATATATATATATATATCTACAGTACAATTGACAAGAGAGACAAAGAAGGTATATTAGGTTGATCGTTAAAAAAGAAAGAAATCCTTCGGCGCGACTGACACTGGTCAACATCCGGGGTAGGTGAGGTGGGCAAGATGGCGCCACCGGTAAAGTGTTGTGTCTTACGGAGGATAACAATAATAATAATAAGTAATATTGCCTTGCAAAATCTTTATACTCGCATAATACGTTGTACATCACATATGTATAATAATTATGTGAGACTTACCTGGGTATAGTCAGAGAGCGTGTATATAAACAGATGAGAGGGACAACTCCCGCGAAAATCGGTAACACAGGCTACAGTGGCGTTCCTGGCGGTTAGTGTTGAACAAGCTTTGAGTTTGCCGGTACGTGCAGTGCAAAACATTTGTTTTTATTCTAAATTAATAGAAATGCAGAAGCCTAACCTTATCAATTTAATATAATCCTTTTGGTAAACATGTTTTCTATGTGTATTCCAATCAGTTTGTTTCTAGGTGTTGTAGTTTTAGAGATATTTAACGTTTTCTGTAGGAAGATTGCACACGACCATTGACAATGCCTTGAGTTTGCCGTACGCATAGTGAAAAACGTCAGTTTTATTCCAAATTAATAGAAATCCAGAACCCTAACCATATCAATTTAATATAATCTTGTTGGTAAACATGTTTTCTATGTGTATTCCAATCAGTTTGTTTCTAGGTGTTGTAGTTTTAGAGATATTTAACGTTTTCTGTATGAAGATTGCTCACTGCCATTGACAATGCCTTGATTTTGCCCATTTGTTCAACAACCACCACTTGGAGCGCCACAGTTGGCAGCTGTTACAGGGTCTAGTATGAGAGTTGTCCCTCTCATCTGTTTATATACACGCTCTCTGGTATAGTTGACACGTAATTGTTGTTTTACCGAGTTCGATAGCCTCGGCGTGTTATAGTGTAGGGAGAGAGGTAGCACTTCCACTTGATTCAATCTTTTACCTACTAATCACCGAAATTATATTCTAAATTATTATTGTTCCTTTTTTCTCTGTTTTCTTGTTTTGCTCCCTTTGGCAGACCAAAGTTTCTTACATTCACCCCCGGGTTAGGGTGGGCGGGAACTGTACTATAACAAGCCGAGGCTATCGGACTCGGTAAAACAACCATTATGTGTCAACTATACCCAGGTAAGTCTCACATAATTATTCTATTTCACCTCGTCGCCGCGGAAGGTCGGGTGTTCGAATCCCAGCCGAGTCAAACTAATGACTTAAATTGATACTTCTTGGGAGTTCGAATCCCAGCTGAGTCAAAGTAATGACTTATACTTAGTTATAGCATTGACGCTTGTTGCTACCTAGCCTGCCGCTAGGCATAATGTGACTGTGGGATATTGGGTCATGATACCGGCAGCCTGATCTCCCAGTGGGGCAGCACTATTAAGGCAGCATGAGTGTGCACCATCACAAGTCAGTACTTCTTCTGATATAGTTTGCGGTCCAAGGTGGTGGAACAAGAGTCGCGACAGCTCAATGAATAGCAATGTAATGATAGCCAATTGTCTAATAACCACTTGTTTTCCAGTTCACAAGCAAATAACAACGTTTTACACCCTAGATGTTGCTAGGATGTAAAATACCAACACACATTAATATTATTTAATATATAAATATATACAACGCTGGGTGTAGGCATATATAGCTGTATATATATATATATATATATATATATCATATTTACATCATAAGCATTTTGCTTCTTTCATTCTCCTTTTCTTCATCCACTGTCATTAAGTTTCATGGAAATTGTAACTGTATATAATGAGGATCTTGAAATAAAGTTTATTGAATTGAATTATAATAGATATCTACAGTTGCGGTTGAAGCACATGTAACATTACTTATATTGTTATTCGGTCGTCGGTCATTAGGCAAATGGGCATATTGCAATTTATCAACAATGCTGTCCGAGCACCCGACTGCAATTGTTATGCAGTGTTATATCAACACATTTATATACGTTGTTATTTGCTTGTGAACTGGAAAACAAGCAGTTTTTAGAAAATTGGCTATCATTACATTGCTATTCATTGACCTGTTGCGACTCTTGTTCCACCACCTTGGACCGCAAACTATTTTCAACCACTTTTGCAATTACACACGTGTTCACTACATTCAGTGTACAGGTATCATTATCAGCAATACTAATCAATTTTTTGTTAGTAGCACAATTACTCACATTATTTTTGCAACACAATTGTACTGCTCTCAGCAATAATATTCTCAGTGTCTTCATTAACTTGTCAGTCTTTGGAACAGTTATATTTCTTATGACTTTTACTTCCACATTTCGAACACCAATGACCGAAATTACACTCATCATCGGTTCTACTGATTTCGCTTTCCTTGTTCCATTTATAGCAGCCTGTCTTGCCTTCTTTTGTGTATGTATTAGTTTTATGCACACTGCTCGGCTGTTTCCTTGGTCACATGCCGTAATTAAACATGCAGAGACCCGTATTCCGGCTTCCAAAGGCAGTGAAACCTTCTACCTCCGCTGACCAGACGGGATGGCCGATTGAGTTAGAGCGTCCGTCTCCCGTGCTGGTAGATCGTGGGGTCGTGGGTTCGAGTCCCGGTCGAGTCAAACCAATGACTTTAAAATTGATACTTGTTGCTTCCTAGCCAGGCGCTCGCATTATTAGGATAGGCAAGGACGTGTGTCGTGTCAGGATAATGTGACTGAGTGGATACCAGGTCATGGTGCCGGCGGCCTGGTTTCCCAGTGGGACAGCACTATAAAGTCGCCATGAGTGCGCACTGTCACAAGTCGGTACCCATCCTGATATGACCTTAGATGTTGCTAGGACGTAAAACAACAACAACAAACAAATCTACCTCCGCTAACTTTCTAATGTCTCTGTCATACTCGACATGAGTCGAATCCTGGAAATCATTTTGTCTTGCTCTGGATGCCATAAAACAAACATGCTGTAAGAAAGCGCAGAGGTCTTTTACAGTGAGGCCTTGTATGTCTTGACACCAACAATTGAAGCAGTAATAAATGCATAACAGTTCAATTTCCTTATTTCTTTTCCAAGTACAGTATGCCTTCTCAGACTCCACTTACTTCTACATCGCTTGGTACTACTGGTGCTTCTGCTCCTGGAGTCTGAGGGTGTTTGTCGTCGTCTCCTGGTCCGCGACCTCTGCTTTGCCCTTGCCACCCCATAGCTGGAGTGGTTGTCCACGGCGGCCCCTGCCGACGCCATTGTGGCACTGGCAGTCCCAGTCATCAGCCTTTCGTCCCTCATGGCTGCCGTCCTGCACCCCGACACGTCCATGTCGGTGTGTTGTTGTCCTTGTCGTCTTCGTCTCATCACGTCTCGACGCTCCTGCAGATCTGCTACCCTTTCTTCTACCTCCATATCAGCGATATCTTTCAGTATTGATGTTTTTTGCTGTTCCAACGTGAGTGACAACATTTTACCTGATATGTCCGGAGAACTCTCTCAGGAGTCAGTTTTTGACATATCTGCTGTTTGCCTAGCAGTAGCTCTTGTAACTCTTGCGGAAAGTAACTTTTTGCCTTTCTTCTTCCCTTTTCTCTTCTTACACTTGTCTAATTTGTGTGACGTACCACACGAATCGCAATATGGCATGTCACATGGCTCTGCTGCTGTGCTGCTTAACACGCGTCCGTATTGAAGAAAATTATAACAGGAGTGAGACAAGTTCCAGCACCACACAGGTGGCACCCCATACGCGTGCCCCGAATGGGGGTGGGCACGTGACTCCTAATACATATAATATCGCACAACAGTAATAATAAATATAATTAAACCTTGGTATACGCTTCGTTATTTATATTATTATAATCAATTATAATTCACATAAATATATACAACGCTGGATGTAGGGATATAGCTGTATATATATACAGATGAACGTCCATCCAATGGACTAATAGGGGGGAGCAGTTGTCCGTTAAAGCTGTTTGTCCATTGCAGCGATGAAATTGCTTTATCTATAGGTATATGACCTTAGATGTTGCTAGGATGTTAAATTTTAACAAACAAACCTGCATGCACGGCTCTGTGCATGGCACTACGTGTGCATGGCACTATGTGTGCATGGCACTATGTGGGTATGTTTGTATGTGTGAATGAGTATGCATATGTGTGAGTATGCATTACACATGTGTGGGAGCCTAGCTCACTCTAGCGGATTGTGTCGTTGGATCCGGAATCCATTGCATCGGTGTCCGTTGGATTGAGGTTCATCTGTATATGCATATTTACATCATAAGCATTTTGCTTCTTTCATTCTCCTTTTCTTCATCCACTGTCATTAAGTTTCATGGAAATTGTAGTGAATATAATGAGGATCTTGAAATAAAGTTGATTGAATTGAATTATAATAGATATCTACAGCTAATGAGCTACTGCTGACAATAGCATAGCGGTCTCATAATCACTAAGGTTATGATTCTATGAACATCGCCTATCTGTAAGTATAATCAACAACCCACTCGTCACTCTGTATAATAGTTAATACATACACAAAACCCTATTAATTCCTTATTGGGCACGATGCTTCACTGTGAACCCTATTAATACTTCAAGTGCACCCTAGATATATATGCCCACCCTGACCTCATCAGTAATATTCCATTGGGTATGTCCATACCCAACTCCGGCTGCAGACCCCGGCAGGAGACCCGCCCAGCAGCCCGCCCCTCAGCCCGGCAGGGAGACCGCCCGTCCCCGAGGCCCTCTCGCCGGCTGCCGGCCGTCTGTGCGCCGTTGGAGTCCCGATGCACGCCTCTTGTATCTAACCCGCTAATGTTGATGGAGCCGACGAGAGAATTAAACCACGCCAGCTGAGATTTGAACTGGCGCAGTGGTCATCACATCCAGCCCCCGGGGTAGGGCGGGGGCTGGGCGGGGGCTGGGCGGGGGCTGGGCGGGGGCTGGGCGGGGGCTGGGCGGGGCTGGCGGGGGCTGGGCGGGGGCTGGGCGGGGTGGGGGGGTGGGGGTTGGGCGGGGGCTGGGCGGGGGCTGGGGGGGGCTGGGCGGGGGCTGGGGGGGGGCGGGGGCTGGGCGGGGGCTGGGCGGGGGCTGGGCGGGGGCTGGGCGGGGGCTGGGCGGGGGCTGGGCGGGGGCTGGGCGGGGGCTGGGCGGGGGCTGGGCGGGGGCTGGGCGGGGGCTGGGCTGGGGTTGGGCGGGGGCTGGCCCCGCCGCGCCTCCTACACCAGACACGGTCGGGTTTATTCAACAGCAGGTGCTTCCTTCCTAACACCCCACCCCCACCCCACCCCACCTCGACACCCCCCCACCCACCCCCCAACCCCCATCTTGAAGCACACAGCGGGAAAACCTGCTAACTCAACGAACACATTTAAATCTGCAAAGTCCGATGAAAATGTCAAATTTTCAAAACCAAAACAATGACCTAGATTTTATTCTACATCTAAAAGTTGGATGCATTTATTAAACTTGTGTCACCACGTAGAAGGTAATATTGAGGCAATTTACTAGAACCTGTTATTGCAGAAGCCTATGGTGTCAGAGTTTTGGCATGCTTGCCAAAGGTAATATGATATGTTTGCGCTTCAAATATCTCAAAATTTAGCCATTTAAAATAAAAGTTACTTCGAACTAAAGTAAGATAGATTATAGCGATCGACCTAATAATAGTAATATACTTATCTCAGAAAATGACAAAAACTCGAAAGCATCGGATATGCAACTTCAAATAACAATTCTGCTTAAAGCGCGGTTCGTCTTCAGCTTTGTTTATATTAAAGTACATAATTTTAAAGCAGATGGGATGGTGGAATCTGTAAGACTTCGAAGAGCGCTGGCTGGCTTCCAATGTGGGAGGTCGTGCGTTAGAGTCCTAGTCGAGTCAAGCCAATGACTTACAAAATTGATATTTTCCGCAAGTTAGTCTGGTACTTGGCAGTAGTAGGGTAGGGCAAGGACTGGTTAGCACAGTATCAGGATGATGTGACTGAGTGGGATATCGGGTCAACAGTCTGATCTCTCAGTGGGGCAGCACTATAAAGTATTCATGAGTGTGCACTGTCACAAGTTGGTATCCGTCCTGAAATAACTTGTGATGTTAGTTGTTACTAGCACATAAAGCCCCAAATAAACACAATTGGTATATTTCCACGCCTTTATACTCACATAATACGTTATTCATTTTCAGCGGTACAGTGACTTATGCCCGGTACACACCTAGCGTATACGATCGTTTTCCCGCACCCATCTAGCGTATACGACCTAAAACTGCCCCAAAATCGTGAGGTGTGCACTCCCCTAGCACACCTACCGATTGCGATTCCCGATTTTTAGGGCTAAAACGGTAGGTGTGCGCTAGGATTACGATTGCGATTCCCGATTCGAAAAATGAATCGGCCCGATTTCAGTTTTAAGCGGATCGGGAGTTTTAGTGCGCGAATCCTATACGCTATGTGTGTACCTGGCATTACACTGCAAGGCGGGAGGTGGCACTAAAGACCCTATAATACTAAGACGGCTCACTCAGCCTGTACTGTGTAATCAAAATGATCAAACCCACCACATTATGCGGTGGCTGTTCTCTTGCTTAAACAGGTGCTATATTATATGTATAAATGTATATGAATGTGAAAGATGTGTGATGATGACAATGCTGATGATGATGCTGATGATGATGGGTATTTGTTCATAGCAATTTCATATTGATGTGTATTCATACTTACCTATCTCATGTATAATATAATTGTATGTGTTTACATGTGAAACACCAACCAGCAGCTGGGCTGATCAAACCCACCACAAGGTGGCACTGTGAAATTTACATTACTATGGGAGAGGTAGGGAGTGAGCCGTCTTAGTATTATAGGGTCTTTGGTAGCACCACAATCGTAGGTGAGGTTGACTAGGCTGGAGCAGCAGATGACTAGTCCAGACTCCAGTGGTCGATGACTGGGGGAGTGCTGGGCAGCAGGGGGGATATTCAGGGTTATTATATTTGTATAATTCCTATACAGCACATAATATAGTGTATATGTATTTAGTGGTTGAAACTACACACATTATATATCATATATGTATATTATATATCATGTGAGAAAAGGAAGACAATATTTTCTTATACAACAAAAGGTAATTGTGTATACAGTAGAACCTCTCTATACCGACCCCTCCACAGATCGACCACTCCCCTATATTGATCGCGTTATTTGGGTCCCAGCAATACCATTGTAAGGATATTCTAACTCTCTAAACCGACCACCTCCCTAAATGGACCACTTGAAGTCGGTCGCATGGTCGGTCGATTTAGAGAGGTTTTACTGTATATATAGGTGTATGATACTTGTCAATTATAAATCCCAAACCCAAAAATCCCGGTATTCATGGTTAAACAAACTTGACATCATATGTTGCTAGGCTGCATACGTCTCTCTTGACAGGGTGGGATTT
>CM059197.1:86773563-86796371 GCA_030323885.1 Branchipolynoe longqiensis
CTAACTTAGATACTGATGCACTTATTAAGCATTTGCTTCTTGTAGAAGGCAATACTGAGTCAATTTAACAGAACCTGTTACTGCAGAAGTCTATGCTGTCAGAGTTTTGTCAAGCTTGCCAAAACTAATTTTCCATGTTTGCACTCAAAATACCTAAAAAGTTTACCATTTAAAATAAAAGTAACTTTGAACTAATGTTAAGTAGATACTAGTGATCGATCTAATTTATTTATCTGAGAAAAGAATACACAAATTCAAAACCATCGGACTATGCAACTTTAAGGAATGCGCTTCTTTTTTCTTGTTTTAAAATTACTTAAAGATTTATACTTGTCACTTCCTAGCCAGCCGCTCAGCATTATTAGGATAGAGCAAGGAGCAGTGGAATGAGGAAGACCAATCGTCCGTGATTGAAATTTCCCCTGCTTAATCAACTAATGTACCAACAAAATATATATAAAGCATACAGATATTCCATTCTCTATTAATTATAAATCAACCTGAATAAACTATCACAATTTAATGACTAGACGCACCCATAAATATAAGTTGGTTCTCATTCCAACCAGATTTAAAATCACGCAAAAGCACGCGAACCTCTGGGTGCTATTGTGAACCTCGTTAGATCCAGAAATCGAAGCTTAATCAGTCTCCCCTCAAACATTGAAATAGTGGCTGGTCATGAAAACTTTTACTTGGCTTCGTCCCTATATATATATATGTGCTGTATAAGCATTATACGAGTATAATTATCCGTAAAATGATTATCCTCTAAGTGTCCCCTGATTGCACCATGTTCTGACACTTCTCAACTACTGACACTTAACAACTCAGTTGGACTGGGCAGGCTCCCCTCCTTGCCTGGTGCTGCCACCTGGCCTATTCAGCTGTCACGCCTCGGCCTCTCGCTTGTAACACTCACTTAAAAAATTGTTGTTTATCAGCAGAGGGCACTTACCTCTTGCCAGAAAATACAGTATTCCATCCCACTACCTTGTTTGTCTTTCCTTCTTTCTTGTAGGAAATAATTATACGTATATATACGCATAAATAGCCGAGAACAAAACCTGTTGCTTCTACCCCCTCTCCACCCACCCCTCATTAATCTAAAGTCAAAATGTGGGTCTAGGTGTTGGTCTAATAAGGCAAGTTCTCGTGTGCACACGCGAGAACTTCCGAGCCCGGTTTGATTACTTGGATGCAAACCAGTCGATACCCAGGACGCTCAGAGTATTAGGTTTGCTAGTTTTAGGTTCCAGCTTGTATTTTATACCATAGCGGCCATAGGACTTTTTCCTATCGTGTTTTTACCTATTTTATATAGAAATCTGGCCTTTTTCTGACCATTGTTCTTGGACTCATACAAAGCATGAATTCTATCCTTTCGAAAAACAGTACTCAGAGTTGACCCCCCCCCCCCCCCCCGCTAATTTTAGCTTTAAAAAAACGTCGAGAAAATCTTTGACTTTTACACGATTTACGGTATATAGAATATATGATACAACACATATACAGGGGCGTAGCTAGACCTTTAACGATGTGTACTCCTAATTTTGGCAGGGGGTTTAGGGGGACGCTTAAGCTTAAGCTGGCGGATTTTACACATTTTAGACTTGAGTTTTCAACACTCCGGACTACTACATGCCTCCTCTCGCTCTCTCTCTCTCTCTTTATTATTTTTTAATTTTTGTTGTTGTTGACAAAATGATGTGGACGCCCCTGGTATATATTGTGAGTATAAAGATACATATGGGACTTGTTATTATATTGTTATACTCCGTAAGACCCATCACTGTACCGGTGGCGCCACCTGCAGCCTCCTCACCTCCGCCAAATGTTGACAAGTGTTATTCGCATCGGAGGAGTTTGAGAACACACGATAAACTTTGACATCGCACAGATTGTATGGGTTTTTTTAATGAATTTATTTACCCTGCTCATAACGGATAAGTGTGCTAAGACTTGTTTTCACCGCTGGGTGGCACTAGTCTAATTTGATTCAAATCTTGTTAACTTAATTCAATTTATATGTACACACAATGTTTGTTTGTTTGTTGTTTTACATCCTAGCAACAACTAAGGTCATATCAGGACAGGTACCGACTTGCGACAGTGCGCACTCATGGTGACTTTATACTGCTCCCCCACTGGGACACCAGACCGCCAGCACCATGACCTGATATCCCACTCAGTCACATTATCCTGACACTAAGCCAACCAGTCCTTGCCCTACCCTAATAATGCCGAGCGCCAGGCTAGGAAACAACAAGTATCAATTTTTACGTCATTGGTTTGACTCGCCCAGGATTCTAACCCACAAACTCATGGGTTCGGATCTCCCGATCTCCCAAAACAGGAGACGGACGCTCGACTCATTCGGTCACCGCGTCTGGTACACACAATGTTGATGGCGTTTGTTATACATTCACGCTTTACATACTAACACTGATGTAATATGCATCCTGCGTATAACGCCAATAACGCCCATTAAAGCTGATGGACATGTACAGTGTGTACTCAATGACACACAGGATAGACCTGGTGTACAGAGGGGGACTGTACTCCTCCTGGTGCACCTATATTCACTTGTATTCACTGAGCTGTTCACAGGTGGCACGGACTACATTAGTACCACACATGAAGCACTCACGTGGACAACAACGAGCTATTCTCATGAGATCCAACAATACCCGATACGCGCACCTCCACACCCACCCCGACACTCCCACCCTCACCCTCACATACACCCTCACCCTCACACACACCCTCACCACCAAACACCCACCCACACACACACCCCAACACTCCCATCCTCACCCTCACCCTCACATACACCCTCACCACCAAACACCCACCCACACACACACACCGACACCCCCACCCTCACCCTCACATACACCATCACCGCCAAACACCCACCCACACACACACCCCAACACCCCACCCTCACCCTCACATACACCCTCACCACCAAACACCCACCCACACACACCGACATCAACCCCCCCACCCTCGCCCTCACACACCCCACCTCACCTCACACACACCTCACCGCCAAACCCCCCCACACACACACCGACCATCAACCCGTCAAACTCACCTACACCCGCCACCCTCCATACACCTCACCACCAAACACACACCCACACACACCGACATCAACCCCTCCACCATCACCTACACACACCCACCCTCACCCTCACACACACCCTCACCGCCAAACACCCACCCACCCACACACACCGACATCAACCCCTCCACCTTCACCCCACACCTACACACTCCCACCCTGACCCTTACATACACCCTCACCTACGCACACACACCCTCACATACACCCTCACCACCAAACACCCACCCACACACACACCGACATCAACCCCTCCACCTTCACCCCACACCTACACACACCCCAGCCTCACCCCCACACACTCACCTCTACACCCCCAACCATACCCCAACAGACCACTCTCACACACCAACACCTACATCCCCACACACCCAATCTCACTGTCACACACCCACCCCGACACTCACACTCCCACAGACCCCCACCCCAACACACCCACCCTCACCTTCACACCCACCCCTACACCCCCACCCCTACACTCAAAAACTCCTTCACACCCACTCCAAGACCCCCCCCCCTACACCACACTCCTCACACCACATCCACCACATCACCCACCCCTACACCACACACCAACACACCCACCCTCACACCCCCCCTACACCCACACCTACAGACCCTCCGCCCCTACATACCCACCCCACACACCCAACCCCCTACACACACACCACCCCTCACACCGACACACTCCCCCTACCTGCCACTCCCCCCCACAGATCCGACCCTACACCCCTCTACCCCCTACTCCTTTCTACACCCCTACACCCCTCCACCCCTCCACCCCTCCACCCTAACCCTACACCCCTAACCCGTACACCCTACACCCTTCACACCTACACCCTTACACCACACCTACACCCCTACACCCTACACCCCTACACCACTACCTTCACCCTTACACCCTTCCACCCGCACCTTACACCATACACCATACACCCCTACACTCTACACCCCTACATACCTACACCCCTACACCCCTACACCTTGCACGGTACACCCTACACCCTACACCTTACACCCCTACACCCCTACACCCCTAAACCGCTACACCCTACACCCCTACACCCCTACACCTCCACCTAACCCCTTACAAACCCTACACCTACACCCTTCACCCCTACACTCTACACCCTACACCCCTACACCCTACCCTCCACCCTCCACCTACACCCCTCCGCCCCTCCGCCCTACACCCTACACCCCTACACCCTACACCCTACACCCTACACCCCTACACCCCTCCACCTCCACGGGCAGCGCACAGGTTTTCTATGTGGAAGGTCGGAGGTTTGAATCCCAGCCGAGTCAAACAAATGACCTATGAATTTGACACTTGGCTCTCGGCATTAATAGGATAGGACAAGGACTGGTCAGTTTAGTATCAGGATAATATGACTGTGTGGGCTATTGGGTCATGGTCCCGGCGGCCTGGTCTGTCTGTGGGGGAGCACTCATTATAAAGTCGCCATGAGTGTGCACTGTCACAAGTCGGTACTTGTCCTGATATGTTGCTAGGATTATAAACTAACAAACAAACACACACCCCTACACCCCAACAACCCCAATCCCACCCCACTCTACACCCCCATACACACACAAACACACAGACACACAGACTGTCTATGTTTTACACATATACACACACCTACATACACATACACACATATGCACACATACACACACAAAGGCACACATACACATACAGACACACACATACAAACACACACATATACACACATATACACACATACCCACACATACACATATACACACATACACACAGACACACACATACACATACAGACACACACATACAACCACACATATATACACACATACCCACAAATACCCACACACATATACACACATACCCACACATACACATATACACACATACACACACATGCACATAGACACACACATACAAACCCACACATATACACACATACCCACACATACATATATACACAGACACACACACAAACACACACATACACACACAAACACACACAGACACACATACAAACACACATACACATACACACACATACACACACATACACATACACACATACACATACATACACACACATACAAACATACACATATACACACATATAAACACATACCCACACATACACACATACACACATACACACAGACACACACATACACATACAGACACACACATACAAACACACACATATACACACATACCCACATACACACATACACACAAACACACACATACACACACAAACACACACAGACACACATACAAACACACATACACATGCACACACAGACACACACATACACATACACACATACACACACAAACACACACACATACAGACACATACAAACACATGCACACACAGACACGTACACACACAGACACACACCGACACACACACACAGATCCGCCGGCAGGGGTGGTGTATTACCTGCGTGCTGACAGTACGGTGCGTGACACACCGCCGTTACGATAATATCCCCCCCCCCCTCCCACCCCGCATCGGCCACCTCAGTATTTTCACAGAATCATTACATTTCACTGTTTCAAACATTAGCATGCAATGTGTCGTGCGAATGTTTGGCGGTTCTTTTAGTTCACCTAATCACGCGTTTGAGGCATTTACTGTTGCGTACTCTTTTTGAATCACGTCTTGCTAATTCCATTCATGTTACTGCACATGTGCATACATTAGGTGTGTGCTTCAAGATGACTTTCAGAATTGATACTTGTCAGTATCCTGGCGCTTGGCATTAATAGGATAGGGCAAAGACTGGTTAGCTCAGTGTCGGGATAATGATATCCAGCCATGCACTATTTGTCCACCTAAACAACACTAAAATGAAACCTACCATCGTACGACCTAGATAATGGATTCACCCGGTACTCGCCGTACAAGGGTGAAGACCAGCCTTATATAAAAACGGTCGAAAAATCGGGCTAATGAACTGAGTCTTTAAGAGAGCCTAATTTCACAATCTAAGAAGCAACATTTATTCTTTGTATATGTCTTCATGTTTACCCGCTACCTTTGAGTTGAAAAATATAATAAAATATCTAGTTTAATAAGATTTAAAAGTGAAATCGACGGCGTTCTAGCGCCGCCATCTTGTCTTTTTGCATTCTCGCACATTTCACCAACTCTGTGCCTATATATGTAGCCATTTGATCCACAGTTTCTACTTCATGTTCCATACTAAAGCTATTTTTGCCCGTATTTACACTACATTGTCGTTCCCCCGTGTACTACAAGGGTGAATCTGTTATCTACGTACGACCCACAGTATTTGTATGACAAACTAAAACTGTCAAATTTAACAGAAGATACGGGATTCCGATATAAGTACAGCACCCATTTGTAAAGTCGACAGCTGGCGGTTTGAGTGGTGTAGATAGGCTAATAAGAATTCTCTACAGGCAAGGAAGGAAAGTAGATAAAGAGTGAAAGGTAGGAGAGGGAGACTCCCTCATTTATTGTATATATAGTTTCAAGAAACAAGATGGTGGTGATCACATGATCCAGTCTTCCAATCCCTAACAGGCATTCCTCTATCCACCAATGAGGGTTCAATATCCTTGTAACCAAGACATGGTTAGATCTGGCTACAGTGCCCTGTTGTATCTGGTGCAGTGATCCATAAATAACTCTTGGAGGGGAGGGGGTATGTTAGTCGACTTCCCAAAGACTGTCCCACATGCCAAGAAGTGACCCTCTCTCAGGTCAAGAAGTGACCCTCTCTCTCTAACTATATTGATACACAATTTCTATCCTCAATTAGTAATAGATCACCAACTCCACATATACCTTATATGCCTTTGGTTTTACATACCATTTACCATTTCATAGACAAGTTGCAATTTATTATAGCAGAGTTCTCCATAGCCCATATCTCATATATCGGAAAATGTTTCACACTGTTTCAGGGCAAGTTCTCTAAACCAGTGCAATGAGCGGCACAATCAGGTCATGGTGCCGGCAGCCTGGTCTCCCAGTGGGGCAGCACTCGGCATTAAGGATCGATAGGACAAGGAAATGTTAGCTCAGTGTCAGGATAATGTGACTGAGTGGGATATCGGCTCATGGTGGAGGCATCCTGGTCTCTCAGTGGGGCAGAACTATAAAGTCGCCATGAGTGCGCACTGTCACAAGTTGGTACCGTCCTGATATGACCTTGGATGTTGCCAGGACGCAAAACTCCAATAAATCAAGATGCGAGGCTGTGGCTCAGAATACAACAATTACACCATCTCTCCCCCCCCCCCCTCTCCTTTTTTTCCACTTCTCTTTTACACTTTGATCCTGACTATTACTTGCAACAAATCAAGAGTCAAGACATCTTGACTCACAAACACAAAAATACCCCTACTAACACCCAAATCCTATCGCATATACAACAACATAATATTAATAAATAAAAGAGTATCTGATTACCTTTAAATAAGACTAAGTAATTAAAGGTATTAATATCTATTGAATTGGAAATCCGAAACCAATAACCAACCTTGCTTGTAAATGTAAAATGTAAAATGATTTAATGTACCTCATACTCATTACGCATTGCATCATGTACACTTTAATTTCACACATAACGTTACTATATAAACCATGTAAAAAAAGAATTGTGTAAATGTTATACCTGTAACATGTACGGTCGGAAGATCAGTGCTACGTCACTGACAAAAGATATATATGAATAAAAATTCATTAACAAAAATGAATGCTTATTCATCAAACCAATCCTAATAGATCACCCTTGGAATTTACTCTGCAGATCCAACCATGCCCTTTACAATGACTTTCCAACTGGGTAAGAAGTGACATTTCTAAGTCAATGTGCCAACTTAGTCTAGCTACTCTCAACGCACTGGGAGGCAGCAGGAGGTGTGTGAGGCCAACTTAGTCGAGCTACTCTCAACGCACTGCGAGGCAGCAGGAGGTGTGTGAGGCCAACTTAGTCGAGCTACTCTCAACGCACTGGGAGGCAGCAGGAGGTGTGTGAGGCCAACTTAGTCGAGCTACTCTCAACGCGCTGGGAGGCAGCAGGAGGTGTGTGAGGCCAACTTAGTCGAGCTACTCTCAACGCGCTGGGAGGCAGCAGGAGGTGTGTGAGGCCAACTTAGTCTAGCTACTCTCAACGCGCTGGGAGGCAGCAGGAGGTGTGTGAGGCCAACTTAGTCTAGCTACTCTCAACGCGCTGGGAGGCAGCAGGAGGTGTGTGAGGCCAACTTAGTCTAGCTACTGTAATGGCCCACGGCCCTCCGACTCTCTCGCTCACACGGAAGAACACCAAGATTCAATAGAGTGTACGCTTCACCTTTGGTTTATTGAACCATCTGCTCTCCGGGCGGAGGTGTGTGAGGCCAACTTAGTCGAGCTACCTCCGGCTGGGGCGCGGGGTGTGTGGGCCAACTTAGTCTGCTACTTGCGCTGGGAGGCGGGTGTGTTGTGTATCTCGCTGGCGCAGCGGCAGCAGGGTGTCTGAGGCCAACTTAGTCAGCTGACTCCAACACACTGGGTATAGGAGTGTGTGAGGCGGTCGGTTCTCAACGCACAGGCAGTAGAGGTGTGTGGGCCTACACTACTCTCAACGCGCTGGAGGCAGCGGAGGTGTGTGAGGCAACTTATCGAGCTACTTCAACGCGCTGGGAGGCAGCAGGAGGTGTGTGAGGGGTTTAGCTCCGGCTGGGGTCTGCCGGTGGTGAGTGACGCCATCTAGCTCAGCGCACTGGTAGGCGCTGGTGGTGTGTGTAGTCTAGCTGCTACCGCGTGATAGTAGAGCTCATGTTCAGACTACTACACTACTCTCAACGCGCTGGGAGGCAGCAGGAGGTGTGTGAGGCCAACTTAGTCGAGCTACTCTCAACGCGCTGGGAGGCAGCAGGAGGTGTGTGAGGATCCCCACTTTCCCAAACAGACGCTTGAGACATCAGTTTTGTTTGTTTGTTGTTGTTTTACGTCCTAGCAACATCTAAGGTCATCTCAGGACAGGTACCGACTTGTGACAGTGCGCACTCATGACGACTTTATAGTGCTGTCCCACTGGGAAACCAGGCCGCCGGCACCCATGACCTGGTATCCCACTCAGTCACATTATCCTGACACTGAGCCAACCAGTCCTTGCCCTGTCCTAATAATGCCGAGCGCCTGGCTAGGAAGCAACAAGTATCAATTCTTAAGTCATTGGTTTGACTCGACCAGGGTTCGACCCCACGATCTACCAGCACGGGAGACGGACGCCCTAACTCATTCGGCCATCCCGTCTGGTCCCTGAGACATCAGAGCCTTGTTCACGGTGAGCCAATAGACTAGTTCGTCATTTCAACTGTGCATGCGCTGAAAACGGTGTCGACGGCAAAACAAAGGTGTACGGCCATTGACCTAGCCGATACACGCAATGAAAAACTTTGATTTTATTTTAAATTAACAGAAATACAGAATAATTTGGCGTAAACATGGATGTACGAATGCAATATAATAGTATAATGAATATATTTAACACATAACTATCCATAATTGAGCATTTTGAGCCAACAAACATAAAATTCCCCACAAAACAATCAGTCACTTTACAGGCTGATGTTTAAACACCATGTTTATTTCTTGTTCTAAATATTAAAATGTCAAATGTGTCAATAGAAACTTGTTTCAAATAAATATATATCCAAAGTCTCATTAACCATACTCATTTCTAGCTCTACAAATGTCATTAACCATAGGATATAAATATAAACATGAATAAACTAAGTAAACCTGACTCTGGCTATGGCTCTAACACTAGTCTGAGTGCCCATATTTGTCTAGATCTAAATGCAGATGGTATAAGATGTGCTGATTAGATTGATCTAAATGCAATGCTAGATAAAGATTCACATCTTACTTTATTATATATACATTTTTTAATTAGTATTCTACATCTCAAACAGGAGCTGAAATGAGCTGAAAGTAGCACATTTCGTAGCAGCAACCAGTGTCTTAGCATGCGCCATGGCTTCTCGTGGGTTTGTTTTGCTGGCACGCATCCCACAATGCACTGCGTGACTGGAATGACGAACTAGTCTAGATACATGATCGTGTGGCATTAGAGTGAGGTTTGTTGGGGGTTTGACATCCTGGCAACATATAAGGTCATATCAGGAGTGCGACTGGGTAGAAGACTAGGTCATTGTGGGGGTGATACTGTAGCCCAAGAGGTAGGCAGCACTATAAAGTCACCATGTCACTAGTGGCAATCCCGTCATATTTGGAGCTCAGATTTTGCTAGGACTTGAACCCCCCCCCCCCCCGCGTGACCATCCAATCACTGATTTAGTGATAAGCCCTCGATAACCATGCTGTCCCTCAGGGCGTAATCGATTAATCGACTCTGGTCACCCGAGCCACTTTTTGGTGCATGCGCACATCCTGCAGACTCGGGTCGAATAATCGAATAAGCTTCTCCACACTCGGGTGACAAAAATGGTGGCCCTTTTATTTGTTTTTTTAGTAGCCGATATAATTACAGCAAAATATGATTTAACTATTTTTTTGATGGCATAGTTTAGTGATATTTCCATTTCATTAATCTATGTTATTACAAAAAGAAAAGATGTATGACTAGTACCAGTGGCTGTTATCCTGCAGGATGGTACCAGTGCAAATGTGATGTCATTGCTCCTTGCAAACCCCAGCCAAGAGGTGGGTTACTGGGGTCGGGTAGTTTTGCATACGGCACGTGTATTTCTCGACTCCACTCGGGGTGTTAGATTTGAAATTCTGACGACTCAGGTGACCAGAGTCGCCCGGGTCGTGTTAATCGATTACGGCCTCAGAGACCCGCCATCATCTCAACTCACCGAGCGCGGTGGTCGAAGCAGTAGAACGCAGGCCTACCGTGCGGGAGATCGGAAGTCCGATTCTCGGTCGAGTCAAACTGGTCAGTGACTTTTCAAATTGAGACATTTCGTTTCCTAGCTTGGCACTCAGCATTAATAGGATATGGCAAGGACTGGTTAGCTCAGTGCCAGGATAATGTGACTGAATGGGATACCGGGTCATTGTGCTGGCAGCCCGATTTCCCAATGGGACAGCACTATCACATCGCCATGAGTGTGCACTGTTGCAAGTCGGTACCCTTCCTGATATGACCTTAGATGTTGCCAGGACGTAAAACTCCAACAACCAACCAAATAGCACTGCGGAAACCTGTTGTCACATGACACTGCTGCGAGTATATTTCAGTAAAACCTCTCTAATTGACGACCTCCACAGATTGACCACTCCCCTATATCGATCGCTTTATTTGGGACCCGAACGATGACCCATACAATACCATTGTAATGATAAATAAGCTCCCTGAAACCGACTACAGTAAAAATGTCTCTAAATCGACCGACCATGGGACCGACTATAAGTGGTGCATTTAGGGAGGTGGTCGGCTTAGAGAGTTAGAATATCCTCACAATTTTATTGGTGGGACCCAGATAAAGCAATAGATATAGGGGAGTGTTCGATCTGTAGAGGTGGTCGGTTAGAATGGTTTGACTGTACCTCCCTAAATGAAGCATTTAAAATCGGTCCCAGGAGTGGTCGATTTAGAGAGGTTTGTTTACTTCCGGTGTCGTCACGAAGCGGGAAACTGAAGGGTGAGTGTACATAGCAACCCCAATCACTCACCTAGCAACAGCCACATCCAAACACAAACCGAGTACCTGGTGCAGAGTGCCTCCAACCCCTTAGTACATCTCAGCTCCGTGTAGTCTACACAATCTGTCTTCATTGTTTTGTGTCTGCGTTGTGGCATGGCGTGGCGTTTGTTTGCGGGAGTGGTAAATATCTTCTCTGGACTATTCCAATGAATACATCTTTTCCAGACTATTCCCTGAATATATCTTTTCCAGACTATTCCTCTGAATATATATCTTTTCTGGACTATTCCGTTGAATATATCTTTTCCAGAGTATTCCCTGAATATATCTTCTCTGGACCATTCCTCTGAATATATATCTTTTCCCGACCATTCCTCAGAATATATATCTTTTCCGGACCATTCCTCAGAATATATGTCTTTACCAGACCATTCCTCAGAATATATATCTTTTCTGGACCATTCCTCTGAATATATATCTTTTCTGGACTATTCCGCTGAATATATCTTTTCCAGACTATTCCCTGGATATATCTTTTCCGAACCATTCCTCTGAATATATATCTTTTCTGGACTATTCCGCTGAATTTATCTTTTCCAGACTATTCCCTGAATATATCTTTTCCAGACCATTCCTCTGAATATATATATTTTCCGGACCATTCCTCGGAATATATATGTTTTCCGGACCATTCCTCAGAATATATATGTTTTCCGGACCATTCCTCGGAATATATATGTTTTCCGGACCATTCCTCGGAATATAATCTTTTCCGGGCCATTCCTCTGAATATATATCTTTTCCGGACCATTGTTCGGAATATATATGTTTTCCGGACCATTCCTCTGAATATATATGTTTTCCGGACCATTCCTCAGAATATATATCTTTTCCGGACCATTCCTCTGAATATATATGTTTTCCGGACCATTCCTCAGAATATATATCTTTTCCGGACCATTCCTCTGAATATATAGGTTTTCCGGACCATTCCTCAGAATATATATCTTTTCTGGACCATTCCTCTGAATATATATCTTTTCTGGACTATTCCGCTGAATATATCTTTTCCAGACTATTCCCTGGATATATCTTTTCCGAACCATTCCTCTGAATATATATCTTTTCTGGACTATTCCGCTGAATTTATCTTTTCCAGACTATTCCCTGAATATATCTTTTCCAGACCATTCCTCTGAATATATATATTTTCCGGACCATTCCTCAGAATATATATGTTTTCGGACCATTCCTCGGAATATATATGTTTTCCGGACCATTCCTCGGAATATATATGTTTTCCGGACCATTCCTCGGAATATAATCTTTTCCGGACCATTCCTCTGAATATATATGTTTTCCGGACAATTCCTCTGAATATATATGTTTTCCGGACCATTCCTCAGAATATATATCTTTTCCGGACCATTCCTCTGAATATATAGGTTTTCCGGACCATTCCTCAGAATATATATCTTTTCCGGACCATTCCTCAGAATATATATCTTTTCCGGACCATTCCTCTGAATATATATCTTTTCCGGACCATTCCTCAGAATATATACCTTTTCCGGACCATTCCTCTGAATATATATCTTTTCTGGACTATTCCGCTGAATATATCTTTTCCGGACTATTCCCTGAATATATATATATCTTTTAATACTGTAGTAAATGCCGAGCTGCGTTAATACAGGAAGGACTATTAGTAGTTCAGTGCAACCTCTTTCTACATCAGCACTCACATGGACTCCCCGCGTAGTTTACAGCAACAAGCAAATACTAATAGAATAAAGACTAAAGCCCCAGCCAGACCTCACCGGACTGAGGAAACCGACAGAAAACGGACACTGTCCGGTGAAATGCGTCAATGTACGGTTTATACACAGTACCCATCCGGCATGTCTGTTCTATCTCCGCTGGTGTCTGGTACACGTTTTGAACATGCACAAAACTTGTACCGGACACCTCCGGACTGGCGTGTACGGTTGATGTCCGTTTTAAGTCCGTTTCGTTCGTTTTGTCCGTTTCATGTCCGTTACCCATCCGTTAGGTGTCCGGTTTGCTTCCTGCAGTGTCCGTTGACGGTGCTGGGAGAATTCGGTCCGTCCGTTTTCGGCGCGTCCGTGATCAGTCTGGTAGGTGTCCGGTTGGTGTGCGATTGGTATCCGGTTGGTGTCCGGTCCGTCCGTTTGACATTCGGTTTTCGCCTGTCGGTTGACCGTTGCTTGTCCGTTGTTATCCGGTGTCGTCCGTTTTATCGTCCGTTTATCGTCCGTTTATCGTCCGGTGGCTATTCGTTAATGTACGTTGCTTGTCCGTTGAAAGCGCTACATTTCGACACATTTCAATACACTTTGATTTGACACCGGACACCAACGGACTAGACAATTCTTTGTCCTGTGGTGTCCGGTACTCAGTCCGGTAAGGTCTGACTGGGACTTAAGGCAGGAACTGGTGAACTTACAGAGACAAACAACTGGCACCCACCACCTACTTACCAGATATTCCACTAATACCTAGTATAAATAAACGGAGAAACTATTGCTACCGTACCATCTCCTTAGCATGAGATTATGTAGTCACAGTACCGTGACGACAGTCAATTATGCTACAATCACGGTTTCACTCAGAGTTAGGCTTAGGCTTAGAGTTAAATATTCTGGGTAGGCATTGACCGGATCTAAAAGAAGGGTACCGTGATACTAGACTGCCGATCTATATCAAGGGTACCGTGATACTAGACTGCGAATCTATATCAAGGGTACTGTGATACTCGACTGCCGATCTATATCAAGGGTACCGTGATACTAGACTGCCAATCTATATCAAGGGTACCATGATACTAGACTGCCAATCTATATCAAGGGTACCGTGATACTACACTACCAATATATATCATGGGTACTGTGATGCTAGACTGCCGATCTATATCAAGAGTACTGTGATACTAGGCTGCCGATCTATATCAAGGGTGCCGTGATACTAGACTGCCGATCTATATCAAGGGTACCGTGATGCTAGACTACCGATCTATATCAAGGGTGCCGTGATACTAGACTGCCGATCTATATCAAGGGTACTGTGAGACTAGACTGCCAATCTATATCAAGGGTACTGTGATGCTAGACTGCCGATCTATATCAAGAGTACCGTGATACTAGACTGCCGATCTATATCAAGGGTACTGTGATAGTAGACTGCCGATCTATACCAAGGGTACCGTGATACTAGACTGCCGATCTATATCAAGGGTACTGTGATGCTAGACTGCCAATCTATATCAAGAGTACCATGATACTTGACTGCCAATCTATATCAAGGGTACCGTGATACTAGACTGCTGCTCTATATCAAGGGTACTGTGATGCTAGACTGCCGATCTATATCAAGGGTACTGTGATGTTAGACTGCCGATCTATATCAATGGTACTGTGATGCTAGACTGCCGATCTATATGAAGGGTACTGTGATGTTAGACTTCAATCTATATCAAGGGTGCTGTGATGCTAGACTGCTGATCTATATCAAGGGTACTGTGATGTTAGACTGCCGATCTATATCAAGGGTACTGTGATACTAGACTGCCGATCTATATCAAGGGTACTGTGATGCTAGACTGCTGATCTATATCAAGGGTACTGTGAAGCTAGACTGCCAATCTATATCAAGGGTACTGTGATGTTAGACTGCTGCACCGCTGTCACGGTACCATTATTTTAGAATACCCTACCAGCGCCAGTGGCGCCACCGCCAGCAGGGTATACTCCGCCAGTTTGCGCCACTTCCTCGCCGATTGGAAACAACACTGAATCAGAAGGCAAGGCAGCTGACTACATTACCACCACACTCCACACCCACCCCCACCCCCACACTGACACCAGCTTCTAGCCTTCCTACCATACACAAGCCCCTGCACAGGCTCATCAGATATGCACCCCAGACAGCCAACCCCATCCCCCCTACACACACACGTCCCACTCAGTCACTGGATACATGGTTAGTGGTGGGGGTGGGGGTGGGGGTGGGGGGTGCAGATGATTCTTACCAGTTGGATGAACCTGATTTCATCTGAGCATGCACTGACCGGAATCTGGAGAGCGCAGGAAGTGGGGGAGGGGGTGGGGAGGGTAGGGAATGGATTGCGTGGTGGGGGGGGGGGGGTGTTACCGTAATATGTGTCTCTGCACACATATTAGTATATCTATTTATCACCAAATATGTTGCACTAATTAAATGACTATCAGCCACATTTGGTGTTTCATTTAAGAGTAATTAAGGATTGAATTTACATTAAAACAGAAAGATTTTTATTTATTGCACCTCATATCTTGGTGGTATTGTTAAACTGGCAAAAAAACATCTGCAGATTTTATATTTATGTGATGAGGGAAATGATCTGGTATTTGTGTTCTAGCAAACTACCTCTTATTTATGGTAACTGCTGCCTCATGACATTGCTAAGAGTGAGTGTGTGCATTACCGACAGTGGCTGGCTCTGGGAGTGTGCGAATCAAATACCCACCCCGACCCACCCACACTCACAATAACTGTGTGTGTGTGGGGGGGGGGGGGGTGCAGAGGGCAGTGATAAGTGTTCTACAAAGCAACCCTAAAGCTGAGATTCCTTACACGCGGTATGCGGTCTGCGAATGCGAATGCGATGCGCAAAAAATCGAACCCTTGAGTCTGGGTGCAACTACGGGATGCGAATGCGAATGCGAATGCGAATGCGAATGCGACAACTCGATCGGTCCCTGTAGCGATCGGTCCGGCATGCGGCATGCGACACGGGGTGCGAATAGAAAAGCATCAGTCGCATTTGTCCATTGATATAAGGCTGGAGGAGGCGACTGATAATTACGGACAGTCAGGACAAGGTAGAGCGCGGACCTGTTAGGAAGCAGTCTCCAATAAAGGTAGGAACCCCCACGAGTAGAAATAGCACACATAAAGACAAAATAATGGTGCTGCGAATAGAAAAGCATCAGTCGCATTTGTCCATTGATATAAGGCTGGAGGAGGCGACTGATAATTACGGACAGCTGGTCTTCATGAGAAATATGAAGCAGTCTTCATATTTGGGACGGTCCTAACATCCTTCAAAGCAGCTAAACTGAGCCATGTTTGGACCGTCCCATTCTTCATATTTCTCATGAAGACTGCTTCCTAACAGGTCCGCGCATAGACCTACATGTTTGCACCGTCCCATTCTTCATATTCTCATGAAGACTGCTTCCTAACAGGTCCGCGCATAAACCTACATGTTTGCACCGTCCCATTCTTCATATTTCTCATTTCTGTGTTTATGTGTGGTGACAGAAAGAATGAAAGGCACATGGGTGCACACTTTTATATGCTGCTTACCACATGCCGCACGCCGCATGCCATGTGTAAGGAATCTTCCCATTCGCATACCGCATGCCGCTTGCCGCATGCCGCATGCCGCATGCCGCTTACCGTGTGTAAGGAATCCTAGCTTTAAGCTAAGATTCCTTATACGCGGTACGCGGTA
This sequence comes from Branchipolynoe longqiensis, assembly GCA_030323885.1. Classification (NCBI taxonomy): domain Eukaryota; kingdom Metazoa; phylum Annelida; class Polychaeta; order Phyllodocida; family Polynoidae; genus Branchipolynoe; species Branchipolynoe longqiensis. The sequence goes on from CM059197.1 coordinate 86,790,850, forward strand.
TGCGAATGGGAGGATTCCTTCTACGCAGTAAGCGGCAAGCGGCTCCCCACCACCACCACTAACATATGTTTCCACTCAGCACCCCTGTGTGTGACCGTTCCGTAATGATCAGTCGCCTCTCCTATTCTAAAACTAATGGACACGTGCGACTAAGGTTTCTATTCGCATACCACATGCCGCATGCTGCATGCCGCATGCCGCATGCCACATGCCGCATGCTGCACCGATCGCTACAGGGACCGATCGAGTTGTCACATTCGCATTCGCATTCGCATTCGCATACAGCATGTAGGGGATGTAGCCCATTGACTTCAAGGCGTTTCGATTTTTTGTCGCATTCGCATTCGCATACCGCATACCGCATACCGCGTGTAAGGAATCTTAGCTTTAATTGGGTTATTTCTCCGTCCTCCCCCCCCCCATCCCCTCCCCATCAGACATGTGTTGTGGTTGATGGGGAGGGGGTCATTAGGCTAGTGGATGTCAAACAGTTGGTCATTCTGACATTTCTTTTGGAGGAAACCCACTGCCCACAAGATACACTTTCCGATAAGCAGCAAGGGGTCTTTTATATGCACTTTCCCACAGACAGGACAGCACATATCACAGCCTTTGATGAACCAGTTGTGGACCACTGGTTCCGACATGACGTAAAAAACAAGTACCAACCAATCAAGCTAAGTACCTGTTTCCAACTAGCAACTAGTTGTTTTATCTTGTAAATACCTGCGTGTTTTGCTCTCTTCTCTTCCTTTTCCTCCCCCTTAATAGATTCAATCCACACCGGGCCGTAGACAGATAATGGATAGAGTTTTGGTTGGTTGTTGGAGTTTTATATCCTGGCAAATTCCAAGCGCATATCAGGACGGGTATCGATTTGTGACAATGCGCACTCATGGTGACTTTATAGTGCTGCCCCACTGGGAAATCAGGCTGCCAGCACCATGACCCGATATCCCACTCAGTCACATTATCCAGACACTGAGCTATCCTGTCCTTGTGCTGTCCTATTAATGCCGAGCACCAGGCTAGGAAGCCACAGGTATCTATTTGATAAGTCATTGCTTTGACTCGACCGGGATCCGCACGCGAGGCCCGCGCTCTACCGATTCGGCCACTGGACTCGATACATGGATAGAGAGATTAGGTTAGTAAATACATGCTCCAAGGAATAGCGCATCAGACCGGATGGTCCAGTGGTTAGGCCACCCGCTTCTCCTATGGGATATCGCAGGTTCAATCCCCGGTGGAGCCAAATTAAGATTTTACCAATGTTATCGTTGTCGCTACCTTTCCTGGCAATGAGCATTAATAGGCATTACAAGCACAAGATGGCCCAGTGTCAGGATACGTTGACTGAGTGGGATATCGTGGCATGGTGCCAGCAGAATGCTATCCCAGTGGGGTAGCCCAGGACAGTGCACCTCATGTTTGTTGGTGTGGTGTCCTAGCAACACCTAAGGTCATAATCAGGACACGTACAAACTTGTGACAGTACGCACTCATGGCGACTTTATAGTGCTGCAACTGGGAGACCCGGCTGTTGGGTCCATGATGCGATTCACATTTTCCTGATACCGAGCAATCCAGTCTTTGCCCTATCCTAGTAATGCTGAGCACCAGGCCAGGTCGCAACAAGTACAGAGGTACCAAGTCTCCGAATTTGGCAGGAGATAGCCCAAAAATATAGCAATATAACCCCGATCTCCCAATTTCCCACTTTTAATTTTAATCTCTTGCCAAAGAATCATTTCAAAGAATCATTTCAGTGTGCTCTTTTTTATATTTATCCATATTTTTAATCAAAACGCACCAGAACGCACCATGTTGTGGCCCTTTCTAATTTATGGAAGAGAGGCTTAAAAAGCGATACTTGTCGCTTCCAGGCCAGGCGCTCTGCGTTATTAGGGTAGGACAAAGACTGGTCTCCCAGTGAGGCAGCATTATAAAGTCGGCGACCATTTTCATGGGTTGTTTTTGATCTCAAGGAAGTTGCCGGTGACTGGGTTCTTTGGTCGCAAGTGGTTGCAAAATGGTCGCAAGCAGTCGCAAGCCATAGTGTAACAGGTGCTTAAGCAACCGGTCAACACGCAGCATTACCCCATCCTGATATGACCTTAGATGTTGCCAGGACGTAAAACTCCAACAATGCAGCATTAGGCCTACTACCATTTAAATGCATGTAATGTTGCAGTCACACTACGACGACAAGGGCGACGAGTGACCAACGAGTTGGACTTTTGGGAACTCGTCGGATCTCGTTCGAATCTCGTTACGGTCTCGTTAAGGTGTCATCGCAACTCGTCCGCTCTCATCGCCTCTCGTCGCCTCTCGTCAGCAAGTCGTCGAGGTTTTGGACATGTTGAAAAAGTTGGATGTAGCTCGACGAGTTCAGAACTCGTTCGCATCACGTCACGGTCAAGTTACCGTCACGTTACGGTCTCGTCTTCGACGTTACGTACTCGTCGCGCTCTCAAATCTTCAGGTAAATAAATAATCTACAGGCTGGAAGAAAATGAATGAACTGTTCTAACGCTACTATTTACCACCCACTTCCCCCTCACTCACGATGTGTGTGTTATTTTCTAGTAAGACTCAGCTGTCGCTGAGTAAATATGTCCTGTCCTGTGAGGGATAACATCGGATATGAATGACCGAGCGATAATAGGGGACAACAGGCCAATAGTGATGAGGTGGCGGAGGGGTTTAGCTATCGGCCACCGACATCCGCACCCAGAAGGCATTGCGGCATTGATCGGAAGCAGGGCGGGTGGGCGAGGTGGAGCAGGGGGCCATGTTACCAACAACGCATTAAGAATAGGACCCAAAACTAATGCAAGTTCAGTACCAATGAAGCGATGTTAAAGCTGCATAATTACATGAAAGCATCACATTTTCTAAACCCAAAACAGGCAGCTAGATTTGATCCTCCATATCTAACTTAAAGCCTCATAGTCCGATGCAGCGTCAACTTTTCAAAACCAAAGCAATTATCAAGATTTGATTCTACATATCTAACTTAGATCATCATCATGCTGTCGGTCGCGATGCGACAAAGACTGCTTTCATTACTGCAGGTATTGCAGGTATTGCAGGTATTGCAGGTATAGCAAAACCTCAGGGAGTTTGACACCCCTTCCCTGCAGAGTTGTAAACCACTGCCTTGTGGTACAGGTTCTTGACAGAACCGAAGGCTAAGGGAGCAAACCCTAAACAGAAAACCATGTCACTGTGGCAGCATTAAGGGCGGTTGATGTACGGAACTCCCAACATCTCCCGACCAGCCACTGCAGGGACAAATAGTTTTGCGCCTGTCTTGACATGTTCTTGCCGGTGTGAAACCTCTATTTGCTCCCCGAGAGAGTGTCGCTGGTAACTTGCAAAAGCCAGCAGCACTTCAACACTTTTGCAGGCAGCTTTCATGAAATGTACAACCGCACAAAACACCATACCGGCTTGGTCGTCGCCCGGGTTACCAAGGACTGCGCTAACTTAGATACTGATGTACTTATTAAGCATTTGTTGCCACATAAAACGGAATACCTAGTCCATTTAATAGAACATGTTACCACAGAAGCCTATGTGGTCAGAGTTGTGGCGTGCTTGCCAAAACTAATTTTACATGTTTGTACTTCAATTTTCTCAAAGGTTAGGCATTTAAAATAAAAGTTACTTCAAAGTAAAGTGAGGTAGATTATAACAATCAACTCAATCTGAAACCCAAAGCCATCGGACTATGCAACTTATTGATACTATTACTAGTTTACTTATTACATATGTTGCTGAATAGAAAATATGCCAAGTTAATTTAATAGAACATGTTACTGCTGAAGCCTATGGTGGCTAGTATTTGTCGGTGCGCATGCCCACATTAAGATTCCATGGGGTTTTTTTTACTTCAAATATCCATACTCAAAGTTAGCCATTTACAATCAAAGTTAATTAGTATTCAACCAAATATGTTTAACTTAAAAAAACTATATGAGAGAAACTCAAAAGAATCGGACTCTGAAACTGTAATATGACTTTTGGGGAGATCGTAGGATTCGAACCCTGGTTGAGTCAAACCAATGACTTAAAAATTGATACTTGTCACTTCCTAGACAGGCGTCCGGCATTATTAGGAGAGGGCAAGGACTGGTTGGCTCAGTGTCAGGTTAATGTGACTGAGTGGGATATCCAGTCATGGTGCTGGCAGCCTGGTCTCCCAGTGGGGCAGCACTATAAAGTCCCCATGAGTGCGCCCTGTCACAAGTCGTTACCTGTCCTGATATGACCTTAGATGTTGCTAGGACACAACAACAAACAAATCATTAGGATATGGCAAGGACTGGTTAGCTCAGGGTCAGGATAATGTGACTGACTGTGATATCAGGTCATGGTGCCGGCGACCTGATTTCCCAGTGGAGCAGCACTATAAAGTCACCATGAGTGTGCGCTGTTACAAGTCGGTACCCATCCTGATATTACCTTAGGACGCAAAACTCCAACAACCAACCAAACCAACCTTAGAATTCAACGAAATATATTTAATCTAAAAGTACATCCCAGAAACTGGAAAGCATCGAACTCTGCAACGTTAATATCCAAGAACCATCGTCGGCTGGTAGGAACACCGCCCCCCCCCCCCCAGAGGCGGGGGTGGTGGCGTCACGCTTCACTTGGCACAGCGTTAAATGGATCAGCAGGCTGGCTCGCACAGACTGGACTCGGTCCGTGGCACATCCTGCAGGCGCCAATGGCGGCTTTATCACTTCCGGTTCACTGCGCAGAGGCAGATGAACGCCCGCCGCGCAGCTCTCAATTCGAGGCCACTGTGTGATAATAGGGCCACGTCAATCAATGAAGTGTTTGGATACACTCAGCACCCCAACCATCATCATTGCATTGGTGAGTCATGTTATGTATACACTCAGCACCCGAACCATCATCATTGTATTGGTGTCCATGTTATGTATACACTCAGCACCCCAACCATCATCATTGTATTGGTGTCCATGTTATGTATACACTCAGCACCCCAACCATCATCATTGTATTGGTGTCCATGTTATGTATACACTCAGCACCCCAACCATCATCATTGTATTGGTGTCCATGTTTGCATATATACACTCAGCACCCCAACCATCATCATTGTATTGGTGTCCATGTTATGTATACACTCAGCACCCCAACCATCATCATTGTATTGGTGTCCATGTTATGTATACACTCAGCACCCCAACCATCATCATTGTATTGGTGAGTCATGTTATGTATACACTCAGCACCCCAACCATCATCATTGTATTGGTGTCCATGTTATGTATACACTCAGCACCCCAACCATCATCATTGTATTGGTGTCCATGTTATGTATACACTCAGCACCCCAACCATCATCATTGTATTGGTGTCCATGTTATGTATACACTCAGCACCCCAACCATCATCATTGTATTGGTGTCCATGTTATGTATACACTCAGCACCCCAACCATCATCATTGTATTGGTGTCCATGTTATGTATACACTCAGCA
>CM059197.1:86796871-86884566 GCA_030323885.1 Branchipolynoe longqiensis
ACATATATTGGTATGCAAAAAATATATCGACATGATGTACAAGTCCCCACAGGACCTCCCCCAGTGGCAAGTGGAAGTATATGAGTGGGGCACAAACCAGTATATACCCCTATGGTTGGTTGGAGGTTCCTCTATTGTTTGGGATTCATAGCTATACCAACACAGTACTATCAAGGGCAGTTCTGGCTGGTAGCCATGTGTTGTAACTAATGAATTATTTCCTAATATTCACTGTTAATTTACTCAATCCGGTCCCAACTAAATGTCCTAGGAATATCCAAGAAATTAGATATAATTGTTGGCTTTCTAGTGATGTATTCCAATATGAAAACATTCCACAACTCAGTGTGCCATAACCATATTTTTGAACCTGATAACTATATATTTAGCCACCATAGCCCAGTGGTCTCCAGCAAAAAAATGCGGAAATCAAGCCAAGATTATTATCCATAATAGGCAGTATAAATCTTCAATAAAAAATTATACCGATGGCGAATTTCCACGAAAATGCGGATTTTCTCCCATATACTTAGCAATGTCAGTGAATCACAGAAAAATGACGGAAGTCAGGTTTCAACTAGTCTTGTTGTGACTGTATTATCATCACCCATATCTAACTCATTCTTGTTTGGGTTTTATGTTCTAGCAACATCTAATGTCATATAAGAATAGGATTCCAATTATCTAAATGTTGTCATATAGGCCCATATCCAGATTTCTTTTTAATTTTGCTTAACGTTAATCGGTAAATATTTTTAAAATCGCTGAAATCCGCGAAACCGAGATCTTTCATCCTGATTAATAAGAATGTTCTAAACATACAAAACATGACTTAAATACAATTGATAGCAACATGTTCACCTTAAATACTCGTGCACTCATTGAGCATTTATTAGTTTGTTGCTGTGCATCAAACAATTACTTCAAATATCTCCATTTAAAGTAAGTATATTTATATTACAATTATATTATATTTTATATTAAAAAATATGGCACAAACTTAAAGCCATCAGATTATACAACTTTAATATCAGTCATATGGCTAGAGATTCTAATAACATGTCCACCTGTGAAGGTGTGGGTCATCCTATCGATCCTGCTCAGTGAACCCATTTGCCGTTTGGGTTATTTTCCATTCCCACCAGGGGTCCACAACTGGTTCATCAAATGATGTGGTATGTGCTGTCCTGTATGTGGGAAAGTGCATATAAAAGACCCCATGCTGTTTATCGGAAAGAGTAACCTATGTGGCGACAGCAGGTTTCCTCCAGGGAATGATGTCAGAATGACCAAATCAATGTGCTCTTGCGGCATCATCAAATAAAACGAGCTTTATTTTTACGAGTTTTAGAGCCTCTGAGTGATTTCATCTCTTGCCGGCAACTGTATCGACAGTGTTTCATACATACTATCAACTGCCGCTTTGTACATGTTCATTATGAATTTCCGCTTCACCTTCAATGTGGGCCCTGTAGGAAATGAAGAAAGCCACTATGAGACAGAAACTTACACGCAATTCTAATTAACCTTTCACAGGGCTGCCAACATTGGAAAATGAAAAACCAGAAGATCTTAAGGGATGTTAAATTGATGTGTTGGGGGTACTCCCACATAAATTTATTTGACAAGTAATCCGTGAGATTGATTTAATATTACTGTGATGGGCCCTTTGTTGGCCACCCGGAACTTGACCGCAGCCCCACTGTCTACTAAGAAATAACCAATAGCCCCTTCACACACACTAGAACATACCAGCGTCTAACATGCGGAGGTGGAATCAACAAATAGGCGCCTACCACGAGGGTGAGATAGGTCGCAACCCTGATGCTGTACTATGTACCTCAGACAGTTATCAAGAGGACCAGAAGCTAAGGCTGAAACGCACTGTGCTATTTGCCTCATACCATCCCACAATACTGTATCAAACGGGATTCTATCCTCGGCGTCGATCACTGGCGGTCCCGTGCTAGCATCAGACTGCACACCGGCTTCCTTGAAAATAACCACCAGATCCGCAGCAGCGGTTTCTGGGCTTACCATTTGGATTGGGCCGAAGTCCTTACGGTCCAACCCTACGTGTTTAACACTGACCTAGCCTTCCCATCCCTGCCTCTTTCTTTGCAGTTGTTCCAGCTTCGCCTATCCATGCCAGAATTGTCCCGTCCTTCTCAATCGCCAGCCAAAACCGCTTCCTCCAGGGAACATCTCGCTCTGCCACACTGAATCGGCCAGTGTCCAAAAGCAAAGCAACAACCACGCTCATGATCTCGAGCCCGTGTCTCCCTTCGCACGGTCCTCCCACAAGCCGACAACCCTGATGGGCCTGGCCCAATGCTGGTTGATGGCGCCACAGGCTTCTGCTTGGCAACCATCTCTTTCACCCAGTCCTTCACTATGAGCTTGTGAGCTATAGCCCCCCAGATTTTGGCTGGAAGTTTGGACTCCATCCATCACCATGCAGTCCCCGTGGCGCTGTGAATGCTGCCACCTTGACCTCATACTCGCTGTCTGAATCACTCCCGAGACGGACAGCTTCCACAGGGGTGGGGCATGCAGCACAACCTGCATTAGTGCAGTAGTCATCCACCACCTCCAACGTCTCCTCTAGAGATGACTTGCCCAGCCTCCAGTGATCATATGCTGCGCGCTACTCTCCCGGATCCATCAGTGAGTACTACACCACCTTATTTTCGATGGCGCGCTCGCTCAACCCGGTCCCGATTGCAGCCCGTCGGGTATCGACCTACAGCTGCTGGCCATAGGTGCAGAAAGACCGCTCTGGGCTGTCTGGACGCATTTCTTCCAGGTGGCCCAATGGACTAAAGGGTCGTCCAACCGGAATTTATACGACAGGATCGGGAGCAGCTCCCTCATCGTCACCAACCCCCTGCATTGCTAAGCCTCCACGCAGTACTTCGCTGGTCCTCGTCGTAACAAGGGCAACTGCTGGGTGAGCGCTACATCCTCATCCCACATATTAGACCTCATGTCCATAGTGAAATCCTGCCACCTGGTATTCCAATCTTGGTCAATACACGTGAACGGCTTAGGAAGCAACATGGGCACCCTCACAGAACCTGGGCCTGAGCGCTCCACACGTTCGTCTCCATCTCCGATAGATCATGTTGGAAATGCACCTAGGCCGATCCACCCCCTATCGCAAGCGGTTCATGAATCACATCTGTGATTGCCAGATGATCCGCGATCAACTGCCTCTCTTCTGGGGTGATACGATGGGTCATTGGCAACCACGGCACAGCCGTGACCTGTGTCGCAGCATCCCCGCCCCCTCGTGCACATTTACTCCGATTTCCAATGCACACAGCATCCTGCACAACACCCCTCTGTTGTTGTGTCGGGACCCCTCCTCCCTTGCCATAGTAGGAGAGGTTACCTGCAACCCTGATCCACCTGAAGCTTTCCCCCCCACCACCTGAGGCGAGAAGCTCCCGATATCACCATTATCAGAGCCACAAGCATGACGCAAACTTTCCTCATACTCTGGGCATCACTGCGGTAACTGCGCCCCACACGTACAGGCCACACAACTCCCCCGGCCCTCAAAGCTGCGCCTAAACGCTGCCTTCTAAACGCTGCGTCTAAACGCTGCACTTTCCTCGGAAAGGGCCACCATAGCTTCACTGAGCTCATGCTCATACCTGCGGCTCTCCTTTTCCCGTCTCACACTCAACGCATCTTGCTGAGAGATCCGCTCCGTCCTCCTAGTTCAAGCAGCTTGCTGCACCCCACCTACACCACCCCACACACACCACACCTACACCACACTCACCTACATCCTCACCATACACACCTACACCCTCACCACACACGCCTACACCCCCACCACACACCTACACCACCACACACACACCAAACACCTACACCCCCACCAGATCCCAAAACCCCCACCACACACCTACACCCCCACCACACACCTAACCCTCACACTTACACCCCCACCACACACACACCTACATCCCCACCACATCCCTAAGTGCCCACCACACACACCCACCCCCACCACACACCTACACCACCAATACACCTCCACCCTTCTTTCCAACCATGATGGCCGACTTGGACCGGGAACGGGTGCTGCCACCAAGTGCATAGCGAGAGAAATGGCTCATGAGAGGTCCTCATTGCTTAACCTTAGATTTGCCATTAGACACGGCTGAACGCACACAGAGCTGTGAGTCATGCGCCACACCTGACCCCTACCCCGCTATCGATGCACGGAAAAGGTCAGGGGGGGGGGGGGGGAGTCGCTCTAATTGTGCCCAATAACTACTTTGAGTACCACCACTTAACATGTCACCTTGTGCGACGCGAGGTGTCCGCGGGGCTTTGCCACACAGCCCCACACAGTTGTTGACGGCCGACTGTCACGTATAACACCTGAACCTGTGCTGGAATGAATGCCATAACTCACATTATTAAACACAAGCAATGGGAGGGTGCAACGCGGGTGCGACGTGGTTCTGCAACCATGGAAGCACATGCACCATCCGCTATGGTGTCCGCCTCCGCATGCCCAATCACCTCCAGGTGACTTGGACGCCCACTGGGTAGGCGGGAGGCAATCCCCTCCATACCTAATTATGAAGAGAACACCATATTAAGGATTTTTCCCGGCTATGGACCACACTCGTCTCCTTACGCACAAAGGTGAGACCTGGTCATAACACCAGTGTGATCGGCCCCTTTGTTGGCTGCCCGGAACGTGACCCTCACGCTGTAGATACCCCAAGCAAGCAGGAGAACGAGTACACTTGCTTCTTTATCGTCTTTATTTGCTCTCCGCTCACTGCGGCGTCCACCATCAAGTGCCCACGTCAACTTCCTCGAGGGGGAAGGTTACACTAGCCGCAGGTAGTAGATGGCAGCCCTGTCGAGGCACTGCCTGGCGGCTACCATACTGCCACCTAGCGCAGTAAACTGCAATGGTGACGGAGCAGTCCTTGCTGCCACCGTATGGTAGTGGAGCTCATGTCTGGACTACTACCGTACTATATTAATGGTATTGCAGGGTTGCCAACATTGGAAAATTAAAAACCGGAAGATCGGCGTAAGGTGATGATGGGACATAAAATATTGTACACCTTATGGTGAAACTGTAAGGGTTGGCAAACCTGCTTTCAATACCAAGAATCATTTCCTGGTCTACAATTTAGTACAATACTGATTGCTTAATGCTGTATAGACCGATGAAGCATCAAATTTTCAAAACCAAAACAATTATGTAGATTTGATTCTACGTATCTAACTTAGATAATAATGCACATAGTAAACATTTGTTGCCACATATAATGGAATACTGGGCAATTATAATAGTTCCTGTTACAGCTAAAGCCTATGAGGTCAGAGTTTTGCCGTGTTTGCCAAAATTAATTTGGCATGATTGCACTTCAAATATCTCAAAAGGTAGCCATTTAAATTAGAGTTACCACAAAGTAAAGTAATACCCCTGTCACACTACGACGTTTCTCTCCAACGCACGTTGATGTGTGTGGTTTTTTGGTGAAACATCGGGAAACGTCGGGAAATGTTAGGGGGACGTTATGCGAACGTCGGTACACGTCGGTACACTATCCTGGACGTCGAGAGTCGCCGGGGGACGTCGGCGAGCGTAGGTCGCTAATGGTTTTTAGCATGTAAAAAAAAAACAACGACTGACAGCGCGCGCAAATTTATGGGTAAGGACGTTAGGAGGACGTCGACACAAGTTACAAGCGCGTTGGAGGGACGTTGCTTGCGCGTTGCTCTGTGTGTGTCTCTGTGTCTCTATGTGTGTCTGTGTGTGTATTTCTCTGTGTATCTGTGTATGTGTGTGTGTCTCTGTGTGTGTCTCTGTGTGTGTGTCTCTGTCTGTGTCTCTGTATGTGTCTCTGTCTGTGTCTATGTATGTGTCTCTGTCTGTGTCTCTGTGTCTGTTTCTCTGTCTGTGTCTCTGTGTCTGCCTCTGTCTGTGTCTGTGTCTATGTCTGTGTCTCTGTCTGTGTCTCTGCCTGTGCCTGTGTCTGTGTCTCTGTCTGTGTCTCTGTCTGTGTCTATGTCTGTGTCTGTGTCTCTGTCTGTGTCTCTGTGCCTGTGTCTATGTATGTGTCTCTGTCTGTGTATCTGTCTGTGTCTGTGTCTCTGTCTGTGTGTGTCTCTGCGTGTGTCTCTGTGTCTATGTGTTTCTGTGTATGTGTGTGTGTGTCTCTGTGTGTGTGTGTCTGTATGTCTGTGTGTGTTTCTGTCTGTGTGTGTGTCTCTGTGTATGTCTCTGTATATGTGTGTGTATGTCTCTGTGTGTGTCTCTGTGTATGTCTCTGTGTATGTGTGTGTATCTGTGTCTCTCTGTCTGTGTGTGTGTCTCTGTGTATGTGTGTGTCTCTGTGTGTATTTGTGTCTCTGTGTGTGTCTCTGTGTACGTGTGTGTGTCACTGTGTGTGTCTATGTGTATCTGTGTGTGTCTGTGTGTGTATATGTGTCTCAGAGAGAGAGACAGAGGCACAGGCACAGACACAGACAGACACATATACAGACAGACGGACACACATCCAGAGACACATCCAGAGACACATACATAGACAGAGACAGAGACACATACACAGACAGATACACAGACAGAGACACAGAGACACAGACAGAGACAGAGGCAGAGACACAGACAGATACACAGACAGACACAGAGACACAGACACAGAGAGACACAGAGAGAGACACAGAGAGAGACACAGACACAGACACAGGGAGAACGCGCCGATATACGTTACCACAACGTTGGCCACGTGCTAATAACACGCTATTGACACGCTGCGCCAACGTCCTATTTCCCCATATTTCCCCTAAAAGTTTAACGTTTCTCGACGCTTTAATTTTATTTTCAACGCTGACGGGTCGCCGGTGAGAAACGTCATAGTGTGACAGGGCCATAAGGTAGATTATAACAGTCAACTTAACATATTTATCTCAGAAAATAACAGAAACTGAAAACCATCGGACTTTGCAACTTTAATTAAAGGCCATACTCGCATTGGTAGAGCATACAAGTCAGTATATTTGTTTAGATAATATCAATAGAGAGAAAAAAAAGAGTCCCAGAGAATGCAGTCCATATATGTTCTTCACAATTATCAACATTTTCACAAGCGTACAAACCGTACATTGTAAAGACAGATGCTTTCTAATCTTTTTTTTTAAGGCAGTCAAATTATTGTAAAATATCAAATTTGTATTGTATACTTTGTGTGTGTGTGTACGGGGGGAGGGTCACACAAAAGTGTCTGTATTGCACACTTGTGAAGATGTTACGAATTGTGAAGGACCTCCTTATAATAAGTCCAGAAATTTGCCTCATCAAAAGCATTACAATTGTTTTTTGTTCGCCGTTTGGCTGCTTTGTAATCAGTGCCCCCCCCCCAAAGTGCATATTAAAATGATCATGATATAGTCAGTAGAATAAATATTTACCAAAAAGAAAATAATGTGCAACTTACCGAGTTCACCACCGAATATTGAGAAGGCCCCGCAGATGCATAATAAATAATCATGATATATTAAAAAAAAGGAAAAATAATGTGCAACTAAAGGGCCTGTCACACTATGACGTATAGCCTTAGCATATGCCAACGTATGTGATTTTCTACCAACACGTCGGCATACGTCATCATACGTTACATATACTTTGGGCATATGGCAGGTACGTTCCAGATACGTCGTTATATGTCATCTTACATTGCCGCACGTCGAGGCTCCGCAAAATATTGTGTGTATGCTCAAAATTTTCAACGTGTGGCTCATACGTTCCACATACGTGCACATTAGGGCTATGTCGGCATACATTAGGGATACGTTGGGGTATGTTGGTACACTTTAGCCATACATACAACCGGCGCCCTTTGTGTGTACTCCCAACTTTCCGTTAACATACGCGAGCGTACCCCTAGCGTATGCGAGCATGCCCCTAGCTTATCGCGAGTGTATCGCCAGCGTGTTGGCGGTCGGTATATCAAGGCACCACCTGGCTTCTTCCAGCAGACCTGCTCAACTCTTCAGAGAGGATGGATATCTCTACACTCCATCTACAGTTCCAGCATCGCTACCGAATTGCCATTTACCAGCATGAGCTTGATCTCTAGCTCATGGACATTCTGGCGGCCCGTGTCAATAGGAGAATGAGGAGGCAGCAGCGGAGAATGTGGATCAGACCCTGGATCGGGAGGCTGCCACAGTTTGGGTTGTATGACAAATTTATGGTTGAGCTCCACAGCGGGGACCCTGCATCGTTAGTCAACATTATACGGATGCGTCCCCAGATTTTTTATGAGATTGTGGCGATGGCCAAAAGGTACACACCATACAGGGTGCTGCTCGAGCCTGGGCCCTTACTCAGCGGCACCTGGCGTCTGGGAACAAATACTCGTCAATGAAGTTTGGGTGGAGGGTCCCCCACAACACACAGTTGCTCATCGTGTGTGAAGTGTGTCAGGCCATCATCAATGAGTACCTGGACGAGGTCATGACGTGCCCCACGACTCCACAAGGATGGCATGCCATCGCCAACCAATTCCTGGAGAAGTGGAACTTCCCCCATACCTGTGGCACTCTGGATGGGAAGCAGATCACCTGCCGGTACCCTCCAAAGAGTGGGTCACTCTATTACAATTACAAGGGGTTTTACTCTGTGGTCCTGTTGGCACTTGTAGACACGGACTACAATTTCATCTAGATCTTGGGGGTATGGGCTCCGCATCTGACGCCAAGATCTACAACGATTCGGAGCTGAAGGCGGGCACTGAAGGTGGCACCATCGGTTTTCTGGACCCAGAACCGATCGTGAAGGCACCCTACAGCCCCGACAAATTCAAGAGTCCATCGGACATTTGGCTAGGCAACCCTGTTGCCGTTCCAGTTGCCGCTGCTGTGGGAGTAGAACTGCCACTGGCAACTGGAGTTGAGGCCCAGGGCTCATGCCACAGAGGGACATGGCACCAGCAGACGAAGAGGTGGCACTGGCTGATGGCGCATCACGAGAGGTTGGACAGGCAGAGGTTGAGGTTGAGGCTGTGGCTGAACAGGCGGTTGCTGCACCACAGACTGCAGCGGCTGCAGCATATCATCATCATCATCATCATCATCATTCTGTCGGTCGCAATGCAACAAAGACTGCTTTAATTACTTGACTGCCTTCTCCATTTAGCTCTCTGCTGTGAGAATGATGTCCATGAGTAGGTCTTAATGTCTCTCAGCTTCAGGTTTCTCTTGATGGTATCCTTGAACCGGAGACGAGGGCACCCTCTCTTTCTGTAACCAGAAGACAGTTGAGAGTAGAGGATCTGCTTTGGTAGCCTGTCTGATGACCTCCTCATGAGGTATCCAGTCCACTGGAGATTCTTTTTGATTAGAAGATCTTCCATAGAGGGCAGCCCCGTCCGTTCGAGTATTTCCTTATTTGTCACTTTGTCCTTCCAGGTTAGCCTCATGATTGAACGCAGATGTCGCATCATGAAGGCATGCAGCTTTTTCACCTGTCGTCTGAACACTGTCCAGGCCTCGGCTCCGTATAGTAGGGTGGATAGCACGATTGCACAGTAGATCATGCCTTTGACCCGCATGGACACATGGTGGTTGTTCCAGAGTCTCTGGCGTAGTCTTCCGAAAGATGCGCTAGCCTTGGCCATCCTCCTCTGTATTTCAGCATCAATACATCCATCACATTTCATGAAAGCTGCCTGCAAAATTGTTGAAGTGCTGCTGGCTTTTGCAAGTTACCAGCGGCACTCTCTCGGGGAGCAAATAGAGGTTTAACACCGGCAAGAACATGTCCAGACAGGCGCAAAACTATTTGTCCCTGTACTGGCTGGTTCGGAGATGTTGGGAGTTCCATACATCAACCGCCCTTGATGCTGCAACAGTGACATGGTTTTCTGTTCAGGGTTTGCTCTCTTAGCCTTCTGTTCTGTCAAGAACCTGTACCACAAGGCAGTGGTTTACAACTCTGCATGGCAGGGGCATCAAAATCCCTCAGGTATTGCAATACCTGCATACCCAATAATTAAACACCTAACCCATCTTATACAGCATATACTGCTGAACATAGTCCTGGGTTTGTGACGCCCATAGTGATGCCGTGGTGGCTGGTGAGTCCACTGCTGGAGCTGGGGCTGATACAGCTAACTTTGTCGAACCGCTTCTGTATGGCTGCCAGCAGGATTATGTCGTCTGGGTCTGTCCGCTTCCCCTTTCCCCGTTCTCGGACTGCAGCGGGAGGTGTTGCTGAAACCTCTTCCTCCAGCCAAATCTGCAGATCAGCGCAGACATTCTCAGCAGCATCGAGATCCCCCTGCACAACAAATATATCACGTAAAATGAATAAATTGATTTCTCCAGATTAATAATGTAAATAAAATATATCACTTTGTCGACTTGTCCAGAATAATATCGGTTTTACCAGAATGTTAATGCCCAGACTGCCCAGAATAATAAAAGATATTGTACTTACAGTACTGCAGGGCACAGGCCAGTGCCTGACGACTGACCGCAGGAAACCAAACTTCTGCATGATCCAGAGCTCCCTCTCAGTCTGTTCGGGGACTCTGTCACCACTCTTCTTTTTGTGAAGCCTCATGTTCATGTCAATCAGCGACTTGAAGCACCCCTGCAGATGCACGGAAGACCTCCACATCTGGTTTGCTTGGTCCTCCCAAATCTTCCCGTTCTTGACAGCCCGCCTGTTGGCAGTCATTTTAACATTCCATATGACTGGGTTCTCCTGGAGGAAATCCAACATCCTATCCTCCTCGGCTAATGACAGAGAACAGTAATTCTTTTTTGCCCTCTTCTTCTTGCTGGTGGTGAAGCCGAAGGTGCTAGTGGAGGATGAGGTGGTGGAGGCGGAGACGGAGGCAGAGGCGGTGGAGGCAACGGATGACACATGAGAGCTTCCAGGGGAAGCAGGAGATGGGGAACTGGAGTGGGGCCACGTCTGGCTCTGCGTCTGCGTCTCCAACTCAAACTCCATCTCTTCAGGCTGGCTAGATGGAGAGTGGTGTGATGGAGAATGGTGTGGTGACGAGGCAAGTGATGACACTGGAGATGGTGGTGGTGATGGTGATGGTGGTGGTGATGCTGGCAGAATCTGCTTCTTCCTGCCTCTCCCACGCCCTAGGCCTGTAGTGATCACTGGTGATCAGCTGAAGCTGTCATGTTTATCTTGGCAAGCATGGTGGCTTTGTGTGGAGAGAGCCAAAGCTCCAGGGTATTTATACCCATTGGCGACCGATCACCAGGAATAAATGTGCTCGCATACATCACAAATATAGCTTTGCATACGCTACACATATGTTTTGCACACGTTAGGCAGACGCTACGCACAAGTCGACACGCTAGGCGTATGTTGAACATACGTCGCTGTTAGTTACTCATACGCTGAAACTGTCGCCTCCAACTGTCACTACAGGTCTCAGCACGCCGAGTGTAAGTCGCTATACGTTGTGTATACGTCGCTATAGCCATACACTCTGTATATGTTTCATACATTGCGCGGGCCGCCCACAGCACGAAAAGTTTGGGGAATGCCGATCTATTTAAATATGATTTTTATTTCAAACCGTTACACACGCGATAACGCCATACGTCATAGTGTGACAGGGCCTTTACCGAGTTCACTACCGAATATTCAGAAAGGCCCTCCCCCCAGATGCATCATAAATAATCATGAAAAATTCAAAAAAGAAAATAATGTGCAACTTACCGAGTTCCCTCCCGAATATTCAGAAAGGACCTCCCCCAGATACATAATAAATAATCAGGATATATCCAAAATCGAAAATAAAATGCAACTTACCAAGTTCACCACCGAAGCTTGAGAAGGCCCGGGGGAGGAGGGTCCACTTGACAATTCGATCTATAGCCCTGTTAAACCGCATGTTGACCCGGTCGATAGCCTCCTGCAGGGCATTGAAGACAGGAGGGTCACGGGTTTCCAAGATTTCCTGGACCGTGGTGCATTTGCTGCCCAACAATTGAAGGTAGTTCTCAGCGTAGACGGTCAGTGCGTCGAGTTGTTCGCCTGTGGCCTCGTTGACTTTGGTCTGCGGAGAGAAGTTGGTTGGTTGTTGGGAGTTCTACATCCTGGTCATATTAGGATGTGTACCGACATAGAACAACAAAATTATACATGCAACATTTCCCCGGCTTACTCAAGTAAAAAAGTTGGTTGTTGGATGTTTTGCCTTTAATTTAACCTATTTTGGGTTGAGTTGAAATTATTATAAATGGTTCGATAGAAATACAGAAGTTGTGTAGTGTGTGTATCTGTAAAACTAATGAACATGTGCATTTGTTTTGCTTTAGATGCCGTTTTTTGCGCATGCACGATTGGAATTATGAACTGGTCTATCGATCATTTTTGTAATCTTCAAACTGTGAAAAACTGTCAAATGCACTGGATTTCAGTTCATTATGTTCTTGAAGTTGTGTGTGGCAGTCCAATGCTTCCAATAAAGACCATTCGGCCGCTGCATCGACAAGCATACGCTATTCCAACCACAGCTGTTGGATGTTCAACAACGACTGCGAGGGAGGGAGACGTAGCTCAGGCAGTAGAGTGTCCACCTGTTAAGGTGTGGGTCATCCTATCGATCCTTCTCAGTGGACACATTTGCAGTTTGGGCTATTTTCCTTGCCAACTAGCGGTCCACAAATGGTTCATCAAAGGCTGTGGTATGTGCTGTCCTGTCTGTGGGAAAGTGCATATAAAAGACCCCTTGCTGCTTATCGGAAGGAGTAGCCTATGTGGCGGCAGCGGGATTCCTCCAAAGAAATATGTCAGAATGACAAATGTGATATAGAGGGATCATTAAATATAACAAACTTTCCTTTAAAAACGACTGAGAGGCACTACTGAAGCCAGTGTTACAGATTTTCAATTTCATAGGATTATAGGCTATCAAGTTTCATATATCTAGGTTCTCTGGTGAGTGGTGGGGATAGCCTTCTGGTGTGCTGGTATATTACACCTGAGCTCCAAGCCCTTTTTATGAACTAGCACATATTTTTTTTTCTTTAAGATTTATACTGCCTATCATGGATAAGTCTGAATAGACTTGTTTTCACCATTAGACAGTTTAGGGATAGAAAGCCTGAGCCTACACTTTTACCGACCCACAGGATTTTTAACCTCCCACACCACATAGACATGGTATGAGAGCAACTGGCCTTTGATGATGCTGTAAGTTATCCACAGCGGTGGAAATCCAAGTTGGCAGAGGGGGGGGCACGGGGAATCAAACCACCAACCTTCAGATTAGGAGTCTGACCAGAAAAAAGTCAGACACTCTAACCACTCAGCCACAGAGCTCATCTTTCAGAGATGAAAGTGGTCTCCACAAAAAAATGCGGAAATCAAGCCGAGATTATTACACCGATGGTGAATTTCCATGAAAATGCAGATCTTCTCCCATAGACTTAGCACTGTTAGGGAATCACGGGGAAAATGCCAAAAGTCAGATTTCAACTATCCTTGTTGTGCCTGTTTTATCCCCTATACCTACCTCGTTCTTATTTGGGTTTAATGTTCTAGCAATAAGTTATAAGAACGGGATTCTAACTACCCAACTGTTGTCACATACATCCTGATTCCTTGGAAATTTACTTAATGTTAATCGGTAAACATAAAAAATCGTGGAAATCTGCGAAACCGTGGAAATCTTTCATCCCTAAAGGCCCAGTCACACCTTACCTGATTGGAGAAATGGACAGAAACCGGACAGTCCGGTGAAATACGGCAATGTACGGTTTATATACGGTTGGCATCCGGCTTGTCAGTTATCTGTCCAGTGGTGTCCGGCACAAGTTTTGAACATGTACTTGTACCGGACACCGCCGGACTGACGTGTACGGTTGGTGTCCGGTTTAACAGTTTAAGTCCGTTTAGTCCGTTTTGTCCGGTTCATGTCCGTTACCCATCTGTTACTTCTCCAGTTTGCTTCCTGAATAGTCCATTGATGGTGTTGGGGGAATTCGGTCCGTCAGTTTTTTCAGCGCATCCGTGAACAGTCCGGTATGTGTCCGTTTAGTGTTCGGTCCATCCGTTTGCCATTCGGTTTCCGTCCGGTTCTCGTCCGTTGGCTATTCGTTAAGGTATGTTCCTTGTCCGTTTAGCGTCCGTTTAGCGTCCGGCGGCCGTTGCAACAGTTTGACACATTTCGATAATGGACACCAACGGACAAGACAATTCTTTGTCTGGTTTATGCCCGTTGCTCAATCCGGTAAGGTGTGACCGGCACTTGACAGTTTAACTTAAATTACCGACTATACCTTTAGTGTGAGGAGAACTGTCAGGAAGTCGCGGTTTTCACCTATGAGCATGACATTTTTGATGATGGGGCACTCCTCGAAGATCGCATCCTCGATCTTCTGGGGCAACACTTTCTCTCCTTTGCCCATGATAATAACATCGTTATTGCGACCTGCAAGGTAAAACCACTCAGCTTAAATCACCCATCAGGACCCTCGCGTGCCGAAGGTCGGGAGTTTGGTTCCCGGTCGAAACAAACCAATACCTTTAAAATTGATACTGGTCGCTTCCTAGCCTGGCGCTCGGCATTAATAGGATAGGGCAAGGACTGGTTAGCTCAGTGCCAGGATACTCTGACTGAGTGGGATATCAGGTCCTGGTGCCAGCGGCCTGATTTCCCAGTGGGGCATTGCTATAAAGTCGTACTGAGTGCACACTCTCACATGTCGGTACCCGTCCTGATATTCCTCTTGGTCGCAGTTCCTCTGTAGCTCAGATGGCAGAGGGTTGGTCTCAAGATTAGAATACAAGCAGCACAATATTATAGGCAAAATAAGAGTGCCTCTTTATTTTAATGTAGTTTTAATTGAATATTATGAACATACTATTCACAGGAGCATTATCTTCATAGAAACTGTGAAGAGCTACTTACACCCATTCTAATGATATATTTTGTTAGGTTCCATCCTCAATATTAAAGTTGTTTCAGACTGTAACAGCTCACCCCTATTTGTTTCTATATGTAAACTGTCTTTGTTTTTCAATACGCCTTGAGAAACCAAGACTGTTTTGAATTCCTAGTCGTGGTCCCTACCTGATCAGGTCGGGCACTGACTTGTGACAGTGCACCTGATGGCGACTTTATAGTGCTACCCCACTGGGAAACTCGGCCGCCGGCACCATGACCTGATATCCCACTCAGTCACATTATCCTGACACTGAGTTTTGGTTTCGAAATGTGTATGTTTCAGCATACTATGCAGCTTTAAAGCTGCATAGTCTGATGAAAGCATAACAGTTTAGAAACCAAAGGACTTAGCTAGATTTGATTATATGCATAGATAGTGAGGCACTTTGGCCACAACATTCGTCAGAGGTCAATATACCGAACATTGTTGGAAGGGAAGGTGAATGGCAGCAGAGGGAGAGGGAGACCAAGAACATCATGGTTTACAAATATTTCACAGTGGACAGGCTTGAATTATTCACAGTCTATCTGAACAGCACACCATCGGGACAAGTAGAGAACCATTGCATCCAACCCTCGAATAGAGGACTGAACTATTGATTGATTGAGTGAGGCACTTATTAAGCATTTGTTCCTGCATAAAAGGCTTACTAAGCCAATTTAATGGAACCTGTGAATGCTGAAGCCTATTGTAAAATTATGCAGATTTTAGGCTTAGAGTCGACAGTTATCAAATACGTGTGGAATGTTAAAAGTTACGGAGCAGGAGGGATAATTCTAGTATATTGCAAAGGAAAATAAAAGGTAGATTAAGTTAGGCTGGGTCAATATTAAAGAGTCAAGAACCAGTAAAGGCATATGTGTAGCAATGAGAAATAATGTAGAAATAATGTAGACGATACTGTAATATGGATGTACCGGGTAGTGAGTGCATTGGTAGGTGAATTGTGTGTAAAAGGGGCTGCCAGGCAGTAGAGCATGGAGACAGGCCAAGGAGAAGCTGGTCTGCAGCTGGACAGTGTGTAAAATATTCCGATAATGATGCATTGGTGGGGGAATGCAAATGTTCTATTTATGAAGAAGGTATATAGGGCCAGGTGCATAGATGTGTTTATGTAGTTGCTGGTGGTACTTGACTCATTGGTAAATATACATTGTGGTGCTAATAGGATAGTGTGTAAGGGGCACTTAGAGCTCTACCCACTACCCCCCCCCCTCTGCTAGTCATGGATCACCACACACTCAGCTCAGGGCAGGTGGTGACCAAGGGAGCCACGCTGCTTGGTGGTGGGTGGGCAGATCACTGTAACCATGGGGACCGGAAATGCTTGTTTCTCATTGGTAGAGCTGTAGATGATTGATTCTCATTGGGAGAATATGGTCAGGTGATATACTATACTGCATCCATATACCATATAAATAATAAACCTGAGGGCTTGGCTCTCTCTTCTTTCACTCTTTATACTCTTCCTTTCTTTTTGCCTGTATTGATTTCACTATAGCCTGCCTACACAACCACAGATTCGAGCCGTGGACTTTATAAGTGGTCAAGGTAGGCCGGTGCCTGGAGAGTGGTCAAGCTAGATATAAGGCTGGACTGGGGGGGTGGGGGGGGGGGGGGTAATACAGTTGGAGCCTGAGACAAGAGCAGTGAAAAAGGAGCAGGACCACATGGGGGAGATAGACTTTGTATTAGTGTTGGTTGAAGAGAGGGGAATTGAGTTGCCTGTATCGTATTGCATTGTCTTGTATGGCATTGTACATGTGAAGTATTGCTCAGTTCTTAGAAACAAAATAAAACAAAATATCAATCAGTCCTAAGCTTTGTTGGTATTTCAATATGATGTCAGATTTTTGACAAGCATGCAAAAATTAGCTTAGCATGTTTGCACTTCAAATATCTAAGTTAGTCATTTTAAATAAAGTAAGTTCACAGTAAAGTAAGGTAGAATATAACGATCAATCTAATATTGTTCCCGAGTGTAGGCCGCAGCGGCGAGGGATCCGGCTACAAATCGCCGCCCCAGAGGGGAGGGGGCGCTCCACCAATGCATCGGTCAGGAGGAAGTCAAAATATTTATTCCCCTTCGAGGATTTATATTAGCATAATGCGTTCTACATCACATATATATATTTTTTTAATGAGAAACTCAAAACCATCGGGCAATGCAACTCTAAAGGTCTTATTTCAGTGACTCACTGGCATCGGTAACTGCAGACTAGTAGCAGAGAGCGTGTATATAAACAGATGAGAGGGACAACTCCCATACTAGAGCATGTAACATCTGCCGACTGTGGCGCTCCAAGTGGTGGTTGTTGAACAGCTTAAGCATATGCGCAAACCTCAAGGCATTTTCAATGGCAGTGAGCAATCTTCATACAGAAAACGTTAAATATCTCTAAAACTACAAGACCTAGAAATAAACTGATTGGAATACACATAGAAAACATGTTTACCAACAAGATTATATTAAATTGATATGGTTAGGCTTCTGGATTTCTATTAATTTTGAATAAAACTGACGTTTTTCACTACGCTTACGGCAAACTCAAGGCATTGTCAATGGCCTTGAGCAGTCTTCGTACAGAAAAAGTGAAATATCTCTAAAACTACACCACATAGAAACAAACCGCTTGGAAGACATATAGAAAACATGTTTACCAAAAGGATTATATTAAATTGATAAGGTTAGGCTTCTGGATTTCTATTAATTTTGAATAAAAACAAATGTTTTGCATTGAGCATACCGGCAAACTCAAGGCTTGTTCAACACTAACCGCCAGGAACGCCACTGTTACCGTTTTTCGCGGGAGTTGTCCCTCTCATCTGTTTATATACACGCTCTCTGCTAGTAGCATGCCATCACTTCTGCCAATTTGGATTTCCACTGCTGCGTATAACTTAGAGCATCATCAAAGGCTAGTTTTTCTCATACCATATCTATGTGGTGTGGGAGGTTAAAAACCCTGTTGGGTCGGTAAAAGTGTAGACTCAGGCTTTTTATCGACCAACTGTCTAATGGTGAAAACAAGACTATTCAGACTTATCCATGATAGGCAGCATGAATTTTGAAAGAAGAAAAAGAAATACCTTCAAAGATATATTTCAATGCGAATTTAAACAACTTCGATAAAGAATCCTAAATTCACTACATAATTACATCCGATTAATATAATGTTACATGCATATTTTATTTATTTATTTGTCAATTAACTTTAACTTACCTACAATATAAACGAAGCCATCTTCATCCTGATGGGCCAAGTCGTTCGTATGAAGCCAGCCCTCCTCATTTACAACCTTGAGCGTGTCGCTGTCCTCATACAAATACCCCATGAACACGTGTCGTCCTTTTATAAGGAGCTACAAATAGTGTGTAGTATAAACAAAAGTACAGTAAAATCTCACCAACCACCTCCAGGGGCGTAGCTAATTTCGGCAGGGGGTTTAGTGGGCCGCTTACGGCATCACACCCTTCCGAATATGAAATCATTTCTAAGTAACCCCCCCCCCCTCTCTCTCTCTCTATATATTTTATTTTATTTTTTTGTCAAAACGATGTGGACGCTTAGCTACGCCCCTCACCTCCACAGATCGACCATTCTCTTATATCGATCTCTTTATTTGGGTCCCAAGTGATCGCCCGTACATACCATTGTAATGATGTTTGTTTGTTTGTTGTTTTACGTCCTAGCAACATGTAAGGTCATATCAGGATGGGTACCGACTTGTGACAGTGCGCACTCATGGTGACTTTATAGTGCTGCCCCACTGGAAGACCAGGCTGCCAGCAACATGACCTGATATCCCACTCAGTCACATTATCCTAACACTGAGCCAACCAGTCCTTGACCTATCCTAATAATGCCGAACGCCTGGCTAGGAAGCAACAAGTATAAATTTTTAAGTCATTGGTTTGACTCGACCAGGGTTCGAACCCACGATCTACCATCACGGGAGATGGACGCTCGAACTCATTCGGCCATCCCATCTGGTCTAAACCATTGTAATGATACCAACAAAAAACTCCCTAAACTGACCACCTCCTAAATGGACCATTTAAAGTCTGTCGCATGGTCGGTCGATTTAAAAAGGTTTTACTGTAATCTCATTACAGGCATAACAGGTCACACCATATTACCATGACGCACAAGCTTCATTTGTTTGTTGTTTTACGTCCTAGCAACATGTAAGGTCATATCAGGACGGGTACTGACTTGTGACAGTGCGCACTCATGGCGACTTTATCAGGCATGTGATTGGGTGCAGGAAAAAAACCTGACAATTTTTTTTGGTTATCATGGGGACACACCACATCCCACTGAGTCACGAGAGGGATGCAAATAGTGTATTTCAGAGGTGTTTCGGTGGCCATAAAAAAAAATGAATAAAAAAAACCCACGGAATTCCGGTTAAAACCGGAGAAATCACAGGCCTGCTTTATAGTGCTGCCCCAGTGGGAGACCAGGCCGCCAGCACCATTACTTGGTATCCCACTCAGTCACATTATTCTGACACTAAGCCAACCAGTCCTTGCCCTATTCTAATAATGCTGAGCGCCTGGCGAGGAAGCGACAAGTATCAATTTTTAAGTCATTGGTTTGACTCGCCCAGGGTTCGAACCCACGAGCACATGGGTTCGGATCCCCAAATCTCCCAAAACAGGAGACAGACGCTTAACTCATTCGACCATCCCGTCTGGTCCACAGGCTTTGAGATGGGCATTTCAAGCAAATTGTGGACAATAATTACTAAGGCAAACGTGATCACACAAATCAGGGTTGGGCTTTTTAAAAATATTCTGGCGTATGACGTAGACGTTGGTTGGTTGGAGTTTTACGTCCTGGCAACATCTAAGGTCATATCAGGACAGATACCGACTTGTGACAGTACGCACTCATGGCGATTGTATAGTGCTGCCATACTAGGAGACCAGGTCACCAGCACCATGTTCTGATATTCCACGAAGTCATATTATCCTGACACTGAGGCAACCACTCCTTGCCTTATCCTAATAATGCCGAGTGCCTGGCTGGAAACGACAAGTATAAATTTGTATGTCATTGGTTTGAATTGACCAGGGTTAAAACCCAGGGGTTCGAATCCCACGATCTACCAAAACGGGAGACGGACGTTAAACTCATTCGGCACAGATTGTGCGCTTCCGGAAGTTGAATTGCTGCTAGCCAGACACATTGTTAACAAGTTTCTTTTAATTAAAAGAAATGTTTAATCAGGGGCGGACGATTGTTCAGGTACGGGCGGGGACGATCACCAATTTTTTTAATTGTCTTTGGCCTAACTTACACCTCTAAAATAGGGATAGAAGTGGTACCTGGCAACATTTTTAAAAAGCGGAAATTTGTGGCCAGGATTCTGTAAATAATCGAGAACACTGAAAAGAGAATGTGCTTCAATAATACTGTCGTTGTCAGGGTAGTTATTGTCCTTCATGTTCAATGCCGTAATTCACTAAGGCGGAGACACAACTGGTTATATCAGCGTTTATTTTGATCATTAAGAGTCTAGTTTAAGGCTAACTAAGAGGTCACATAATGCAATGAAAGGTACAGTAATGAGGGATTTCCCGCAAATGTCAAGTAGTGAGGTTACACAACACAATGTAGCACCCCGCAATGTCATGTAAGAGGGTCATATACTGCCACCGACCAGTTCAATCATGGTTTGTCCCAGGCAGTGTGAGACGCCCCCCCCCCCCCAACCCCCCACTTTCAGGAGCCCGGGGACCACGTCCCGTATGTGGACTCGAACCATACAACCAATTAGTGGGAGGGTTCGAGAGGTGCGGTGACCCGTCCAGGCTGGAGGTATGTGCGGACTGCACCCAAAGACCACGCCCCCAGGGCCATGATCTCCTGCAATGGGCGGCCGGCCGCCTAGCAGGCCTGTGCCCCGCCCCTTCGCAGGCAATGCAGGGTGTAGTCGTCGTGGTTGGCCACCCCCATATCCCTCAGTGCCATTCTGAGGGCCCTCTGCAGGCAGCTCACGGGGAGCGGTTCCCCCCCAGCCATGAGAAACTCCGACCATCGGGCGGGGGTCGCTGCCGCTCCCGGTACCTGTGCCATGCCGCCAGCGGGCACAGTGCAGAGCTGGGGATCGCCGGTGATGCGGATTCCGAGGGACACCAGTTTGCCAGGGACACTTCCATTCAAATGCATTGTTAACGGCCGTGAGCAAATCTTCATACAGAAGAAGTCAAATATCTCCCAAATTACACCATCTAGAAACAAATCGCTTGGTACACATATAGAAAACTTCTTTACCATAAAGACTATATTAAATTTATATGGTTAGGGTTCTTAAATTCTATTAATTTTGAATAAAACTAACGTTTTGCACTGTGCATACCGTCAAACTCAAGGCATTGTCAATGGTCGTGAGCAATGTTCATACAGAAAATACAGAAGAAGTCAAATATCTCTCAAATTACACCATCTAGAAACAAATCGTTTGGTACACATATAGAAAACATCTTTACCAAGAACATTATATTAAATTTATAAGGTTAGTGACGATGCTGTTCGATTTTGACGCATGTGCAGAAGCGATGTGTCCCTCGCAAACTGGTGTCCCTGGGAAACCGCAACACCTGTATCAGTATGCAGTACGGCTGGCCCGCACTCCATCTTGTCGTGGTGCTATTTATCAGGAATTGATGTAATGATTTCATTTACCCAGCATTTTGGCACTTTTTTCTAATGGGTTCTTTTTCACCCCTATTGCAAGTATGGGGTGAATCTTTTATCTCAAATAGGCTCAGCTCTATTAGCCTGTTGAGAATCTGTTCAGAATGGGGTGTGCTGTACACAATGCAGCACATTTCCACTTCCCCATAACCACGTACAAACCAAATACAATACACGATTTCCGGGACGCATGACCAGAGCGTAATCCAAACTGGACTTCTGGGTCGCAGCATCTGTCACCAGAGGGATTTGTGTATCCTCAACTGCTATAAGGCAGGAGTTGATACACACACTGTCATTTATGAATGGCCAGAAGCGATTACTTTATTATAAGAGTCAGGGTGGCACGAAGAAAGAATAGTAGTTTGATAAGTATAAGTGCCAACCCGCCAACTCTTGCACCATCGCCAACCTTGATCCACTAGAAAACAACACAGTGACACACTGTCGACCCACAACATGAGTGTCGTTGCCTATCACCAGGTGTCATACTCTTCGCGGAAATCGTGTATTGCTTCAACGGTTGGGAGACCAGTGCCTTGACAATGACAAAATGTGTTCAGATGAATAAAATATTTATCACCAAAAAGAATATCTCTTATCTACTACCTCCGTAAATGTGATCGCTTCAACGGCGGGAAGAACAGTATCTCGACCCTGACACAATATGTGTTCGGATAAATAAAAAGTTTACCAAAAAAATGTATTTCAATAAAATGTCTTGTATCTATTACCTCCCCGGTTCCACTGCTGTCCTTATTGATCACCTTCGACTCGCAGCTGGGCATGGTGATGCCAAGCTGCCCATCCGGTACTTCCAGTTGAACGACAGCGTATGCGGCCCCGAGCACTCGGAGATGCTGTAGATCTCCATCACGAAGAGGTTGAAGGTTGGATGCAGCCAGATGCGAGCGGCTACAGAGGCAGACCCGACTTCAAACCAGCTCAGTGTTTCATAAACACGTTGGATGCACTCTGACCAGATGGTATTACCAATGACTAACCTTAGACTTTGCTCGAATAATATTTGTATAACTAGTTACACGATACAAAATATTTACCATAAAAACAAAAAGAAATCTTCTATCTACTACCTCCACTAGTCCATTGATGTCCTTGTTGATCAGCTTTGACTCACAGACGGGCCTGGTGATGCCGCAGCTGACCATCCGTTACCAGGTTACTTCCAGTTGAACGACAGCGTATGCGGCCCCGAGCACTCGATGCTGTAGATCTCCATCACAAAGAGGTTGAAGGTTGGATGCAGCCAGATGCGAGCGGCTACAGAGGCAGACCCGACTTCAAACCAGCTCAGTGTTTCATAAACACGTTGGATGCACTCCGACCAGATGGTATTACCAACGACTAACCTTAGACTTTGCTCGAATAATATTTGTATAACTAGTTACAAGACACAAAATATTTATCAAAAAAGAAAATCTTGTATCTATTACCTCCCCGGTGCCATCGGTGTCCTTGTTGATCAGCTTCGAATCGCAGCCGGCCATGGTGATGCCACAGCTGCCCATCCGGTACTTCCAGCAGAACGACAGCGTATGCGGGCCCGTGCACTCGGAGATGCCGTAGATCTCCGTCACGATGAGGTTGAAGGACATGAGGTACCTGAGTGTTCGCTGGTTGATGTTGTAGCCGCTGCAGAGGCACGCCCTGACGTTATTCAGGCCGAGCGCCGACCGCAGCCGCTGGAACACGAGCAGGTTGGCAATGGTCCAGCAGACCGGCATGTGCTTGTTGCTGCAAGAGAGACACACCGCAGTGCATGGCAACTGTCACACATCAGATTCCAGGCATTGCACATATAAATAATAAACACGTGAGTCCGGGTAACAAATAGCAATATCTCCGTCAACATTACTAGAAGGGATATACAGATGAGTAGGCTATCAAATTGCAGCTTAATACCCAAGGTTGGTTGTTGGAATTTATGTTCTGGCAAAATCTGAGGTCATTTCAGGACGGGTGCCGACTTGTGATAGTGGCGACTTTATAGAGCTGCCCCACTGGGAGACCAGGCCACCAGCACCATTACCTGGTATCCCACTCAGTCACATTATCCTGACAGAGCCAGCCAGTCCTTGCCCTATCCCATTAATGTAGAGCGCCTGGCTAGGAAGCAACAAGTATCAATTTTGTATGTCATCGGTGTGACTCGACCGGGAATTGAACTTTCGACCTTCCGCAATGGAGGCATGCGCTCTACCGATTCAGCCACTGAGTCCGGTGTTGCTGCAAAAGAGACATACCACGTGACAACTGTCACACATCAGGTTCCAGGCTTAGCGCTCACAAATCAGGCATAGCACATGTAAATAATAAACACGTGAGTCTCGATATCAAATGGTGATATCTCCGTCAACACTACTAGAAGGGATATACAGATGAGTAGACTATCAAAATGGAGCTTAGTGCCCAAGGAATGTGAATATGTGCGTAATGCTGTGTTCATATGAACTGGTGAATATGGTGTTTCCCACTTCACAACCAGTAAATTGCATTCAATTGAACACCACCTGTGAACTGGAGATTTTTTAAGCGGCTCGTTATTCACCACTTGTGAAAAAATGGCAGCGAATGGAGAAAAGTTGCATGGTAAGGTTCCATAATAAATTGACAAAAATATGTTTGTAATGAAACCATTGTCCATGATGTGTGGTCTTAAAACAAATCATACATGGTGTATATTATGGTAGTGGATGCTATCTACCAGAAATGTGCATTTTACGTGTTATTTACGCATATATTGTAGTTTGCCTCTATTATCACCCAGCCTCAAGTGTACAATTTCTTTTTATCATACACTGCAAAACGTTACTCAAAATTAATTATTTCAGTCATATTTGATTAAATCTATGTATCTAAACTTAGATTCTGTGTTAATATAATGGTTACACCATAGTAAAAAAGCTAAAAGCCTTCTGGAGTCTATATTGCCGTTGTTTACCCCAAATTGTCAAATGAACGCTCTCAGTTTACATGGTCGTGTTCACCAGCAGTAAGTGGGAAGTTCACCATATTCACCAGGATGATATGAACGCAGCATTAGTCCTTTCGTCCACAAGGCTGGTAAAATGTCCCATTCGATGTGCTCGGTCACAATTCTGTGATGAAAACCAACCATTCGAATCGCTTTAGTTTAAAGTTACACAGTCCGATGGTTTTGAGTTACTATCATTTTCTGAGATAAATATAGTAGGCTGATCATTATAATCTACATTATTTTAATTTTAAGTAACTTTCATTTAAAATGACTACCTTTGGAGATATTTGAAGTGAAACATGCTAAATTAATTTTGGCATGCTTTCCAAAACTCTGACCCAATAGGTTTCAACAGTAACAGGTTCTATCAAAATGTCATCATATGCCCTTCTATCTATCAACAAATAGGCCTACTTAATAAATGCACCAATAGCTAACTTGGATATGTAGGTTCAAATCTAATGAGTGTTTTACTTTCGAAAATTTGATGATTTTATCCGACTATGCAGCTTTAAGCAAATTTCAACAACAAAAGAAAGACAATTAAAAAAAATCCTAATGACAAACAATATAGTTCTAGGATAACTGCACAGAAACATGGTTGACTAAGACGCCAGTCACACTAGGCTTACAAATACATTACGATCACTTGCGTCAAAAAAACTAAAAGGTGGTCTCAAAAGAGTCTCTATTTGGTCCTCACTGCACTGGTCACTGGTTTCCTGGCGACCATTTTGGTCGTAAGGAGACCAAAATGGTGGCCAGGAGATTGCCGATGCTTTTCATAGGTTGGCGATCAGGAGATTGCCGATGCTTTTCATAGGTTGGCGATCAGGAGATTGCCGATGCTTTTCATGGGTTGGCGATCAGGAGATTGCCGATGCTTTTCATGGGTTGGCGATCAGGAGATTGCCGATGCTTTTCATAGGTTGGCGATCAGTCAGCAATCAATCAGCGATCACTCCCAGACTGATCCCAGATTAGTCGTAAAGTAAGTGGGGGGGGGGCAGTTTGATCGCCGACCAGTTTGCAACCAATCGGGGACGAGTGCCGACTGGTGACCGACTGGTCGCAGACTGATCGACAACTAGTCTTTCCTGGTCTTAGAGAAGTTGGTAATTGGTCATGCAAATGCTCTGCAATCGAACACCGATCGGTCGCGAACCAACAGGGCGTCAAGTGAGGCACTGGGTAAAAAAAAAAGGAAAATAGGGATTTCTTTGTCAGAAGAATAGGGATAAAATAGCGATTTCCCACAGAAAGGCCGTTAGATGAGCAGTCACCTTAAAAAGTAGGAAAACAGGAAACAAATGATTGAAGTTCAAATTTTAATGTATGGCATGATCATACTGTGCTACTTGTTCAAGTGTCATTTTTGGGGGGGTAAATATGTTTATTCTGCTGAATAAGTCTTTTGTCAGTGTCGAAGCACTGGTCTTCCAGCCATTTGCTGGTCATGCTATGTGAATCGTAGCCTACCGCATTACCCAGCTTAGTAGGCAACCTCAGCTTAGTAGATGCCCCCTATTTTTCTTTAAAAATAGACATTTCATGACCAAATTGTTGCAAAAGTGACAATCTCAAAACCGGGTTTATAATAATCCAGAACAAATAGTATGCAGGGCAGAGACAAATTATGGCGTTTCGGAAAAGAAAGATGCAACGGTCAAAAGATTCTTTTTCAATAGGGAAAAAATAGGAATTTAACAAAAATGAAGATAGGGTTAAATAGGACCTCGTAGAAAAAATAGGGGAAAATAGGAAAAAGTAGGACACTTGACGGCCTGAACCAAGTCACGAATCAGCCCCTGACCACTAGCCAACTGATCGCCGACCGATCGCCAACCCATCACCAACAAGTCATCCCTGACCAGTCACCTACCTTTCCCCACCCCTTTGTTTTTGCTTTGGTCACAACAAAGACCCTATAATACTAAGACGGCTCACTCCCTATCTCTCCCATGGTAATGTGCCACCTTGTGGTGGGTTTGATCAGCCTGGCTGCTGGTTGGTGTTTCACATATAAACACATACAATTATATTATATATGAGATAGGTAAGTATGAATACACATCAATATGAAATTGCTATGAACAAATACACATCATCATCAGCATCGCCATCATCACACATCTTTCACAATCATATATATATACATTTATACATATAATATAGCACCTGTTTAACCAAGAGAACAGCCAGCACACCAAGTGATGGGTTTGATCATTTTGATTACACAGTACAGGCTGAGTGAGCCGTCTTAGTATTATAGGGTCTTTGGTCACCAGCAGGTTGCCAACTGATGTGTTATTGTTTTTGGACGCAAATAGTCGCAAACCTAGTGTGACTGGGGTCTTATGACATAAGGACGGGTTTAATTTAACATTGTAGTAGGAAGGTGCAAAAACTGCTTAATAAGTATATCATTATCTAAGTTAGATATACAATCAAGTCAAGATAATTGTTTTGGTTTCTAAAATTTGATGCTTTCATTGGACTAAAATGCAGGTTTAAAAACTAATCAACTAGTTCAACTGTTCTCTGTGGCGTAGTGGTTAGGGTGTCTGACTTTCTTTCTAGATCAGACTCCTAATCTGAAGTTTGATTCCCCATGCCATCACCTGTCAATTTGGATTTTGATCACTGTGTATAACTTACAGCTTCATCAAAGACAAGTTGCTCTCATACCATGTCTATGTGGTGTGGGAGGTTAAAAATCCCTTGGGTCGGTAAAATTGTAGGCTCAGGCTTTCTATCGATCTACTGTCTAATGGTGAAAACAAGACTATTCATACTTATCCATGATAGGCAGTATAAATCATCAAGAAACTACAAATTATCTTATACTCACCCATTCATCCTACTAAGGTTGCCCCGTAACCCGATAGCCAAGGCCCATTTTAAAATTCTTGTCCTTCTCTTAGAGATCTTGGCGCAAATAGCCGATATATTTTCTTCGATTTTCTCCCAGACTTGGGGTAGTGCATGGAAGAAGGTTGGCTGAGCTATCTTCAGTGTTGTAAGAAGTGAACCCTGAATCCAGAAATTAGTACTCAAAATGTGTGTATTAAATTAGAAAATTAACCTAATTAGTATTCCCTGTTATGTGTTATCAAAAGCAGTGCTGCCACTCTAGATTTTACAAGAAAGAGCATACAATCTTTGTTTTCTTAAGTATCAAAATTGGGCACTCAGTATGGAGTCACCATGCATGAGATCACACTATCGGCTGCATGTAGATAGCCATTATAATATGGTTTCAGATGTGACCAAGACAGAAAACCCCACTGAGACATAAACAGACAAAGAACAAACAGAACCAGCTATAGTGGAGGCTACAAGATCTAAGTTAATCAGGGTAATGAGCCCCGGATGGTAAGAGAGTTCATGGAGGGGGGGGGGGGGGGGGGGGGGTAATGTCAGGTGGGGAGGAGAGGAGCCCCGAAGAGCCCTCCACCCTAGGAAGGGAAGAGAAAGAAAAGTATGGGTGAGTGGGTGGAAAATGAGCAGCAGGACAGGGTCACAGGAGGAGAGCCGGAGGCGGAGTGGCTGGAGGCAGCGGTGGGCCCGGTTATAAGGGGCCAGGATATGTCGGCCATCCAGGTGTAGGCAGCAGGCCCTTCCTGGAGGAGGCAGCGCCCCATGTCGGGGAGCATGTAGGTGTGAGGCTTCCCAACGTACTCGCGATGGGGGATGCCGGCGTTCACGCTGCTTCCGGGAGGGTAGGAGAGGTTGATGATGACCCGCCACTTCCCAGGGTCGGACTTGGGCCGGTTCATCATTGGCGAGACCTCGGCCCAGGGGGTGAAGGGGGGAACGTGGAAGGGGCCGGCGAGGGAGGTGAACCTTGTGCTCCCGGGCCTCCCGGTGGTTGAGGTATGTGGGGCGAGGAGTGACGTGGACAGAGTAATTGGCCGGGAAGCCAAACTCGAGGAGGTCGACCACGTCGAGGTCGTGCTACTCCCGGAACCAGTCCCACCAGGCGGGGATGTGGAGACCTGAATGGAGGGGGATGCAGGGGGCCAACAAATTAGGAAGACCCGCATCCCGAAGGGCCGCGTAGGCCCGGGTGAAGGTGGGGTAACGGGCCCATGCCTCGCCGGAGGTGTGGGGCCAGATAGAAGGAGGGTGGGGCAGTAGTCGTGGGGGGTGGGCCGCAGGAAGGAGCAGCGGGGAGGGTATCCTGGGCGGCTGGATCGACCACGTGGGCGACGGGATCCCCGAGGTCGCCGAAAGGGGGGCGGGAGTGGGGGTGGGGAGGATGTCCGTGAGGGGCCGAAAAGAGGAGCGCCGAAATCGGCGGGCAGGTAGAGGGGGTCGGGGGGGTGGGGGGTGTTAGCCGGGCAGGCGGCCTATGTAGGCGGTGTCGCCGGCTGACGGGCTGGAGGGGGCGTGGCGGTGGCGGGAACGAGATGGGCAGTGAGAGCACGCCAAGCCGCGGCACGCCAAGCAGTGGCAACTCCAGCGTCTGGGATGGGCCTGATTGGTTATGTAATACCCAACCGTTGGCCAGGCAGGGTGGCGAGATCTTACGCGGCGGGCGGATGTGGGGTGAGGGTAGCACATGTGGTGGGCCGCCGCGGGGGGTGTGATGGAGCCGGGCATCTGAGGGCTCAGCGGCATCCGGGTGGTGCCGGCGACTTCCCGCGGTTGGCCGGCGGCATCTTGGGTGCCGAAGGTGTCTGGGGTGACAGTGTCTGGGATGACGTCACTGGATGTGTGGCCAGTGCGGAGATGTGAAGGGACCCCCTGGTTTGGGGGCCCCTGGGGGTCAGCGGTGACATGTGGCCGGCAACGGCCCACCACTGCAGGGACGGGGCTGCAGTGTCCAGGGGGCGCGTGGCTACTTCCGTCCAGGTGGGCGGTATGCCGCCGCCGAGGGGGCCAGCTGCCAGGGCGCGCTCACGGCTCCGTTTTGTGTAGCACACTGCCTAGCTATGGGCCTTGCTGGGAGCCACGAGGTCGCATGAGGCGGGGTCGGTTCCAGGCAGCGCAAGGAGCGCCGTACGCCTCCCGGGTGAAGGGTGTGCGGCCATCAGCTTGGGAGGAGGAGCGTGGCTGGGCTTTAGGGCAGGCCGAGTCGGCGGCCCGGGAGGATGAGGTAGAGCCCACGGAGTCCATCGCGCGGGCGGTGATGACCTCGGGCCGGATGTCATTATTGGCAATGGGGTCGTGCCATCCGTCGGGAAGCCTACCGTCCGCGTCCTCAACAATTATCATGATTATTCTGAAACTATAATAATGTTGATTTGTTTGTGGTAACTCATTTTTACTACATGATGTTGTGGATAGTTGGGTGAAGTTTTAAGGATATTGGTTGTGTATTTCTTTAAATACAAGCATTTATGTAACTCATACCACTTAATTTTTCATATTGACAAGTGTCAATTTGTGTTTTTTTGCCATATTGAATGTCCAATATCTCGAAGAATAATTATGTCATTACTATGGAAAATATTAGACTTGATCGATGCATATAGATAACACATATTCCTGAAAGGCAAGTTCATGTGGCCATTATATTCTGAATTATTGATGCCTGAAATGAGGGTTTCATGCAAGATGCCAAAATAGCTGATTTTTGCATCATTTTTGTCCATATTAAAAAGCCTACAACTTTTTAACCAATCATCCGATTTTAATGAACTTTGTGTCTTTTTACTTCTCGTGGTAGGAGCTATGGAACTATATCAAAATATGGTACTTTCTATTGAGTTGCAAATATGACTTGGGATACCTAATGTAAGTGCATTGCCTGTATGTAATTGTAAGCATTAAAAGACTTACAATTCCAGGGGGACGGGTGTAGTAGTCTGCACTGACCTCTCAGGGAAGGAGCTCCATAGACAGGTAGGCATGGGTAGAATGGTGATATCAGGGAGCCTAGGTGGTATAATGGTTAGCACAGTGTCCCAGAAGGTAAAGAGATGTGGGTTCGAGTCCTGCTCTAGGTGCAATATTTCCCATTTACATCATCCCCCACGACAGTAGTATAGACACGTTGAGTGGTTATGCTAGTGTGACACACCCGAAACTGAAACCAAGAATGGGCTAAGCAGCGCCGACTGCGAGGCACCGGAATAAAAGCATTATGAAACTAGACGTCATTGTGTAGAGTCGGTTCATGATCATAACATTACATGGTGTCAAAAGCGGAACTTTTGACACAAAATGGCTCTCTCGGGGTTGAAACCTCCTGCAGCACTGAACCTGAACGAGGATCTGGTGGCTAACTGGAAAGCCTGGAGCCATTCCTACATCTACGCCACAGCAGCAGGTGTTCTCAGTCGGAGCGAAAAAGTGCAATGTTGCGTGGTTTTGCACGTAGCCGGTGCAGAGGCACAGAAGGTGCACCAATCCATGACTTTCACGGCCGGTGAAACGGACAAAATCGCTCCCCTCAGGGAAGCGTTCAGGGTGTACTGCGAAGGAAAGACGAACCTTACGGTCACACGGTATAGGTTCAATACATACAACCAAGGTCAGGAGACAATGGACGCATATATAAGAGAGGTACGACACAAAATTGGACACTGCCAGTATGAGGCATTAGAGGATTCACTGATGTGCGACAGACTAGTCAGCGGGGTGAAATGCAATGAACTACGAGATCGGTTACAGCAGACACCCAAGTTGTCTCTAAAATTGTGCGAGGAAATGTGCCGCATGAGCGAGCACCGAGCAAAACAACTAGCGGGAGCTGCAAGCAACAAATACACTCTTGATTTCGTATGACGAGACGACACAACACACCAGGCACCACGGATGTACGAGGCAAGACAGCAGCAGAGGCAACGGCCGGCCACCAGAGGAGGCCGGGATCAAATCAACAGAGTGGGAGACATGCGCGCCAGTTGCGCCTGGTGCGGCTATGCTCACAAAAACGATCGTGACGCCTGCCCGGCCAAAGGCAAAGCATGCTCGGTGTGCAAGAAGATAGGACACTTCACAAGAGTATGCCGAAATAAAACTACAAGCATCAATGAAATAGTCCTCGACGAATATGATGAGGACAATGCGAGAGAATTCCAAAACCCGGAATTTGACCTGTTCGTGGGAGCGGTGGCGACCGATGACGTCAAGTCAGGTGATTTGTGGTTCGCCGACATGTGTGTAGGACCTCTGTCTATCAAACTCAAGTTGGATATGGGATCCGAGGCAAACATAATCCCAATGCACATCTTCAGCAAAATCGGCAGTGCAAAGTTGACAAAGCCCAGGTGTCGATTAGTCACATACTCGGGTGAGAAGATCGTGCCGAGAGGGGAAACGTGGTTGCAGGTGAGGGACCAGTGGCTGCATTTCCAAGTGATAGACAATGGATGCCCGATACTCGGCAAGGAGGTGTGTCTATGACTACGCATCCTATCACGCATCGACAGCATCCAAGCGGAGGATCAAAAAGACATCAGTGAATCCCAGAACATGGTAAAAACATTTAAGAATGTGTTCACAGGTCTGGGGACAATTAAGGTAGAAGCTAAGATATATGTAGACAATAAAGTTCAACCAGTTATCGATCCTCCCAGACGGATCCCGCATGCCATTGAGAGCAAAGTGCGACAAGAGTTAGATCGAATGATCAGGCTGGGAGTAATAGTAGAGGAGACGGAACCTATGCCATGGGTAAATTCAATCACAGTAGTTAGAAAGAGAGACAAAATTCGGGTTTTCCTAGATCCCACCAAGCTAAATAAAGCTATTCAGAGGGGACCATACCCGACACGTACAGTAGAGGAAGTAATAGCGAAACTGGAAAGTGCCAAATATTTCTCAGTTCTCGACGCAAAAAGTGGGTATTGGCAAATTCAATTAGACATCGAAAGCTCAAAATTGTGCACATTCAACACACCACGGGGTAGGTTCAGATACACAAGCTTACCGTTTGGCATTAAAACAGCGGGGGACATTTTCATATACGAAATGAACAAAATCGTACATGACTTAAAAGGAGTGAATGTAATAACAGACGACATCCTGGTGTATGGGAAAACAATGACCGAACACAATGAAAATCTCACAGCCGTTCTGGAACGAGCAAGAGAAGTCGGCCTAACGTTAAATCCAGAA
Organism: Branchipolynoe longqiensis; assembly: GCA_030323885.1. Lineage (NCBI taxonomy): Eukaryota > Metazoa > Annelida > Polychaeta > Phyllodocida > Polynoidae > Branchipolynoe > Branchipolynoe longqiensis. The sequence goes on from CM059197.1 coordinate 86,829,623, forward strand.
AAATCCAGCATTGGCAAAAAAGTGAAAACTATGTCGGTCACGTGATATCAGGGGAGGGGGTCAAACCCACCAATGAGAGAGTGCAGGCAATAACGGACATGCCCACACCCACTAACAAACAGTCAGTACAAAGATTTTTAGGCATGGTAGCCTACGTAGCAAAATTCATGCCTAACCTAACAGAATTAACTAAACCACTCCGCATTCTGACAGTGAAAGAGACAGCATGGCATTGGCAAAGGGAGCAACAGCAAGCATTCGATAAACTAAAGCAAATGATCACACGCGCACCAGTACTAAGATTATATGACGTAAATAAAGTGATAACACTTCAGGTTGATGCTTCGAAATCAGGGCTTGGGGCTGCACTGTTGCAAGAAGGCAGGCCAATAGCAATGGCGTCTAAGGCACTAGATGACACCCAAAGCAGCTATGCTGTGATTGAAAAAGAGCTCCTAGCAATTTGTTTCGGATGCACAAAATTTCACAATTACATTTTCGGAAAGAAAGTACGGGTCACTGTGAGTGTGCACTTTCACAAGTTGGTACCAATCCTGATATGACCTTTTATGTTGCTAGGACGTAAAACCACAACAACAACAACAAACCCTACTGCACCACCCTACTGCATACCTTCCCACCCTACTCCACACTGTCCCGCATTACTGCATACTGCCCCCACCCTACTGCATACTGCCTCACCCTACTACAAATGAAAATGAATATGCAGCAATATATATATTTTATTAATTAGAATAGTGTTTAGAGCTTAAAAGTAGTGTTTTGAACTTAAGGATAGTGTTTTGAGCATGGCCACAGTAGTGTTTGGAACCTACCTTAAACTAGGTTGAAAACACTACGGTAGTGTTTTGAACCTAGATTGAAAACACTACCGTAGTGTTTTTGTGGGGTAGTGTTTTGAACTTACTACACCGGTCAAGTCAAACCGATGACTTTAAAATTGATAGTTGTCGCTTCCTAGCCTGGCGCTTGGCATTAATATGATAGGGCAAGGACTGGTTGGCTTAGTGTCAGGATAATGTGGCTGAGTGGGATATTGTGTCATGGTACCGACAGCCTGATTTCCCAGTGAGGCAGCACTATAAAGTCACAATGAGTGCGCACTGTCACAAGTCGGTACCCATCCTGATATGACTGTGAATGTTGCTAGGACGTACAGAAATGGTTTCTTATTCATGAAGGAACTATATTCCAAAGACCTCACATTGCACTCGTGTGATGTGGCTGAACCATAAATAGTGCGATAGCCTGAACCATAAATTGTTGCAATAGGTAGCCGAGATAAAAGATTCACCTCGTACTACAATGGGCCGAGTAAAGGTGAAGAACAACCCATAAGAAAAAGTGGCGATATTGTGGGTAAATGAAATGAGAACGTGAATTCTTAGAGAAGCTAAACATTTTCTTCACATAGCTTGTTATATTTAGTTTACACACAACTTTTGAACTGATTAGTAGATTAAATCCAGTAGACAAATGAACTTTAAAGTTTGAATTGGCAGAGCCCACATATCCACATAGCAGCTTTTGGCAGGAATTTGGGAGGTTCCTGGGTAGTAATCAAATCTAGGTCAGGAAGCAGTCATTTTTCATTGGCTGAGGTAGTGAGGTGGTGAACCAATTCATTCAAACATGACAGATTTATTTCATGGACTCTATCAATTCAAACCTATTTTGTGTCATTATTATGCCTTGACACTGAAGAATATATGTGGGGGGAAAACATATATACAATCTGATTGTAGCTATTGGATTTTAATCAACATACAGTAGGGATGCCAAACTAATGGGGCTGTCACACTACGACGCTTCTCGCCGGCGACCCGTCAACGTGTGGTGTTTTTGGGCGATATTTGGTGAAATATCGAGAAGCGCTGGTGGCGCGTTATGGTCGCGTCGGTACACGTCGTTACACTACCTTTGATGTTGACGGTCGGCGGCGAAAGTCGGCGCGCATTATTGGTCGCTGAGTGTTTTCAACCTGTCAAAAACAAGCCAACGACCGCCAGCGAGCGCAAATATATGGGTAAGGACGTGAGGCGCGCGTCGCGCTGCGTTGGACGCGCCGGAATAACGTTATGGGAACGCTAGGAAGACGGCGCGCGCACAGGAGGGTCGTTGCTCACACGTTGCGGCAAACTGGGCCGTTTTTGTTTTATGCCCTAGCAACATTTAAGGTTAAATGAAGACGTTGCGCCAAACTTTTTGTTTTTTCCCCAGCACGTTGACACACGTTGGCCGCGCGCGCATAACGCGCCGCGCTGACGCCGATCTTTTCCCCCAAACCGCCGAAAAGTTTGACGTTTCTCGACGCGCAACATAGTACTTTCAACGCTGACGGGTCGCCGGGACACACGTCGTAGTGTGACAGCCCCATAAGACCATCAACACTGAGACACATTTTCTCCAACTTTTACATAGGATTGTCATTCACCTCTGAACAGAGGCAGAGGTGAATCTTTTTATCCATAGGTATAGGTAGCCTACCTTGAGCGCATTCTGACTCGTAAGCCATACAGTACTACAGTACGTGATGGCCATATAGATGTCAACCAGCCGGGCGGTGATGTGGCTGAGTGGCAGGTAACTGACCCAGTGGTCCTTGGCGAAATTCAGTTTGCAGCCACCACCCAGGGTGTTCGCTGTCCATGTCAGGTTGTCGTGACTCAGCATTATGGTTTTAAACTTACCCGTCGTGCCTGACTGCAAACAAAGAAACAACTGATATTGTTACTTCAAATCCATCAGATTATACAACTTGAGATTTCTATTATTCCCGTGAAATACAGCAAACAATGTAATTGGGACAGATCCCCTAGCCGAGCCTGACTGCTGTACCATTGAAACAAAGGGACATGTTCCCTAGCCGACCTTGACTGCTGCACCATGAAAGACAATGTACAACAATTACAGTGTATTATCTCCCAATATTAATACTGAAAACAATATTATAGCAAAGTAAAGTTCAAACATACTTTTAAGACTTTAATCTGTACAATACATAAATACAATTTGTGATTATGTCTGAGTAATAAAACTACTACTAGACCTGTATGTAGAACTCGAATAAACGAGTTGAAACTCACACATCGAAGCGTGTAGTCATCTCTTACATGGTGTCAGATACGGAAAGACAAAGAACTTGACATGGCGCTCACAGGCCTCAAACCACCAGGGCCGCGTTCAGGGTCCGTCTCGGAGGCGCCTCGGAGATGGCCGTGGCCGGGACGTCATGCTAGTCTGAACGGCAAAAGTAGTTTGTTGTCTAGAAAATGGCCGCCCTCATAGGTGGCGGCCATTTGCAATGGAAAAGCTGTGAGGCGCTTTTCATCTCCAGTCTGAAAAGGGAAGCGTCTCCGAGACGTCGCAGAGACGCACCCTGAACGCAAATAGACCAAAAGGCATCATGGAGACGTCTCCGTGGCGCCTCCGAGACGGACCCTGAACGCGGCCCTGGTCACCTAAATCTCGACAACAACCTTGCTGCCAACTGGAGGATATGGTATAATTCTTACGACATATACACAACGGCGACGGGAGTAGCTTCTAAAGGGTACATTCCTTACACACGGTATGCGAATGCGAATGCGACAAAAAATCGAAACGCCTTGAAGCCTATGGGCTACATTCCTTACACGCGGTATGCGGCATGCGAATACTGAATCGGTCCATGTAGCGATCGGTGCGGTATGCGAATGCGAATGCCCATAGACAACAGTGTTAGAGAAACCTGACACTATGTGTGTGGGTGTGGGTGAAAGGACCCAAACCGTTTGCATACCGCATGCCGCATGCCGCATACCGCGTGTAAGGAATCCTAGCTTAAGACAGAACAAATCCAATGATGCATGTTCCTGCAAGTGACGGGGCCTGAGGCCCAGAAAGTTCACCGCAGCATGGAGTTTCCCGCAAGTGACAGAGACAAGCTGCCGCCACTTGTTGAACAGTTTCGCCCATACTGTGAAGGTAAAACTAACGTAACTGTTCTACGATATATATTCAACCGTTTCAACCAAAGCACTCAGCTTATGGACGCATACATAAGGGAGTTAAAACACATGGTACCACAGTGCGAATATGGCGACATGGAAGAGTTGCTTCTCTCAATCTCTGTGACAGGTTGATGTGCGGAATAGCTGTGATAAGTTACGAGACCGTTTACTACAGACTGTCAATCTCACGCTACAGCAGTGCAAAGACATGTGCTGCGTGAGTGAGCACACTGCTGCACAATTGACCAACGACCCGAATAAAGTAAACATAGCAGTTGACGCCATTGATAAGCACCAGCAGCAGTGCGTGACGTGACCGCACGGGCGGTCTGACCACCATAGCTGTGGGCGAGACAAAACCAACCAGGTGTGACAACAAAAACACCTTGCGGCTGGTGCTGGTACAAACACCGCAAAGGTCAATGCCCTACTAAAGACAAGAGCTGTGCCGGATGTGGAAAGACGGGACATTTCGTCAAACCTTGCCGAAGCAAACGCCAAGCCGAAGCACCAATAGACGACATTGAAATTGACGAAAACAAACATGCGAGACAGCTGGGAACGCACACTGTCCATGGAGCTCATGGACAGCGAGATAAAGGATTCAGCTTGTACTCGCAGTACACGGGTGAATACCAGTCCTATATAAAAGTGTTCGAAAATACGGGGAAATGAAATGAGAGCCTAAATTCAAAATCTAAGAAGCAACACTTATTCTTTATGTATATATTCATATTTCTCCGCTACCTTTGACTTGAAAAATATAATAAAACATATAGTTTAATAGAATTTAAAGGTGAAATCGATGGCGTTCCAATGCCGCCATCTCGACTTTTTGCATTCTCTCCCATTTCACCAACTCTGTGCCGATATAAGAACCCATTTGATACTGGAAGCAGGCATTCTACTTCCTGTTCCATACTAAAGCTATTTTCGCCCGTATTTACACAAAGTTGTCGTTCACCCATGTACTACAAGTACAGGGTGAATCTTTTATCTAATCGACAGCAAGCTATTCGTGTGCACGATAGCAGCTGACGGCGCGAAAACCTCTGACCTGTGGTATACAAATATAAATATTGGTCAAACACACATACACTTCAAATTGGATACCGGGTCAGAGGCCAACATATTGCCAATGAAGATGTTCACCAAGCTGTCAAACAGGAAACTGGACCCACCACGTTGCAGACTGGTAACAGTCGACTTCAACCGCTGACCTGGACATCGACTTCAACCGCTGAGCGAAACAATGATGTAAGTACGCGGACACAAGAAACGCTTTCAAGTAGTCGACACCGGTGTTGCAGTTTCAGCGGCGCACCAGTTTGCGAGGGACACATCGCTTCTGTGCATGCATCAAAATTGAACAGCATCGTCACTAACCTTATAAATTTAATATAATGTTTTTGGTAAAGATGTTTTCTATATGTGTACCAAGCGATTTGTTTCTAGGTGGTGTGGTTTTATAGATATTTCACTTTTGCTGTATTTTCTGTATGAAGATTGCTCATGACCATTGACAATGCCTTGAGTTTGATGGTATGTGCTGTGCAAAAACATTAGTTTTATTCAAAATTAATAGAAATCCAGAAACCTACCCTTATCAATTTAATATAATCTTTTTGGTACATATGTTTTCTATATGTATACCAATGGATTTGTTTCTAGGTGGTGTGGTTGTAGAGATATTTCACTTCTTCTGTATGAAGATTTGCTCACGGCCATTGACAATTCACAACGACACTGGGTGGCATATTATGGAATTTTAATCAGTAGAACAGAGGTACATAGTAAACAATGCAATCGGACGTCGGCAATCTCAACCCCACCGCGACTCAACCGCCGCGATCTACTGTCCTTTGTAGTTGAGGGGTGGGCGGCGGCTAAATCGAACGGTGTAGTGGTCGGGTTGGTGTCTGGGTGTCAACTGCCGGTTGGTCGGCTGTGGGCGGCCAGGGCAGGTCGTGGTGCATTCGTAAATCGAAAGGTGGCGCCACGGTCGGGCCGAGCAGGAGTCGCGCTGGGGCGATCCGAGCGAAGGCAGTTAGTTTGGCCGTAAGTCGCCAGGCGGCGGTTCGGTCGTAGTGCTTAAGGCTACCACCCCACGTCCCGCTGCGAATTACCCATGTTAGTGCTAACATGGACAATTCACAACGAGACTGGGTGGCATATTATGGAATTTTAATCAGTAGAACAGAGGTACATAGTAAACAATGCAATCGGACGTCGGCAATCTCAACCAAATAAGGTAGAGAGTGCCCGTGTGGCTTCCGCGAATGCCTTTTTCGGGACGTAAGTGTACATGGCGTCGGATCTCCAGGCTCCGAGTTGTCGTACGTCATCGTGGGAGGCCCCGGTCTGCGCGCAGGCCTGGGCTCCCCCTCTTCGGAGTCCGTGGAGGGTGAAGGCGGCCGGGTCCGGGTGGCCATGAGCCCGGAGAGCCCTACGGATGGTGGTCGTCAGTATGGTGGAGGTCAGGGGCTGTCGGTCCCGGGTGACGAAGGCGAGGTCGGAAGGCATGCCGGGGGTGGCGTCGGTGTATCGAATCCATGCGGCGACTGGACAGCACTGGGAGTCGGGGATATGGTGTAGTCGTATGGTGTAGTGGTCGGCCCGGGATCTGGAAGATTTGGTGGAACAAACGTGTACGAGGAGCCCGTGCTCGTCGCCGATGATGTCGCGTCGTCTCAGGGTGTGTCGTGTCGATCTGCTGCCTGGCATTATGACATTGCTCTGTCTGAGGAGGGTGAAGAACATCATCAATGTGGCGGACGCGAGAACTAGTGCAGCGAGCCCTCCGCCTTTGAAGTATCGCAGGACAGCCTCCAGGTGAGCAGTGGAGAGGGGCGGGGCCGGCACTGGGATGTGTAGTGAGGTGCGACCCACCCCTTTCTTGACGAGCTGGACGGGGTATGTGTCGAATCCGGCAGTCGAGCCGCCAAGCAGCCGCGTCCAGGTCCGAGCCCCGCTCAGATAGTTCAGCACAGCACCCGGGCACTTGAGTATTCCGTCGAGGTGTGCGATGTAGGCCATTACGTCCATCTGGGTAGGGGTTCTTGGGTTGAATCCCCTCGTCCTGGCGAATTTGATGTATTTGTTCGACTGCAGGCGCTTATTTCTCCATGTTCCCGATGCCAATCCAGCGTCGATCAGCTTCAGTATCCGGCTTCGCTCGTCTGGGTCACCTGGGAAGAGAGAGGCAATTTAGCCGAGCTTCCCAGGGGACCGGACTATATCGGGGGTCCGTATTGGTTGAGGTGGTGGCGGACTCTTATGCGGTCAATCCCTTTCTCCAGGCAGCCGATTCGAGCCCGAGTATCGGCCGCTGGGTCGCTGTATCGTCTGCTTAGGGCATCAGCGAGCACTAGTTCCCTGCCCGGCTTGTGGACGACCCGGACGAGGCAGTTGTGGTTTGCGGCGAACCTCCATACCTCTCGGGCACAGGCGCATAGGACGGGGTCACGGCCGGCGCCCGAGCTTAGCACCTGCTGGGAGGCCTGGTTGTTGGTGTTCACGACCACGGTGTATTTGTGAGGCTCCGCTGGGGCTAGGCTGTTGAGGGCGACGACCAAGTTGATCGCCTCGAGCTGGTTGATGTTGTAGTTCTGTGTGATCAGGTCGTGAGTGTACTCTTCCGAGAAGAAACCCCCGCCCCCTCTTAGAGTGGAGTCGCATTCGATAGTCCACTCGGCCTCCGGGTCCGAGTGGAGGAGGACGATACCGTTGGTTGTTTCCGCATACCTCAGGAACCAATTGATGTCGATTGCGAGGTCGGCTGGGACCGTGTGCTTGCCGGTAGGGGGGGGCCTCCCGTAGGGCTGTGAGGATCCTTCCCATGAAGCGGCGGACCGGCTGGACGCAGCGGGCTACGTGCTGTAGCCTGCCAACGAGTCTCTGCAAGTCTCTACGGGACGCTCTATGGCCGGTTTTCCATGACCTACATTCGGCAAGTATGTCGGCCAGCTTTATGTCCGGTATTTGTATGGCCATCACCGTTACCGAGATATGGTAGCCCAACCATTCGAGGCTCTTGGTAGGTGGAACGCATTTGGCCGTGGAGAGGGCGAGTCCGAGTTCGCCGGTGAGGTTTATAACGTCTTCGTAAGCGTCCCGGGCCTTCTGTAGGGAGGGGGCCACCCCGACGAAGTCGTCGAGGTAGCAGAGGGCGTGGTGTCCACGCTGCCTGAGGAGGTACACGACGGCGTTTGTCGTACGGGCGCAAGCTAATGAGGTGCCGCAGCCAAACGGGGGAGCGACATCGAAGTAGGAGGCACCGTCCAGGTTTATGCCGTACAGGGGGATCGAGAGGGGGCAGGCTCGGAGTTGTCGATATGCCCTCGCGAGGTCGGCCGACCACAGGTAGCATGTCTCGCCAAGGCGAGTTACCTCGTCTCCCAGATCTTGTATCCCAGGTAGTGTATATGTGGCCGGGCGGCCCTGGTACTGGCCCTTCCTGATGCCCGAGTTAACAATTGCTCCCCTCGGGTAGCTCAAGTCAACGATGACCCGCCTCTCGTCGGTATTCTTCTTGGGGTGGGTCATTATCGGGCTGGTCTGCGCCCAAGGAGAGAAGGGGGGTCTTTGGAATGGCCCGAGGAGTGCGCCGTGTTTGACCTCGGTGCATACGCACTTGTCTATCCAAGTCATGTGGGCGGGATCTTCTTTATGGTTGGCACAGGAGGGGATTGGTGGTTGATCTCCCGTATAGTCAGCTGGCCAGCCGAACTCGAGGTACTCGAGCAGCTGTTGGTCGTGGTATCCTGCAAGTCGCTCTCTCCATTTGTATATTTTTAAGCCTGAAGGTACTGGTACCCGGGCGACGAGGTAGTTAGGCAGTCCAGTATCTCGAACTCTATCATATATGGTACGGTAGGTGTCATCGGTCCAGGCCTCCGGTACTGTGGTTGGCCATATGGCCTGGAGGGTCAGTATGTATGATGCTGGGCTGTGTGGAGGGTTGTACCGCACTGCCGGCGTCAGCGGGTCGCCATTTGTGATTGCGTCAATGTTGTCGCCCGCCTGTCTCCTATCCCCGTAAGTGAGGGCCTGGTCAGTCTCGGCGGCTATTTCTTGTGTAGCGGGGCCTAGCCCGACCGTGTTCGGTAGAATGACACGAGTGTTGTCGCTCGTCTCTGGTCTGGGTGGTAGGGCGGGGGCCATGTTGTGCGCCGTTGTCCGTATTTGTTGTTGTCGGGTGGGTTGTTGTCGGGTGGGTGTGTCGGGTACTCTGTGGTGGTGGGCGTGGCCGCCGGCGGGCCCACAGGCCACGGGGCTGATGTCATAGTCTAGAGAGCTCTCGCCTTGATGGTCTACTGAGTAGGTAAGTAGGTCGGCGGTGTGGGTGGTGTTATCTATGGAGGCTGTGTGGCGGCTCACATGTGGTGCGGGGTCGTGACCCGAGGCGGCCCTATCGGGTGCAAGGTGACCCAGTTAACGGGGTCTGCTCGCCTGGGTCGGCGGGCGAGCACGTGGCGGAAACTGGGTCACCGGTGGCGTGGGCACCGCCGCTGCAGTCTAGGCGCGGCTGAGTGTTTTTGATAGGTTGGTGCGCGATACGGGCTGTGGTCTCACGTTCACTTTTGCTGCAGATTAGTTTCCTATCCTCCGAGATATGTTTATCGGTCGGCGGCTCAGCACCATCAAGAGGTGCTGTGGTTGCTACCACCGGCCGATTTACTGAAAACCCGTAGTTGTGGGTTCCGTCTCCGCCGCTTGCTTCTTCTCTAGTGCGCGTTTTTTGTTGTTACATTCATTTTCTCTGTGTGGATTGGCTTTCCGATACTTGTTTGCGCACCAAGCGCAGACGTGGCAATAACGGTTGGGCAGGGTGCCGTGTGTGGAGGCATGGCCGCAGTCGTTGCCCCAATTCCATTGGTGACACGGCCGCCCGTCCGTCACAGTAGAGAATTCTGTGCGGCCGCCATAGTCATGGCTGCCGTAATCTTCCTGGTGTTTTTGGTAGTCGTTCATCTTTTTCTTCCTGGTCGCCAGTCTAGTGCCGACTGCCTGTGCATCCCTTTGTACATCCTTGATGGCGTATATGTCAGCCCAGCCGCGTGCCAGGCGCCTATCGTCGATCATACTGAATACACGCTCCGACCGTAGTAAACACGTGTCCCAGTCCCAGTCAAGCACCATTGTGCTTAGCTGCTCCTGGTGTTCACGGAGGGGTTCTATCCAGCTCTCCGGAACGCTAGAGTCTTTGCACATCCTGAATAGTGCGCTGAAATATTCCATGCAGCTACTCTCCCCGAGGCCGACCTTCCCCTTCCTGTCGCCCCGGATCACGAACGTGTTGGGCATTAGTGAAACCCTACCTCTTTTTGTTGAGCGAGCTCCTTTTTCCTTGAACAGATCCTCGATTGAAGCGCGGTGATCCGACTCAGAGTCGCTGTAGGACGTGGATCTTTTCCTGGTATATCTCCTCCGTGGTCGTGCGCTCTCGTCACGTCTGTAACGAGGGTTTCGGTGATCGGGAGATCGTGTGGTGTTTCTGGAGTGCGAGCGGCTCCTGCTGCGTCGCTTCCATCTCGGGCTGACGCTCCGGCGGCCATTACGCGTGCCACGTGTTGCTGGTTCCGCGGCTCCCGCCGTGTTCGTCGTAGTGACTGACATTCGGTCCTTGACCGTCTCGAGTGCATTTATCCTGTTTAACAATGCGTTAGTCACTGTGTCCAGTTTGTCACTTAGCGTTCTTTCCATCCTGGCTATGTCGTTATTCGGGGAGTTTGTATGGCTCGTCTGCTGTTGATGGGAGCCTTCCGCCATGTTGTTATCCGGGGTGCGTAAGGATGATCCGGCTGGGCGAGTTCCTTTAGGTGTCGTCACGAAAACTTTGGTCACTATGGAGCGAGGGCGGCCTCTGGATCTTGGTGTTCGAGAGTTTGGGCGTCCGGCGTGCCTAAATCGAACGGTGTAGTGGTCGGGTTGGTGTCTGGGCGTCAACTGCCGGTTGGTCGGCTGTGGGCGGCCAGGGCAGTTTGTGGTGCATTCGTAAATCGAAAGGTGGCGCCACGGTCGGGCCGAGCAGGAGTCGCGCTGGGGCGATCCGAGCGAAGGCAGTTAGTTTGGCCGTAAGTCGCCAGGCGGCGGTTCGGTCGTAGTGCTTAAGGCTACCACCCCACGTCCCGCTGCGAATTACCCATGTTAGTGCTAACATGGACAATGAATTTGAATGGATGTGTCCCTCGCAAACTGGTGTGCCGCAGAAAATGAACATCGGCACACCAATCTTGGGTAAGGACGCCTGCATCCAACTACAGCTGATTGCACGGATCGACATGGTGGACGCCCAAACCCATAAAATAACAAAGAAGAGCATACAAACTTCCAAGATAACGAAGGGGCAATGCTCACAGACAAAGATGCAGCAAACAAACTGAACACACACTTTGCCACAATAGGGCAAAAGCTGTCAGAAAAATAAAAAAAAATATGGGAAAACAGATCCCCACCTGCAAAACAGATATGATAGACGTAAAAAAATTAATAAATGACATAGATACGAATAAGCCAAGTGGAATAGATGAAATACCAACCAAAATACTGAAAGAGGCACTCCAAGCCATCCCGGCCACTATAGTAGACCTATTCAACATCTCCTTTGCGCAGGGGCGTTTTATCTCAGCCTGGAAAATGGCAACCATCACCCCTATTCACAAAAGTGGAGACAAACAAAATATGGGAAACTACAGGCCAATATAAATTCTTCAAACCCCAGGCAAGCTCATTGAAAAAGTGCTACATAGACACATAAATGAACACCTGGAAAAAAACGATATACTAAACGAAAGACAAGGGGGCTTCAGGAAACTGCACTCCACATCTAAAACAATAGCTAACCTAACAAATGACATACTGGCATCAATGAACCAAAAACAATTAGTTGGAGCAGCCTTCATTGACTTCAGCAAAGCATTTGACACAGTAGACCATAAAATACTACTGAAAAACTCAAAACCATGGGCATAAAATACAACACTATGGATTGGATAAAATGCTACCTGAGCAACAGGCAACAGAAAACAAAAATAAACAATACACTATCAGACAACCAACCTGTCACATGTGGTGTACCCCAAGGGTCAGTGTTAGGGCCACTGATATGGGTTAAATTGAGTACTACGTAGTGATGTCAACTTCTTTCGACGCTGCTTCGGGCAGGTGGTAAGAAGTGGAGGGGCGGAGTACGTTGTAAAATATTCCTATGAATAGCATTGGTGGGGGAATGCAAATGGTCTATTGATGAAAAAGGTATATAGGGCCAGGTGCATAAATGTTTATATAGTTGCTGGTGGTGCTTGATTCATTAGTCAGATAGTGTGTAAGGGGCACTTGGAGCTCTACTCACTACCCCCTCCCCCCTCTGTTAGTCATGGATCACCACACACTCAGCTCAGGGCAGGTGGTGGCCAAGGGAGCCACGCCACATGGTGGTGGTGGGCAGAGCACTGTAACCATGGGGACACAGGAATGCTTGATGTTCATTGGTGGAGCTTTAGATGCTTGATTCTCATTGGAGAATACGGTCAGGTGGTATGCCATATCAGATACATGTACCACTATAAATAATAAACCTGAGGGCTTGGCTCTCTCTCTACTTTCACTCTTTATACTCTTCCTTTCTCTTTTTGCCTGTATTGATTTCACTATAGCCTGCCTACACAAACGACAGATTCCAGCCGTGGACTTTACATAGTGACCTGGAGGCTAAACATGTTTCAAGTCTATTTCATTGCGAAAGCCTATTCAAATGTATGTCTGTTGACCTAGGTCACTATAACAGTTGAGGAAGGTCATTAGTGTTATGTATGTACCGAGGCACGGGGGGCCGGGAACCAGCCCATCGGGACCAGCGTCACAGGCAACCAGGGTAGACTGGCGGGAACTGTAATAAAGCATTGAGTAACTAGACATCAACATGTGCAGTCGTTCCTGAGTTCTAACTTTACATGGAGTCAGAGGGGGAACCTTGGACGGAAATGTCTCTCTTCGGGCCACCCGGGCCATTAAACTTGGAGGAAAATCTAGCAGCCAACTGGAAGGCATGGATACACTCTTTCAATATTTACGCCACAGCAGCGGGTGTGCTGAGCCGAAGTGAACGGGTTCAGTGCTGTGTGTTCCTACATGTTGCCAGCGCAGAGGCACAGAAGCTGCACCAGTCTATGAGATTCAGAAAGTCAGACCACTGAAGGAGGCTTTCTGTGTATATTGTGAGGGCAAGACAAATATCACGGTGACTAGATACAAGTTTAACATGTATAATCAAGGGAAAGAAAACATGGACGCCTACATACGGGAATTGCAGCACCGTATCGGTCATTGTGAATACGGTGTAATCGAAGATTCGCTTATGCGGGATAGACTGGTGAGTGGTATTAAATGTAATACCCTCAGGGACTGTCTGTTGCAGACGCCCGACTTAACATTGGACCTCTGTGAGGAAATGTGTAGGATGAGCGAGCATCGGGTGAGACAGCTCACTGCCAACAGCAGTTCTGAATTTGCATTGGATGCCATCCAACTGTAAAATATCCTGATTTAATGCATTGGTGGGGGAATGCAAATGTTCTATTATTGATCGGGTGTACGTGACCAGGTGCATGTATGTGTATATATGTAGGTGCTGGTGGTGCTTGATTGAGAGGTAAATAGACATAGTGATGCTGGCAGGACTGTGTGTCAGGGGCACTCAGATCCTACCCCCTCCCACCTCTGCTAGTCAGGATCACCACAATCAGGCTCAAGGCAGGTGATGGCCAGGGGAGCCACACAGCTTGGTGGTGGTGGGCAGATCACTGGTAACCATGGGGACCAGGAATGCTGGATCCCTATTGGTAGAGCTAAGAATGCTTGTTTCTCATTGGGGGAATAGGGTGGGGTGATACTCTACACTGAATCCATGTACCATATAAATAATAAACCAGAGCGCTTGACTCTCTGTCTTCTTTCACACTTTATACTCTTCCTTTCTCATGGCCTGTATTGATTTCACTATAGCCTGCCTACATAACCACACATTCGAGCAGTAGACTTTACACGCTACGAGTCAGCGCGACAAGCACCACGGGCAGCAGGAATGCAACAGCAACAACTGCAGTTCCAGCAAGCTCCATCCAAGTTTTCCTGTGATCAGCAGAAAAAAATCGCTGGCACACAAGCAGAGTTTGGTTTGGTGCGGGTATTCTCACCGTCGGCCAAAGGCAAGGCATTTGCGGTGTGTAAGAAAATCGGGAACTTTGCTAAAGTGTATCAGGCAAAGATGACAGCTGTGAACGAAATAACACTTGATGACAACAATGACGCAGAGGAGTGGCAGGCCGAACAGCAGGAGGACCTGTTCATTGGTGCGATCTCAGCCGACAATGCTGGAGATACTGATTTGTGGTTCGCGGACATTCCGATTGGAACAGTCAATATTAATTTAAAATTGGACACAGGTTCAGAGGCGAACATCATTCCCAGTTGACTAGGCCCCGATGTTGTTTAGTCACATACTCAGGGCAGAGGATCAACCCGAGGCACAGCGGGCCGGGAACCAGCCCATCGGGTCCAGCGTCACAGGCGACCAGGGTAGACTGGCGGGAACTGTAATGAAGCATTGAGTAACTAGACGTCAACATGTGCAGTCGTTCCTGAGTTCTAACTTTACAATTAGGGTTAAGGAAACTGGATAGTGATAGGCCTTGAAATGGGGCAAATGAAGTTCAAGACCTGTTTTTTGGTGTGTTTTTTATTGAGGCAGTATTTATACTGTCCATAGCATATAAGCCTGGGTATTCAGGCTTGTTTTCAATGCTGGCCAGCTGTAGTGTTGGTGTTATCTTATCACACAGTAGCTGCTGATAAGGTATTTGATTGCCTGTATTTCAGTAGCAGATAGATAGTTGGTTGGTCTGGTTAGTAGTCTATGTTAATTATTTTGGATTTTCTTGGCATATATGTGCTTTATTTTTTCTACTCTTATTACTAGACTAGCCTACTCCTATTTACATATCATAGGCTTGTACGTAGCTGTGTGGTGTGCTATCTGGCTGCTTTTGGCATGGTTACCTTCCATTGGGCGTCTCGCTGGTGGGCCGTGACATATCGCCTGCCCCTTTGCAGTGCAGCTTAGTTGTTGGTTCCTAGCCTTATTTTGCACAGATATCTTTTGTATGTTTTTAGGTCAGGAATTTGTCGAGACTTTCCAGGCCCCGTATGGACGCTGTAATGGTCACATACCTGGACATACTGGGGTCGTCATTTTCAACAAGACAAAATGATTAGCATTATGCGGAATCAAACCTACTGTGTGGATAAAGGCTGCACACTGGTTAGGAGCGACGTTACAAATCCGACTCTGCAGCCTCTCGTCACTGACCATATTCGCCAATTGTTTGAACTGCGTCCACTACAAGAGAGCATCATACAGGTGAAAAATCAAATTTACACATTCGTATACAACATTCGAAATAAGAGCTTGCCCGCTTTCCGAGACAAGTGAGAGTAGGCATGCACAAGCAGAATTTGCTTTCCATTGTCATCTTTAAATGCAATTTACATTTATGAAATTGGTTTTGTTGTTTTGATTTATTTGTTAGTGAACCAGATGCGGTAGATCGCAGGCTTCCCATGCTTAAGGTCGGGAGGTTGAATCCCATTCGAGTCAAACCAATGACATAAAATTGATCCTTGTTGCCACCTAGCCTGGAGCTCAGCATTAAATAGGATAGGACAAGGACTGGCTAGCACAGTACCAGGATAACATGACTGTGTGGGTTATCGGGTCATGCGGATGCCAGCAGCCTGGTCTCCTAGTGGGGCAGCATTATAAAAGTTGCCATGAGTACACACAGTCACAAGCTAGTACCCATCCTGACCATAGATGTTGCTAGGACGTAAAACAACCAACAATTTTGAATTTTCAGAGCTAAAATTAGAAAAATAGGCTTTTTTTCCCCTAAAACGACCTATTTGACCTAATTATGTGCATTAAATAAAATCTTAAATTTGTCATTGTCTAAGATTTCCAAAAACGTGAGGGTTGGCAACTTGAAAAAGAATTCCAGCGAGGATCAGATTATGGACACAAGGAATCTGTCTACAAGCCGGTACCCATCCTGATATGATCTTAGATAAGGGATGATAGTCGTGCGGGAGGAAAAAAAAAAAGCGGAAATCGACGGTGAGGTTGGCCATAATAGTAAAACAGTCCCATTAACAGGCATGATACTGAGGAGCAAAGAAATAATCAGTAAAAGCTAACAAGGGGGGGCGGGTTAGGGAGGGGGTGATCCCCCAGAAAAGTTGTGGAAAATGGTTGTCTGTGAGTGCATTTGGAGCCATCTGGAGCCAAGAAATATCGTTGTCTAGGAGTGGATTTGTAGCCAAGAAATGAAGCAATATGTCTTGGATTTTATAACTTCTTTTGGACTACAACTTGGAAGAACCACACATTTCTAAATTAGAACTTTATTCAACATACCTCACATACATGTACACATTCTCTTAAATCATGAACATTAGTCAAATTCTGTGCTAAGTAACCAGCCGGCGATGGTCAGGTGACCGCTTGCAGCCTACAAATAGGCCTACCTTATTGCAGTCCACCTGCCCACCAGGCTGCTCACAACAGCACCAACAGATTCTTCGAGAACCACATGTATCCACCACAGCAATAGCTCCGTTCACATGCTACAATAAAACCTCTCTATACCGACCCCTCCACAGATCGACCACTCGCCTATATCGATCGCTTTATTTGGGTCCCAACAATAACATCGTAAGGATATACCAACTCTCTAAAACCGACCACCTCACTAATTGAACCACAGTCGGTCGATTTAGAGAGGTTTTACTGTATCCGCATAATTCTCATAGACATATAAGTAACTTGGTTGCTTTAATTATATAATTATCAAAAACCCCGGGAAATCCGCTTAAGAACGGAAAAATATCATCCCTTTTAGATGTTGCTAGGACGTAAAACAACAACAAACTTACAGTGTAGACGCCCTTCCGCTCGACGGTAACTTGGCCGATGTACTGAACCACCGCCATCAGGTCGGGTAGCTGGTCCCAGACTTGGAGCACCTTGCTAAGTTGCTCTTGGTGATCAACAACAAGAACATTGACACGAGCCTTCACCGCTGCATAACGTAATACATCGGACGGGTTACTCGGGTGAATACCGACCGAAATGCCCCTGTTCAAATAGAATGTGGTAAACACTGTTGAACGCCGGCATGATGGAAAGTTTGTTTTATTAAACGGCATCTCTAGACCACATAGATTTTTATCATCGACGATTGGACGTCAAACATATATGGTCATTCTAACATATTTCTTTGTAGGAAACCCGCTGACACCGCATAGGCTATTCTCTCCGATAAGCAGCAAGGGGTCTTTTATTTGCACTTTCCCACAAACAGTACAGCACATACCACAGCCTTTGATGAACCAGTTCTGGACCACTGGTTGGAATGGGAAATAACCCAAACTGCAAATGGGTCAATTGAGAAGGATCGATCGGATGACCAACACCTTCACAGGTGGACCTTCTACTGCGTGAGCTACGTCCGGCTCTCCACCGGCATGATGGATGCGAAAACAATGCTAAAGAATCGAGAAAAGACGTGTAGAATATATAAGTGGATGGAGGGAATGTAGATGAGTAGTTCTCCAGAATTGGAGACCCATTGGGTTGCGCTTCATTATTAATCACTAAACTCTTCAAAACAATTTCAGAAAAACAATTTGTTCATATACCTATAGGGAATATACTAAGCAAACACTCGTTATCAAAACCAGGTCCACCATCTTTGAAGCTGTAAATAAAGAAAACTATCAAGCACAGTTAATTCAATTTGCTTTTATGTTGTCAAGATTATATCAATAAAGATATTTTTCACTACCTTTAGTTTTTACATTGCACAGTTACATGACAATATTGCTGTCAACATACCTGTCCTGTGCGTACCGTTGGTGTCACACTGACAGCACAGATGGTTTGTTAGTTTTACCAGTTATCAAGCATGGTATGCATAATCAGTAATACTTTTATTTAATCTATGACCTACAATGTTTTCAAATAATAAGAGATAATCTGGAATAATCAGAAATTGACTGAATTAAAGCAATTTTTATCGATCGTGTCACATATGTAACGTACGGACCAGCCAATTTACAAATTCAATACTTGAGTACTGAAATGTCATAATGAGGGAAGGGAAGACTCCAGACTAAACAAACCATCCTAGCAGACAGATTGGTGATGTTTTAGATGGAAACTCCATTAGGAAGTGACGTAATCTGCAATAAATCATGACGTGTCACATTTTTTGTGCACATGTACACACGGCGCCAAAACGAGTAGTATAGTAGGGTTCTTTTTTTTTTCTTTTTTGTTGTTGTTGAAGATTTATACTGCCTATCATGGATAAGCCTGAATAGGCTTGTTTTCACCATTAGACAGTTTGTCGATAGAAAGCCCGAGCCTACACTTTTACCGACCCAAGGGATTTTTAACCTCCCACACCACATAGACATGGTATGAGAGCAACTGGCCTTTGATGACGCTGTAAGTTATACACAGCGGTGGAAATCCAAATTGGCAGAGATGGGGGCACGGGGAATCGAACCACCGACCTTCAGATTAGGAGTCCGACCTAGAAAAAAGTCAGACACTCTAACCACTCCGCCACAGAGAACACCACAGAGTAAAATGACGTAATCCTGGCTCTGAGAGAGTCCATTGACCTTAGATGACCCCCCGCCCCCCACACCCATGGACGCTGTCAGAACGATTCATCTAAGGTCAATGGACTCTCTCAGAGCCAGGATTACACAATTTTACGCTCAATAGACCCCTACTATACTACTAAAACGTACGGTTTGTGGTTGTGATCGTATGATTTGTTGTTTGTTTGTTTGTTGTTTTACATCCTAGCAACATCTAAGGTCATGTCAGGACGGGTACTGACTTGTGACAGCAGGCACTCATGGCAATTTTATAGTGCTGCCCCACCGGGAAATCAGGCTGCTGGCACCATGACCCGATATCCCACTCAGTCACATTATCCTGACACCAAGCTAACCAGCCTCTCCTATTCTCCATACCTTCCTTATCTAAGCAATTAATTACTTTTTCATTTAAATTCTTATTATTATATAACACATTAGATAATGTCACATGAAACACTGTCCTGTGTGTTTTGGTGTCACACGTAACACTGTCTCACAAACTACTAACTTCGCTATTCTCTGACAAATATGTATGATCTGCTTTTAAGGAACTACACATATAATGAGTATATTAAAATGAATAATTCTTTTGATAACACAACAAAACATTGTTATATATGAAGAAGATGGAAAACATTTTATTTGTGATGGGACGTGTGTTACGGTGTCACAAATTAAATTAGTTGTTTTTTTTATCAGTGTTTAATGTAGATACTGCACTTTGTGCTTTAAAAGTTATCTTTCCTGTTGTACTTCAACATCCCATACCAATAATCTGGTCAACATCTGTGATAATGTACTTAAATGATGGTGGTGTCACATTGTAACACACAGGACACTCTTTGCATCAAAATTCTTTGAAGCCTAATTACATCAAAACCAGTGGTGGTAGTGATTTTTTGTTTTTGGTTGATGATTCCACTCACCTGGAAGTTTATAAATAGTATACAATAGATATTCAGAATACATTTTCATTTTTGACACTAATGCAACAATAGGGTCTCCAATTCTGAAGAATCATTCAGATAAAAGATTCACCCCGTGGTGCAGTAGCCTTAAGCTAGGATTCCTTACTCGCGGTATGCGAATGCGGCATGCGGCATGAGTATGGGTTGGGTCCTTTCACCCACACCCACAACCACACCCACACAGTGTCAGGTTTCTCTAACACTGTCTTCTATGGCAAACGCAGCAGCATTCGCATGCCGCACCGATGGCTACATGGACCGATTCAGTTGCCGCATTCGCATTCGCATTCGCATCTGGACGTAAGGAATCACCCCCATTGACTTAGATGCTTTCTGAAATTTTGCCGCATTTGCATTCGCATGCCGCATACCGCGTGTAAGGAATGTAGCCTTAAGTATGGGTGAAGAACAACCCTATATATAAAAGCTGGCAAAGATTATCTATCTACACGCTGGGTAAATTTACTGCAATTTGCTCAGTAGCAGGATAATGTGACTGAGTGGGATATCATGGTGACAGTGGCCAGATCATCCAGTGCGACAGCAATATAAAGTGGCTACACAATCTGTGGAACATAGTTAGGTATTATGTCTATGTCATACTTCAGAAAAAAATATATATAAATAAAAACCACCCGCCCGACCCTGATTTGTGTGATCAAAAGGACGATCACCAACTTTAAAAAATGTATTTTGTATTAGGAGAATTAAATAAGTAGATGATCTTCTAATGGCGATATACCAGACGGGATGGCCGAATGAGTTAGAGCGTCCGTCTCCCGTGCTGGTAGATCATGGGGTGGTGGGTTCGAACCCTGGTCCAGTCAAACCAATGACTTAAAAATTGATACTTGTTGCTTCCTAGCCTGGCGCTCGGCATTATTAGGACAGGGCTAGGACTGGTGTGGCTCAGTGTCAGGATAATGTGACTGAGTGGGATACAAGGTCATGGTGCCGGCGACCTGGTTTCCCAGTGGGACAGCACTATAAAGTCACCATGGGTGCGCACTGTCACAGGTCGGTGCCCGTCCTGATATGACCTTAGATGTTGCTAGGACATAAAACAACAACAAACAAACAAACAAATCTAATGGTGATTGTTGTACATGCTGTAAAATCCAAAAAAGCAAAGGCAAAAGGCAATGCAGATGGAATATCAAATAGAAACTGCTCCTACCCAGCAATGTTGGCTCCAAGGCTAGCGAGAACCCATTCTGACGAGTTCAACCCAAATGTGCCGACCGCGTAGCATGGCTTTAAGCCTAACGCGATAAAAGATTTGGCTGCTTTCCGGGCACAATTGTAGAACTCGCTATACGTCCACACATGCCACATCTCATCACGTTCATAAACTGCAATTCAACCAGAACTTTGGTGAATTGCGACAACAGCTTAAAGTTGTATTAGGCCAAATAAAATAAAAAGTGAGTGATCGTCCTTTTGAAACAAAAATCTGGGTCGGGTGGGCGGTTTTTATTTTAATTTTTCTGCCATATGATGTAGATGTGATACGTAACCAGATGGCCGAATGAGTTGAGCATTGGACAATTAGGCATATCTAGATTTAATTCTACATATTTAACTGAGATACTAAAAGCATATGAGTCAATTTAACCGGACTGCAGAAGCCTATGGTGTTAGAGTTTTGACGTACTTGCCAAAATTAATTTTACATGCTTTCACTTCAAATATCTTTAAAATTAGCCATTTAAAATAAAAGTTACTTCAAACTGACGTAAGGTAGATTATGACAATCAATTTAATGTTTGTATCTCAGAAAAATTACAGACACTCAAAACCATGAGACTATTCAACTTTAATATACTCCATTATAACCAAGGAAGACAGCATGATTGGAGCGAGTCGATCACTCTAGCTGGCCACAAAAGACACTGCGTTAGTTTCTTCAAGCAAACGTCGGTGAGAAACTGGACAGGTGCGGGGCAATTTACATGACAAGGAACTGCATGTCATGGGCTTTATTCAATAAAGGTCCTCGTTATAAGAAGTGAAGGTTAATCCACAAATCTGTTCAATCAATCAAGTGAAATACAAATTACAATCAACCAATAAGTCAATAATAGGTAAAGGCTAATCAAGAAGTCTAGTCAATCAATCAAATGAAGAACAATCAATCAAGTGAAGTCAATAAGAGATAATGGTTAATCAAAAGTCTAGTCAATCGATCGATGAAGGACAATCAATCAAAAGAAGCCAATATCAGGAAATCAGGCTATCTCAACCCCATCAAGATGTTCTTCTTCTTGTGGGGATGGGTGGGCGGCCGAGGAAGCTGGTAGTTGTTGTCGGTCCACTGTCTGGAGGCGATGTAAAGTCGATGGCTGGCATCTGTGGTTGTGTAGGCAGGCTATAGGAAATCAATACAGGCAAGAAGAGAAAGGAAGAGTATAAAGAATGAAAGTAAAGTGAGAGCTTGTACCCTCAGGTTTATTATTATATAGTGGTACATGGATCTGGTATGGCATACCACCTGACCATTATCTCCAATCAGCAAGAAGCATTTATAGTTCCATCAATGAACAGTAAGCCTGGCTACTGTGATCTACCAACCACCACCATGCGGTGTGGCTGCTTGGCCTCCACCTGCCTGAGCTGTGTGTGTGTGTGTAATGATCCGTGACTAACAGTTGGGGGAAGGGGGTAGTGAGTAGAGCTATTGAGGCTCCTTACACACTATCACTAGTGCCTCATTCACACTATCTACCTAATTCACAATGACTATTGACCATAAGTAAAGAATCACCAGCAACTACATAAATAAATTCATGCACCTGGCCCTATATATCATTTACATTAATAGACCATTTGTACTCCATTATAGACCATCTGCATTCCCCACCAATGCGTTTTATCGGAATATTTTACACCAAGTTACACCTATGACAGGGATGGCCGCCAAGTCATGGTTGAACACAGGACGCTTGTAGGGCTGGTAAGCGGTGGCGTTAGAGATGTCACTTTTGTAATGGTTGTCATCATCCTTACAGCTCTGGGCTGAGTGGTGTCGGCAGCTAGTATACCGTTTTTGGGCCTGGGCACTCCTCATGCCTGTGAGTCAGGCGTCATGCTGCATGTCCTTTATGGCTGTCGCATCCTTCCAACCTTTTGGTAGTCTGCCATCGTCTATCATATTGAAGAGTCGCTCAGACCATGCCAAGCAAGTCTCCCAATCCCACTCAGCCGCCATTTCCACCAGATGTTCAGTGTGTTCACTCAGGGGCTCGGCCCATGAGTGTGGTATGGAAGAGGTCTTTTGCCATTTTGTAAATAGCAACCTCTTCGTTTCCTGCCGTACGATCCGTTGTTGTCCAGTATTTCGGTGATCACATCTCGGTGGCGCGAGTCATCTTCCTTGGGCAATGACGGTGGGTGTCTGTCCTTACTGTGGCGTGTCTTGTGTCGATGCTTCTCGTCCCAGCCGCATGCTTTCCTGGCGTCACGGCTGCTGCTGGCAGGGGCGGCACTCCTCGGAGGAGTCCCGACCGTAGCTGCTGCACCTTTTATGCCGTGACCTGGTGTGCCTTCACTTCGTGCTGTTGCGGAGGACGAGTTGTGGTGGACGATTCCATGCTGGACGAACGCCTTCTCTTTTTGTTTGTCGTTTCCCTCACTGCCATGTGTTCGAGCATAGTCTTGTTAACCTCGGCCTGTTTGCCCAGTGTGTCGGCTAACGATTGCTGCAGCATGGTAATCTGTTGGTCTGCAGTGCTGGAGTCGGCCGAGGCGGCGTCTGGTGTGACGTGCTGCTGCTGTGCGGGTGCTGGGCGGGTGAAATCAGACTTTAGGCGGCCTTGTGGGCGGGCTGTGGGTGGTGCGGCATCTGCTGCGGCGTCCATGCAAGCGACGGCGGCGTCTGCAGGCTCTGTGGCGCGGCACTGTCTCTTGGTGGCCCGAGGCATCTTGGTGTACAAGCCGGTAGGCTGAGGCAGCGTGGTGAGCAAGCCATGAGGCTGAGGTGTCGTCAGAGTGGAGACGAAGCTGGTAGTTGTTGTTGGTCCGGTGTCTGGAGGCGATGTGGTGAAATCCAGGACCTGGCGGCCCGTCGTCGACCGGAAGTGACATCAGATCTCGCGAGGCGACATTGGTTCCATGGAGGTCCGAGAGGGTTTTTTTGGGCATTGGGGTTCGAGTCCAGGTGGCGCCACCGCAGGAGCAGTCCCTTGTTTGCGCGCAAATTACCCATGTTGACGAACAACATGAACAATGGCAGCAGCACCTGGAGGGGGAAGTGGGAAAACAGATGGCAGCCTGCCCAGTAATAGTAGCAGACTACTTCCCACCACAGGTTGCTCGCTGCCCCCAAGGACTTCAAATAGCAGTTTGCAGGTTATATGTTATAGGAGTTACTTTACATAGATCACAACAGCTACAAATAAATATGTATAACAATTACAATTTTACATGTGAGTTTCATAATTAATAATATCCGTAAAATGCATGGAGTCTGACCTAGAAAAACGTCTAACCACTCCGCCACAGAGAACACCACAAGACGAAGAGTAACTTGCGCTTACCGAGTGCAGGGTGATCGGGTGCGCGCATGGCGGTTTTAAGGAACATGGTGTGAATTGTGATGGGCTTCAGGGAATGTTTACCCTCTTCACTTAAATGCAGTATAACAGGCCGATTTGGGTCACAGGATATGTGGCTCTCTGCTGGTAGTAAGTGATCTGGCCCTGAAATAAGACATTTAGCAAGTTGATGTATAATTCTTATAAAACAAGCAGTATATA
Source organism: Branchipolynoe longqiensis (assembly GCA_030323885.1). Lineage (NCBI taxonomy): Eukaryota > Metazoa > Annelida > Polychaeta > Phyllodocida > Polynoidae > Branchipolynoe > Branchipolynoe longqiensis. Next base: position 86,854,088 of record CM059197.1, read on the forward strand.
GTAAAACCTCTCTAACCGACCACCTCCACAGATCGACCATTCCCCTATATAGATCGATTTATTTGCGTCCCAAACGATGGCCTATACAATACCATTGTAACAATAAAAAAAACTCCCTAAACTGACCACCTCTCTAAATGGATCATTTAAAGTCGGTCCCATGGTCAGTCGATTTAGAGAGGTTCTACTGTATATAGTGTTCCTGTCTCTGTGTGTAAATACACACATGTTATTACATAGATAAAAGATTCACCTCTGTATGATTTACTAAACAATGACCTAGTGAGTCAAAAAACAGCTATTCTCGATACATGTAGTACGTAGCCAGCGTGCCACAGTTGAACTTGAAGAAGGAATTGCATGTTGAACAATTGTAAAGCTGCATAGTCCGATGAAAGCGTCACATTTTCAAAACCGAAACACTGACATAGATTTGATACTACATATTTAACTTAATAGATTTGATCCTACGTATTTAACTTGCACTTATATGAATTTGTTGCCACATAGAATATATAAGAATTTGTTGCCACATAAGAGCATTTTGTTTTGAAAATATTGATTATCAATTGCTCATTTCGTGTAGCAATACTTTTAAGGCAAGTGAGATATAAACACTTTTTTTATTTGCAAACAGTTATCATGTTTTATTTTATGACAATTCATCGCGAAAGTTGGTACATATGATTCACGATTGTACACGATACGTTTTACGCATTGCGTAGCGACCTGCATCGCGATTCGCGACACGATACCGAACAAAATGTTCCCTGTATAGATATATTATATAATAAATAATATATATATATAGTTTTAACCATTACTTGAAGGAGATATGTGCAACAATAAAATGCATAATTCGCATATATATGGGTTTTAAATGCTATTTTCAATTCGATACAATACAGTGACACTAGCTCCTATTTTATTGTTAAATACCTGCTAGTTCCAAATACGCTGGGGTCTCTCCGCTATTAATGAAAGAAATAAAAGTTAAACGTCATGATTGATCCAAGCAATATATTAAATATACAATGAATAATTCACTACCTCATTTCAACTGATGACAAACCATCGTATGTGAACATAAATATATTTAATATGATCAGGTTGCCTATATAATCAATATCATAATTCCTATGTTTGTTTTACTACATTGCTAAAAATATTGTATACTTAGGGATGAAAGTGGTCTCCAACAAAAAATGCGGAAATCAGACGCAGAACCAACAGCAAATTTCCATGGAAACGTGGATTTTCACCTATTGGATTAATTAGCACTGTCAGAGAATCATGGGGAAAATGCCGGAAGTCACGTTTCAACTGTCCTTGTTTTAACTATATTATCACACTGCACCCTTGTTTTAACTATATTATCACCCTGTAGAGTTGTAAACCACTGCCTTGTGGTACAGGTTCTTGACAGAACCGAAGGCTAAGGGAGCAAACCCTAAACAGAAAACCATGTCACTGTGGAAGCAATAAGGGCGGTTGATGTATGGAACTCCCAACATCTCCCGACCAGCCACTGCAGGGACAAATAGTTTTGCACCCCGAGAGAGTGCCGCTGCTAACTTGCAAAAGCCACCAGCACTTCAGCACTTTTGCAGGCAGCTTTCATGAAATGTAAGAGCGGCAGTCAAGTAATGAAAGCAGTCTTTGTCGCATCGCACCCGACAGCATGATGATGATGATCACCCATACATAACCCTTTCTTGATTGCGCTTTATTAGTTACTCCCACAACCCGGTTTCTGTGACAGAGGTGAACCATCCAGGGTCTTCTGTTCTAACAACATCTTAGGTCCTAGAAGAAAATCACGGAAATCCGTGAAAATGCGGAGATCTCTCATCCCTGTATACTACTGTCACCATAAAACTAATAAATCAATTTAACACTTACTACTCTTAACGTATGGCTATATGAAGAACAGACTGACAACTTCTTGTCAATTAGATAGATTAGTAGATTTACCGATAAAATTGCTAACGGATACTATTTACCAAATATACTGAGAAATACTGGGAAATTACTTCTTACCTGTCCTTTAAATTTGAAGATTGCATTCTCCTTACTTTTTCAAATATATTTGTTGAGGAAAATTGTCTTATCGTTGGCTCTGAAACAGTGTCTGAGCCAGTGGACGGCATCCTGGAAAAAAAACCCACATTGTACATGTACCGGCAACATGCAGTGCTGCCCTCTGGATTTGACAAAAGAAAGTATCAAATCTTTCAAAAGAAAGAATCCAAATTGTCTAAAAAAAGTATTAAAAAGGGGTCAACTTACCCTGATTTGTGACAATTTGTTATCTTGTTAAGCTAATACCCCAGTCACACGAGGGCCAGCGTTCGCCTCTGACCTCCTTACGACTAAAATGGCGCCGATATCGCACTCTATATATTGATTCAAAAACGTGGTCAGTGCCAGGTCACCGACCCGGCGCCAACTTGTTGGTGTAAAAGCTGGGTGTCATTTTGTTTTGTTCGTCTAGAGAGTGTCCGCTCACGACCTGGCGCCGACCACTCGCGACCTGGCGCCGACCACACGGTGAGCGTGGCATTGGTCGTAATGCGAAGCATTACGCTTGATGCGAGGAGAGGAAGAGACCCTCCCCCGCCGCTGCGGCGCTGCCTCCTCACCTCGGCCGACCCCCGGCTCGCCACCCCCCCCCTCCCTCGCCACCTTCTTTGTTCCAGCGCTCGCGCCTCACCCGACGCCCGCTGCTCGCCACCTCTCGCCCTCCCCCGGGCCGCCCGCTATCACACCTCACCTGCTGTCCCGCCCCCTTCCTCCCTTATAAGGCCGCCCGTCGGCCTCCCTCAGGCACTCACCCTCCAGCCGTCTTCCGCCTCTCTCCATTTCCTGCTTTGGCTCTACACCTCGGATCGCTGCCGCACCCCAGCTCCAGCTATGCCTCAAGGGAAAGGACGTGGACGGAAGGGCTCCCGGGCCGCCCCCCGCACCCCGGGGCCCTCTCCGTCGCCCGGGAGGGACGAGTCACCGGCATCCGTCTCGGTCTCCCCCCCGGCGCCCTCGGACCGCGCCTCGGGCTCCGAGATCTCATCAGTGCTGGAAGCCCTCCAGCGCATGCAGCTGGAGCACCGGCAGGCCACTGCCGACATCCACGCCCGGATCGACTCCATCGCCACCAAGGAGACCCGGCCCGCGCCAGAGGCGCCCCCGCCGGCCCCGGAACGCCACACCGCCCCCGCACCTCGGGCACCTGCCACCACCGCGGCCCGGCACCCGCCGCCGCCTCAGGCGACCCTCCCTGGGGCCGCACACGCGGAATACGAGAGGTACCGCCACCTCTCGTCCCAAGCACCGGCCTTCACTTCGCAGGCCTACCAGGAGGAGGAGACCCGCCACAGCCCCGCCTCCGCGGCCGACGCCGTCAGGGACATCCTGGCATCCGCCGAGGCGCGACACTCAACCAGACGCCAAGGTATTCCACTTAACTATATCTTCCCCTCCGACTTAGTAAAGCGAGGGCCCGAGAGGACATCTGCGCTCAATCATGAGGCTAACCTGGAAGCACAAAGTGACAAATAAGGAAATAGGAAATACTTGAACGGACGGGGCTGCCCTCTATGGAAGATCTTCTGATCAAAAAGAATCTCCGGTGGACTGGACACCTCATGAGGATGTCATCAGACAGGCTACCAAAGCAGATCCTCTATTCTCAACTGTCTTCTGATAACAGAAAGAGAGGGTGCCCTCGTCAACGGTTCAAGGATACCATCAAGAGAAACCTGAAGCTGAGAGACATTAAGACCGACTCATGGACATCACTCTCACAGCAGAGAGCTAAATGGAGAGCGGCAATCAAGTAGTGAAAGCAGTCTTTGTCACATGGCGACCGACAGCATGATGATGATGATGACCAAGACCAAGATCATGCACATGTTCAGAGGTCAACCACTTCACCCCCTCTACCTAGATGGATCCCCTATCGAATGGGTCTCCACGTTTGACTACCTAGGTATCCGTCTAGACCGAGACCTTAACATGAGAGCCCTCTGCCGCCACCTGGCCACCAGAATGACCAACAGACTCCTCCTCATGAAGAGGATCTCTGGCTTCTCCTGGGGTGCCCCGGACGGTGTACTCGCACTGTTCTACCAGCAGGCAGTCCTCACAAGCCACCATGGTTTTCCATTCCAGTGCAAACCCGAACCACCAACCTAGTTGCTGCCAAGGCAGTTTACACCATCCCAGAACTCCACTCACTGGCTCTCGAGGCCATAACTCAGGCGAAGGCGGAGTTCCCCCTTGTTAAGACGGTCTACACCAATGGCTCCCTTAACCCAACATCAGGTAGAGCCTGAGCCATAATCTTCATCCCTTTCTCCAACACAAAGAACACCACTAGGGTGTCAAACTTTGCTTCCACTCTCGATACCGAGCGCGCCGCCATTCAGTTGACCCCCAAAGACCTCCACAACTCAAGTGCTATCATCATTACCGACTCTCAGAATGCCATCAAAGAGATCACCCGCCCAAATGCCCGACACTCCCTTACCGACGTGATTCAGATTATAATCTCGACCAGACATCAGGCACACCTCTACACAGTCCTGCTATGGGTCCCCACCCATATAGGACTCTATGGAAATGACCAGGCCGACTGTGCCGCTCTAGCCGGTGCCAACCTAGCAGACGTGGAGACAGCCATCCCTCCCTCCCTCACCAAATTGACCGCCCACCGCTTCTCGAGCCACCAGCATCTCCCATCCAGTCGGCCTTCCTGCTTCTACCCAAGTCGCCGTCAACCACTTCAGGACTGGCTACCGCCGTTGTATTGATGTCCGCAACCTCCAGTGCTGTCCCTGCGGCACTAAGATCTTAAATGTGGCCCATATACTCGCCTCATGTGGCGCCGTCAACAGATCTGCCATCAGTGACTTCATCGAGGACTCTGACCACCAACTCAGCGACAATAGGGCCGCTCTGGCTATCCTCTCCAGGGTTTCCAAGTCATCCTGGAACGCACTTGCTCGCTTCTACCGCCAGAATGCAGATATCATCAACGATGTTGGTCTCCCAGACCCTGACACCGAGGACTAGCAGGCCCCACCTCATCCCCATACCTGACTTGACACCACTACTAACTAACCACTAATTTTCACTAACAACTAACAGGGAACCCCACCTACTGCCTAACTAGTCCCATCTTCACTTCACTTCTTCCTCTGGCCTTCGCCGGACTTACTGTGCATACCGGTGAATCTGGAGGGACTTAAGTTTGGATCCTGGTTGAGTCAAGCCAATGACTTATAAAATATGTACCTGTTGCTGCTTGGCGCTTGGCGTTATGAGGTCAGGACAGGGACTGGGCGCACAGTGTCAGGATAATGTGACTGTGTGGGATATCAGGTCATGGCACAGGCGGCCTGATTTCCCAGTGGGGCAGCACTATAAAGTCACGATGAGTGCGCGCTGTCACAAGTCGGTGCACGTCCTGGTATGGCCTAGGGTCTTACTGGGGCGTAAAACTACACCAACCACCCAGCTTCCCCCGGCACTCTCAGAGGACTGTGGTTGGGCTCTTAGGCTGGCTTTTTCCTTCCTCCCCCCCTCCCGCACACCCCCAATTTCTCTGACCACTACCCATCGGAAGCCAACTCCCGACCACATGGGACCGCTTTCAGCAGTGCCAATACAGTGCTGCAGATTTGCAGCCTTCAGCGCACCAATGCGACTGAAAACTCCACAAAAACAACAACAACAAACAACTCGCCGACAAAGATGTCGGTGCCAGGTCACCAACCAATGGCGACCCGGCGCCGACTGCACTGGGCGCAAGGAGGTTGCAAGTGCAACAGCTGCATCCTTCTTACGACCAAAATTTCCGAAATGGTCGCCGGGAGGTCGGCGATCTCGCAGCACGGCATGTAAGGAGGATGTAATACCCCAGTCACACGAGGCCTGCGTTTGCTTCCGATCGATTCGCGATGTCAAAACGTCCTTGCGCCCTCCTTACGCCCTCATTAAGTGCTGTCGTCACGAGGACGCCAACCTCCCGGCGTCCATTTCGGAAATTTTGGACGCAAGGAGGTTGCTGCTGCTGCATGTGCAACCTCCTTGGGTCCTGTTCCGGCGGGGAATTCAAAATGGTTGGCGCCCTGGTGCTGCCCTGGCGCCGCCCTGGCACCGCCCTGGGTTGGTGAGTTGCCGGCGATCTGGCGCTCAGTCACCATGTGGTCGGTGCCAGGGCGCCTCGCGGCGCCCTCGCGGCACCCTCGTGGCGCCCTCGCGCCGACATGGCGCCGACCTGGCACCGACATGGCGCCGACCTGGCGCCGACATGGCGCCGACCTGGCGCCGACATGGCGCCGACATGGCACCTACAACGTATTTGAATCAATGTATCGAATTGGATGCTGGGAGGTTGGGGTCCTTTTGAACGTAAGGAGGTTGGCGGCGAACGCTGCCTCTCGTGTGAATGGGGTATAAGGCGGTTGTAAGGAGAACATATGGTCGTCGCAAATCGACCGTAAGCGAACGCAGGCCTCCTGTAACCGGGGTATAACATATGCTGCTTGTGAACACACTTCAGGAATAAGTTGTGAGGAGTTGTGGTTGTTGAGCACTCTGTTTTACATAGTTAAGTGCACTGACACTTGGTCACTGACAGCAGAGAGCTCAACAAAGGTTCCCTTCAACAGAACACACACCACTCCTGTAAAGAGAATAGCACAGTGCATCTCTAAATCTCAACAAATTCCTAACTCTCTGAAGAGTTTTCAATTACCAGATTGGCAACTTTTTGCAGCAAAGAGTATTAAAAAAGTATTTACACCTGAAAAGAGTATGAAAAAAGTATCAAAAGTATCATACTTTCAAAAAAGTATAAAGTGCCAGCACTGAACATGGGTTTGTTTGTTTATTGTTGTTTTACATCCTTGCAACATCTAAGATCATATCAGGACGGAAACCAACTTGTGATAGTGTGCGCTCATGGCGACTTTATAGTGCTACCCCACTGGGAAATCAGGCCACCAGCACCATGACCCGATATCCCACTCAGTCACATTATCCTGACACTGAGCTAACGAGTCCTTGCCCTATTCTATTAATGCAGAGCGCCAGGCTAGGAAGCGATAAGTATCAATTTTATAAGTCATTGATTTTAATCGACCGGGAACCAAAACTCCCGACCTTCCTCACGCGAGGACCACGCTCTGCCGATTAGACCACCACGACCGGTCTCTTGAACATTGGTCATTCAGGATGCGGGACAGAGACTCACACCACCCGCCGATCGATAACTATGGACGCTCACCTTTATCGCCATCTAGCGGATCTCAATCACAACACACCTTCATCATTGGATTTGAACCGCCAGCTTTGCTCAGTCGCAGCACCCGAACACGACAAGTGGTGTGTGGGCTAGTCACTTAAATAGTCACTTGCACTTAAATAACATGATTAAAATATTAACTGAGCGTATTCATAATTGTAGCCCCCCTTCCCATTTCAATCCTGCACAATCACATCCATGGGACAACTAATGTACAAAAAAAAGAAAAAAAAAAGAAAAGAAAAAAAAAGAGAGAGAGACAAATAAGTGTTCACACTTCCTGTCTACCATTCGCTATATCGCTATATCCATGTGATTAATATATAGCATTTTCAGCTCATGTAGAATTTGCAGTGCTACTTTAGAGTGTTGTCTACTGGTAGCGTGCAGGCTACTCCAGTAACCATAATCTATGATGTGAAATCCTCAAATTGAAGGTAATGCCAAATACAAATGTTAAAAATTGGTGATCGTCCCCGCCCGTGGTCAGTCACTTGCCCAGTGGATTTGAAACTGTTCGGATCGTAGCTGCATTACAGGAACGAAAGCGTCGAGACTCTCCCGGCTCCTGACCAAGCCGGAGCCGCCCACGCATATGCACGGATCTGGGGCTTTAGACAGGGAGCTGGATGTATAGGAGCATGTGAGCTCTGAATTGTTTACCTGTAACCTTCGTCTGTGAGACTACGTTTCCATAAAGTGTGTGTACGGAAAGATCAGGGTGAGGCCATGCCGAACACTGAAGACTATTGGAGTGATAGCGGCACTCCACACAATAACCACAACAAAGGATCGTGTGGAAAAAGGAGTACTGAAATTGCACCTAAGCAGGGGCGGTCTACATGGAGCAGCACAGCGGCCGCAAAAACATCGAGATCGGCAGGTGATCAGGAGGAAAATAGCGAAATGGATTCAATAGTTTCCGCTATGGCCGTTATGTCACTGGACGACCGGGAGAAGAAAGCAAGAGATAGTATTGAGGCTCTGAAAGCGGATCTGAGGGTATCCGCCCTCAAGGAGGAGTTCGAGGAACTAACAGCTGAATGTGAGAGACGACTAAACAGGAGGAGGAAGACTGTTAAACAAGATGGCGGACGACGGTGCACAGATGTGGCGGGAAATCGGCACGCCGCCATTGATGATCGAGCACGACTACACACGGACGACAGAACCAGCTCTACCACCGCCGTCGTGGACGCATGGAAGCGACCATGACGACGGACATTCGACGTTCGGACGATCGCGTCGGCGGTCGAGGGGGATCGAGTAGGAGGAGACGTTCGTCGAGATCAAGCAGCTATGGGAGTTCATCCAGACGTCGCAGAAGTAAGTGGTCTCTCAAAAGATACGCTCAGGTGAAGGACGTTCGGAAAACGAACGCGCATGACCTTGTGAGGGCTTCATCCCGGTGGTGCCTAGACATTCCAGGCCTGACAATAGCAGACTATAGGGCCTTTATTCAGCACGTGAGTTTCATTTCTGCTAGGGCTAGGGAGGACCATTATAAAGACATTGCCCACGTTGACCATGTATTAGCAATCCGCAAGCGAGCTGAGAGCTTGGGGTTTGCAGCCTTCTCAAAAGCCCATCAGGATGAAAGTATCAAACATTATGGCCCACATAACATGATGGCTAAGAAGTCCGGAACAGGGAATTACAGTGGGTATAGGTGTTCGCCAGGCAACTTCGCACGGAAGGCTTGTTACGCCTGGAACAGTGATTCAGGATGCGGCAAATCTGACGATGAGTGTCGGTTTCCGCATATTTTCGCGCATTGTGCCTCGAAATCACACAAGCACTCCAAGTGCAAAGATTGACATGGGAGGATGGATACGTTACAGACTGTGTGGAACGAGACCGCTGAGCTTGATAGGAGGACTGCGGATACTTGCGGGGATGAGGCCGTTATCTGTGGGAACGGCGCGGGTAACACGGTGAGTCATGGGAACCGTATCACTGGAGAGCGGTCAGGAGGCGTGACTGTCGTTGACAATGAGAGCAATGGTCAATTAGCGAGCCAGGCAGCTGGCTCTGAAATGTTGACTGTTGGACGTGCGTCCGTGCGTGACCGCCCGAGCGATCGAGTGAGATTCGGCTGTTTGCCCGCCAGCTGCCCACCAGTCAGCTGTTCACCCGGGCAGGCAAACTTGGACTGTGCTGTTTGTAATGCGCCCAATGACTCTCTTGACTACTCTGTTGATAATGTTAACTTAATCAATACTGACTTGCTTGATTCGTTCCCTGTTAACCGTGAACAACATATTATTTGTAACATTGATGTTTCAGCTGGGGTTGAGGCGGTTGGTGGAGGCGAGGTTAAGGAAAGTCAGATTCAATGGGGAGCATTGGTGGATGGGTTGCGCTGGGTGCAACCAGCTGGTGCCAGTAGTGAGAATCGCTTATTTGTCGAGCAAGGCAATCTTGGGAGCCTGCTTGTTCACATGAGGGAATGGGGTGGGGAGCCACCCGGGATAATTAAGGTCACTAACAAGTGTGTGCAGGGCTGTTGTAAATGCGTGCATAATATTGCCGGGGTCGCTACTCAACTTAGACCTTGCAGATTTTTTGTTGAGTTATTTATGCGGGGCGACACAGACCCGGATTGGTTATATCTCATGATAGGAGTTACTTTTGGTTTTCGTGTAATAAACCCCACATGTGCTGCTAGTTATGTGCCAGATAGGACTAGGAGAAAGTCAGCTTGGGAGGGCGATATTATTAACAAGAAGTTTCTGGACGAGGAGAGAGATGGTGTCATCTCGGTCATCAATGCTCATCCTTTATACACGCATGACACATTTTTCGTCCCAAAGACGACGGTGGCGGTTGTGTGGTCATTGACTGCAGTAGGCCGTCCGAATCCTTTGTTAATAATTTCACTGAGCAGGATTGCCAAAAATGTTCATATAAAGGCCTAGATGATGTTACAGACATGTTAGAAAGTGGGGACGTCCTTGGAACAATAGACATTAAAGATGCATATAGGGCTGTCTCTATCCACCCTGATGACCGGCAATGCCAGGGGCTCCGATACCGGAGACCTGGGGAGGAGGACTTTACTTATTTTCTTGATAACCGCCTCAGTATGGGCCTATCATCTAGCCCTTACATATTCTCAAAGATTTCTGATTTTGTTGTCAGATGCTGTGTTAGGGAGGGATTCGATCGAGTCGTAAATTACTTGGATGACTTTTGTCTGGTTGGAGGTTCTATTCATGATGTATGTAAAGTCGACGGCTGGCAGCTGATGTTGTGTAGGTAGGCTAAATATGAAATCACTACAGGCAAGAGAAAGGTAGAGTAGAAAGTGCACAGAAGAGAGCTTATACCCTCAGGTTTATTACTATATAGTCTCATGAATTCAATATAGCTGTCACACCTGATCAGCTCCTCCAATCAGAACTAGGCATTATTCAACTAACCAATGAACATCCAACCTGCCTGTATCCAAGCCTTGGTTGTTTATGGCTACAGTGCCCTGTTGTGTCTGGGTGTGCAGTGATCCATAAATAACAATTGGGGGAGAGGGGGTATGTGAGCAGAGCTCCCAAGGCTCTGTCACACTAAAAGTAGTGCCCCTCTCACACTATCTATAACTACATAATGTTTATATCAACTCAGTAAAGGATCACCAGGACCACATAATAACTTAATGCCTCTGGCTTTATATACCATTTACCTTTTTATATACAATTGTAATTACTATAGACTAGTTCACACCATCCTCCAATGTCTAAATATGGGGAAATTTTACAACGAGGTAGATGGGGCCCAAAGGATATTGATAGCGATACTGAGAAGGCTTGGGTTCTTTGTGAGATGACTGGAGCTAACTTACCCAAGATCTTTGCCTTACCGTTAAAGGAACTGGCAAAGTTAAGCCACCAGTCTTATTCCCTTATTCAATCTTGCTCAGTAAAGGTCAGTAAAGTCGACACCAGGATGTGGTTCCTCAGTATTGATGTGGACTCGGTGAGTTTAGAGCTTAGTCTTCCATAGGACAAATTAGATAAGACCATAGACATCTTGCTTAGGGTGCGTGAACGGAGGTAAGACTCCAAAAAAGATCTTGAACGGGTGGGGGGCCTCCTAGCTCACTGCTCGAAAGTCATTAGGAGTGGGAGAATGTTCACCAGACGTATTTACGACCTAATGGCTAAGCTTAAGCAACCATTTCATAGAGCAAGATTGAATAAGGGAATAAGACTGGTGGCTTAACTTCGCCAGTTCCTTTAACCGTAAGGCAAAGATCTTGGGTAAGTTAGCTCCAGTCATCTCTACATATAGCGACGCCTCGAACTGGGGGTTCAGGGCGCTCCATGGCCATGATTGGGTAGTTGGTTCGTTCAATGACGGAGTCAACAAACTCCTTGATGCTTATGCAGGCCACCACCACTTCAGCCCTCCGACAGATCTCTGTGCTTCACACATAAAAGTAATGGAGATGTGGGCGGTCTATGCGGCCTGCCTTCGCTGGAGTGCTGGATGGTGCAATAGCACCGTTATGATGGTGACGGATAGTCCCATAGTTCAGGCAGCACTGAACACGGGGAGGTCCAGGTGTGAGGGGATTATGTTTTTCCTTCGTAGAATGTTCTGGTTAGCAGTCGAAAATAACTTTCAATTTAGTTCTGTATATATATGTAGTGCCAATGATTTTCCGTTTCAAAATAAGGCAAATTCCGATTCACCAAATAGCAAATTCAATTTCAATTCCGTCTCAGAAAAAAACAACAAATTCCATTCCACACTGTTTAATTTTATGCTTGATTATGTTACTTATGTATTGCTATCATGTTAGAATTAATTGAATCTTGTCTAATTGCAGGTAAAGAGCTTTCTGATGACAGAGTAAGAGACACTGAGATGGTGATGGGGACTTTAGCATTCAACTTGACACTGCACTTTTATTATAATGATACCAATTGAAATAATAATGTAATACATCGCAACATGATCGTCACACAAAAGAATGACAAATAAAATTAAAATAAATACTGATGTAAGATTGGAGATCATGACTATCTGAAATCCATAAAACAGAATATGAAATTGAATATAACATATAAAGGTTAATAAGATATAAGTAAAGTCAATAAATATGCATATAAATCACAAAATAATGGAATTCCGCTCCAACTTATGAATTCCATTTCAAACTTGACAATCCGCGATTTCTGTCCGTTTTCCGCGATCGCGGAAAATCATTGGCACTATATACGTAGCTGGTTAAACATTGTTTGTGATGCTCTAAGCAGACTAATTGAAGAAGATAGTGCTGACAGAATTAGGAGAGTGGACGGCGCTGGGGCGCTTTGTTGTAGTCAGGTTTTTGATACCTCATTTCTTTCAGGGACAGTGGTGCTAAAGAAGAGCAGCAGGGATATCCGCGCCAGTTCTACGCCAATAATTCGGCCGTTGCAAGGGGGGTTCAGATTCGAAAATATTTCGAGTATGTTGAGCTATTCAATTCCTCCAGGTCCCCTATCCCTTGGTCTGAGGAACAGGTAACACTCTATGCATCCTGGCTGGCCTGTTCGCTAAAATATGGATCTGTCCTTAATTACATTAGCGGGTTGAATTATTTTTTAAGGCAGAACGGCGAGAGCTCTATTGATTATAAGAGTTTTGTTTTATCTTCGACTTTAAAGGGAATTTGCAGGGTTAAGGGTGATGCGCCATGTCGCACGATGCTGCTGCTACCGCACATGTTGCGGAAGATCTTCTCATTATTGACGAACAACCCTGGCCACGTAGCATGGAGGGCGGCAGTCCTGTGTTCTTTTAGGGGGCTTCTGCGTAAATCACAGGTCACGATGTCTGATTCCACCCTTCGAAGAGCGGACTTTGCTTTCTATAACTGGGGGTTGGTCTTGACGGTTCGCCATTCTAAAACGATTCAATTCAGAGAGAGGATTCTAGAGATCCCTATTGCGAGGTGCTGTGACACTAGTGTCTGTGCGGTCTACTGGTGGGTTGGGCGGATACGTGTAGGCGTTCTCCTTTGGCCTGTTATTGTGCTAGCCAAGACGCTCAATATAGGATGTATAATTAATTATGCGGATATAAATAGGCGGAGTATTCCTTTATTATTATTATTTGCTATTACGTTATTCGCAAAATATATTATTTCCAATCGCTGACCTGCCTGGATTTGCCCTGGGTTGCCTCCGCTAGCGCAGCCAATGGCCGTTTCCGTTGGTGTTTTGCGCCTGCCCACTTGCCCAGTGGATTTGAAACTTTTACCAGTAAGCCTGTTATTGTGCTAGCCAAGACGCTCAATAAAGTGCCCGACCCGTCACTCGTCTGTGTCCCGTCCTTTCTTTACATAGCCCTACTTATATATATTGCATTGTGGGTATTGGCAAACATCTTTGTTTTGCTGTCGACGGCGTTTTCAGCACATGCGCAGTTGGAATTTAGCTTGTTTCCCCGTTACAAACAAGCAGTCCTTAGGCTTGGCACAAGGCATTACAACATCAGACCATATATGGAAGATGTGTAGGGAGGGATCAGTGTAGTTGTTCCCAGAATCCAGCAACCGGAAACAGCATAGGGGGCCGCCATTTGCAATAGACTAGTTTGTAATTCCGACTATGCATGTGCTGAAAACAGCATTGAGAGCAAAATAAATGCCTGCAGACTTTGAGTTTGCCGATACGTGCAGTGCAAAACGTCGATTTTATTCTAAATTAATAGAAATACAGAAAAATTTGGCATAAACACCAAGTGGGGGACGGTCCTAAGCATTGCTTATTCATATTAGATTGATGCATAGCGGTGGTGAATACTCTCCAGCTAGGGCCCGTATGCATGGGGTGGTGTTAGCGAGCCAAAACTGGTTTTGGACGGGATTTCTAGTTTAGCGACGAAAAGTCACGATGCATGGGCCGGTGTTACGGAAACGCCACGAGTTTAAATTCGGATATGCTAACACCACTCCATAGCAGGTTTAAGGGTGGTGTTAGGTACTGATTAGGCCGAAATCTTTTCAATCTATCATATTTAACAGAATTACATACTCAAAAAGTGAAATTTGATCAAATTAACCCTAAAATCGAAGCGATATTAATGCCGCTGCTAAATCAGCGGCTATATTAATATTGTCGAATGTAAACAAAACAAATCGCCGCCGCCGGGCGCCGCAACCGCCGACAGAATAACATTTTTTTAAAGTGAAATTTTGCCAAATTAAACCAGAAATCGAAGCGATATTAACGTCACCGCCGAATTTTGGTCAAATTAAACCAATAATCGAACCGATATTAACGCCGACGCCAACGCCGTCGGAGCGGCGGCGATATTGTCAAATAGCGGTGCTTGCCAGGAACAGGCTCAGAGGGATTTCTGAAATCTATAAATAACTTATATGTTAGCTAACGCCTCTGCGCTTTGGCTCCGTACATACCCCATGACCCATTTCCCAACACCGCCGTTAGCTAACCCGAAAGCGGTCCTAAACACTGGAGCCAATAAATAATTCTTCATGCATAAGGCCCCTGATGTAGGCTGTAGGATTTCAGATTTCATGGGAAACACTTTTTGGCTTCCATGCCTGGTACTCATGGGAACCCATCGGTAACTCTTTTTCGGTTCCATAAAATTGGTGATGGGTACCCATTCTTGAAACAGTTAATTAAATTTAGTAGGAGTATATTTTGAACACACCTGTGCAGAAATTGTACATATATGGGTTCTTCTTTGCTGCTGGTCCTAAAAAGGGGGAATCGGGGGTAAAAACTTAAATACGTCACAGCTTATCCTAGTTAGGCGTGTTGTGTTCCACATATATCCTATTTTAAGGCACAATTAAAAGAAAAGCAGTTTGGACCCCGATTGCACGTCAGGGTGGCTTTGAACTTGACTAAGTGGAGAACGTTACGCATGTTTCGGTGTGACACAAAAAGCCGCCTAGTGTCAGATGTACGGTTTTGAACTGCACTCACTAGGAGTAACTAAGTGCAATTTTATGAGGGTCCGTCCACTTGAGAGTAGAACAGAGGACTTATAAAATTGTGACACTGAAACATGTGTGAAATGGAAAGGAAAAGTTTTTTCTTCAAGATCAAACAAACACCGCAGAGCATGAAAAGGTATTTATGCTTATTAGTTTTTGACGCTGTGGACATATTCCAAAGTAATTTTGTAATACTTCCATAACTTCTGATGTTATTGGAGTTGTAACGCATGTTTCATGTGGCATGTAACGCATGTTTCATGTGACACTCAATAATAACTTGGCTCAGAAATTGCTAAAAGTATGCACACAAAAAAAGTTTTTGTTAAGGGTATTATTTCTACACATTACATGTATGCAAGTATGTCTTTTGAGTGTTACAAGTTTTGCTTATAATGGGTTCTTCTTCAGTTTTCGTCCTAAAAAGGGGGAATCGGAGGTCAAAACTGAAATATGTTACAGCCTATCCCAATTAGGTTTGTTGTGTTCCACATACATCCAATTTTAAGACACAATTTAAAACAAAAACAATTTGGACCCAGACTGCAAGTCAGGGTGGCTTAGAACATGACCAAGTGGAGAATGTTACATGTGTTTCAGCCGACACAAAAACCTTCATTATGTAATATTTAGAACAAGACCCTTTTTATTTCCTAGTTAGGTTTTGAACAGCAGTCACGAGGAGTAACTAAGTGCAATTTTAAGAGTGTTCGTCCACTTGAGAGTAGAACAGAGAAGATATAAAATTGTGACACTGAAACATGCGTTACATGGAAAGGAAAAGTTGTTCCTTCATGATGAAACAAGCACCACAGATGATGAAAATATTTATGCTTATTAGTTGTTGATGCTGTGAACATATTTCAAAGTAATCTTGGAACACTTCCCTAACTTCTGATGTTCTTGGGATTGTAACACATGTAACATGTAATGCATGTTTCATGTGACACTCAATGACTTAGGTTAGACACTGCTAATAGCATGCAAAAAATGTATTTGTTCAGGGCATTATTTGTACACATTACATGTATGCAAATATTTCTTTTGAGTGTTATAAGTTTTCTTATGTATAAAAAGATATTGTGATGACTTAGAGGATGAAGATGACAACAGGTGAATGCATGATAGCATCATAGCGCAACATCCTGTTTATAACTTGACACCACATCATCAGTAGGTGTGTAGATGCCCACGGTATATTTGTAAATCATGGTGAGAAGAGATTTGATCCATTATTGGATTTTGTATCGCGAAATAAATTTTCACCGTTACGCGTGTTTCTTCTTCATTGATGTGTGACACACCACACTAATAGCATCATAGCACAACATCCTGTTTATGGCTTGACACCACATCATCAGTAGGTGTGTAGATGCCCACGATATATTTGAAAATCATGGTGAGAAGAGATTTGATCCATTGTTGGATTTTGTATCGCAAAATAAATTTTCGCCGTTACGCGTGTTTCACCCGTGACACAAAGTTTTTATTTCACTTTTAATGCATTTTAGGAAATAATATTATAACTTTTGTGTTCAGAACTAGGCATCTATGATGCTATCCTATTTAAAGCAGCAGGGTTTTTCCTGGCTTGCATGGTTGGATATTGTGAAAATTGAAGGTGAAACACGCTTTATGCTCACTTCCAAGCATCGTTGTTTTACACACAGACACTCAACAGTCCTAAAATTAGTTTTCTGACATTTTTGCATGTTACAACTTTGCAAATAAACTAGCTATGTTTGAATATTTTGGTCTACAATGAAGTAGTTTCCAACACAAGTAGTACCGTTTCACCATTCCCATTTTTAGCTGTCATATTTGCATGACAAATGAATCTATTTTTGCAATAGAAAATAAACCAAACATTTTTTTCTCACTGGAATGCTGTCATTGCTTCTTTGGGGTATAATAAAAGGAATTTTCTTCATTTGGTATGAAAAGGAGAATTAATTTAGATGAAAACAGTTACAATGTGAGGGACCAACCGTGAAATCCTACAACCTGGAGATGTCATATTATGGCTAATATGAATAAGCAATGCTTAGGACCGACCCCCATTAGGCCAAGGTCACAAATGCTGTGGTCACCGAACGGTGCTACGGTCTGCGGTGTGGCTTGCAGTTTATGCAAATGTTACAGCTTTACGGTCTGTGGTTGATCTATTCACAAATCGTATGGTCACAGCAAGGCACCTTGGGGTTTTGGTTTAACTTTATTCAGTTATTTAATATATAAAAACCTTGTAACTTTCTTAATATTGATCACACAAACATGAATATTGTACCATATTCATTATAAGCCCCTTTCATTGATGTAAAAAAAAGTGAACGTTTGGTGTTGTGGAGTCCTTGCAGCAGGCTGCGGCATTGTGATTTTGTGAAGTTAAGATAACCCCAGCTTAAAATAACCGCAACCGCTTGCGGCGAGCAAACACCGTACGGTCACTGTACGGCGACCATAACCCATCGTACGGTCACCGTACAGTCCGGCTGATGCGGCGAGTTACGGTCGCCGCAAGCACGCCGTAACGCATTTGTGACCGAGGCATAAGTTGGAATTACGAACCTGTCTATAGTATAGATGAGTTCGTAATTCCGACCTCGTGCAGAAAACACCGTCGACACCAAAACAAAGATGTACGGCCATTGAGTTTGCCGATATTCGCAATGCAAAACGACAATTTTATTCTAAATTAATATATAATCTATTATATACATATAAACACTCGGAGAATTATTTATTTATTTATTATAATATTATGCGATTCAATACGATTATATTATTAACCAATCGCTGTTGTCCAACCTGCTTGCTGCGGACCGACGTTTCCGGTTCCTGGATTTTGGTGAATTCATTTTCCGCCTCTATGAGTATGGCTATTGTTTATTATATAATTACGCTTGTGTTAGTCCTTAGCCTCCCCCCTGGGTGGGTCAGTATAAAATAATACCAGCCACCCCAAGGGGGAGGCTAATGACTAACATGTGTATATATTACATAAACAATAGCCATACTCATAGAGAGAGGAAATGAATTCACCAGAATCCAGAATCAGCTATTTCTGCAGAACTGACACAAAACAAGCTCAACCATCTACAGATACTAAATAATCACCATGTAACCACAAAGGGCTACTAGAGCAAATAATTGCGCCACTACTAAAGCAGACCAGAAGCCAAATAAAAGCTCATGAGAGAAGGGCGCTGGAAATGGCTACCACAGTGTGGAATGCCCAAACAGTAAGGGAACGACAAATTGCTGACCTAAAAACTTACAAAAGATATCTGTGCAAAATAAGGCTAGGAAAACCCCACTAAGCTGCCCTGCAAAGGGGCATGTGATGTCACGGCCCACCACCAGTGGGATGCCCAATGGAAGGTAACCATGCCAAAAGTAGGCAGATAACACACAGATACGTACAAGCCTATGATATGTAAATAGGAGTAGACTAGTCTAGTAATAAGAGTAGAACAAAATAAAATAATACATATATGCCAAGAAATATTTTTTAAACTAACATAGGCTACTAACCATACAACCAATTATCTATCTGCTATTGAAATGCAGGCAATCAAATACCCTATCAGCAGCTACTGTGTGGTAAGATAACACCAACACTACAAGCCTGGGTACTGCTATGGACAGTATAAATACAGCCTCAATTAACTGGTTCCAGTGCCTTCTCACATTGTTTACCTATCAGATTCACCATAAACCAGAACCAGTTACCAGCCCGATATAACTTTCAGTCCTGCGGAAACTGGTTCTAGGCAAATCTGTGTTATATAGGCTGTGTCCACTGGTGACCAGTGTAATATATGGATAAAAGACATCCAGGCACGTGTGGAGAACAAAGGAATATGTAAATGAGATGACGTCAGAGTTCAAAGAGTGCCGGTGGTTTAGGGCCCTGGACGTGAATAAAGCATTCAGTATCCAGAAGTCAAAGTGTTCAGACGTCATACTTTCACATGGTGTCAGATAAGGACAATGACGCCTGCTATTTTCTAACATGCTGCCAGGCCTCAAGCCACCAGGTCAGCTCATCCTCTGCAACAACGCACAATCGAACTGGAAAACATGGATCAGAGCATATAACATATATGCCATGGCTGCAGGAGTCGGTAAAAAACAGAACAAGTGCAATGCTGTGTCTTCCTTCATGTAGTGGGAGAAGAAGCCCAGAAGGTTTTCGCCAACATGTTCATCACACTTGCCGAGCAAGACAAGATCGGGCCACTAACCGAGGCATTTCAAGTGTACTGTACCGGTAAATCAAATTTACTAATAACGCGTTACCTTTTCAATTTGCATAATCAAGCTACAGAAAACATGTCTACGTATATCACAGCCCTCAGAGATAGAGTGAAAGATTGTGAATATGGGCCGGTGAAAGAATCGCTGTTGCGCGATCGTTTGGTGGCTGGACTCGAAGAACATTATTTTGAGAAACAAAATGCTTCAAACAGCCGATCTTACACTTGAAAAATGCATTAATATGTCCGAGCGCAATGAGTTCAGTTCTGACCAGTTGGAGGAAAAGAAATCGGACGTGGAGGTGAAAGAAATCGATTTTCTGAACAGATATATATGCAAATGCAAGTACTGGTGCACAGGTGGTTCATCCGTCTGGGCCGCCATCTTGGAAATCGCCATCTTGGAAGGCCAGGAACAGCACCTGTGCAGGCAAATTCAAGATTCAATGTCAAAACTGTGGTTATAACAGGAGAAGCTGTACGGGGAACGAAAAGAAGAAGAACACCGGCTTGGAGTCTGTCCGGCGAGGAGCAAGACTTGCGTTGCTTGCAAGAAGGTTGGGCACTTCGGAAAGGTTTGCAGGAGCAAACTTGGCAGAGTCAATGAGTTGACCGTGGAAGAACCCAACCCTCACAACGCTGAGCAAGACCCGGATCCGGTGGAAGTCAATGTGTTGATGACGGATCTGTTGGTCGGTGCCATCGGGCACAGCACCGAACGAGATGCCAAACTCTGATATGCGACCATCCGAGTGAACGGTCATCCGGTCAAGTTCAAGCTCGACACAGGATCGGAGGTGAACATTCTTCCGAGAAACATTTTCGACAGGGTTGCATCGGCGCGACTGACAAACACCAGGTGTTCGCTCGTGACATTTTCAGGGCATCGGATCACTCCTGATGGCGAGGCTTCAATCGAGATCGACGGCAGAAACTTTACATTCCAAGTAGTGCGGGACTGCCAGCCAATCTTGGGTAAATAGGTTTGTGTTGTGTTGAACCTGTTGGCGGGTGTGGACGAGGTGAACTCTGCCGTACTGACAAACATTTCCACCCCGAACAACATCAACAGCTCGCAAGCCGATGATCTGGTAAGCAAATATAGAGATGTTTTTCAAGGTTTAGGCCTGATAAAGTCGAATGCTGTCATTCATATTGACAAATCTGTACAACCTGTTGTCAACCCGCCGAGGAGGATCCCGCATGTGATTAAAAACAAAGTGCATGACAAGCTTGATCGCATGGGAAAAATGGGTGTAATTGTTGAACAAGATGAACCTACTGAGTGGGTAAATTCCATAACGATTGTAAAAAAACGAATAAGATAAGGATTTGTCTGGATCGGATTAAGTTGAACAAAGCTATCAAAAGAGGGCCATTCCCTACTAAAACTATCGACGAAATTATCGCCAAAACGGCGAATGCAAAGTATTTCTCAGTTTTAGACGCTATATATATTATTGGCAGATAGAATTAGACTACGAAAGTTCACTATTGTGCACGTTTAACACTCCATGGGGCTAGTACAGGTACACCCATCTGCCTTTTGGCATCAAAACAGCCAGTGACATTTTTATTCAGGAAATGCACCGTGTCATGGGCGATCTACCCAGTATAGGCATAGTGACAGACGACATTCTGGTATATGGGTCAACTGTTGAGGAACACAACGACAGGCTGAAAGCAATGCTGGACTGAGCTAGGTTGGTAAATCTTAAATTAAATGATTCAAAATCTTTGATATGCAAAACTACAGTAAAGTATGTAGGGCATCAACTTACCAAAGAAGGTGTGAAGCCAGATCCAGACAGAATACAGGCGATTGTAGACATGCCAGAGGCGTGTGACAAACAAGGCGTGCAAAGGTTCCTGGGCATGGTTGGCTATGTGCACAAGTTCATACCGAATATGTCCGAGATCGCTAAGCCACTGCGCACGCTCCTTGCTAAGGATGTCGCGTGGCACTGGCAAAGCGAACAGCAAGTTGTGTATGACCAACTCAAAGAGAAATTGAGAACTGCCCCTGTATTGTCATATTATGATGTAGACAAACCCATTGTCATTCAGGTAGATGCTTGTCAGTCAGGTCTAGGTGCCGTAATAATGCAGGATAACAAGCCAATCGCACTCGCATCTTGTGTGCTCGATTCAGCGCAGAGTGGCTATGGCACTATTGAAAAAGAAATGCTCACAATATGTTTCGGCTGTCAGAGGTTTCATGACTATATCTTCTCCAAAGAAGTTCTAATTCAAACCGACCACAAACCATTAGGGACGATAATGCAGAAGCAGATACATAATCTGTCAGCATGTATGCAAAGAATCCGAATGCGATTGCAGAATTACAACATACAGCTGTGTCATCTTAAGGGTTCTCTAATGTTCTTTGCAGACACGTTGTCCAGAGGACATAGTGCTAATCTAGGTCATGCTGACATATTTGATGACACACGCAGCATCGCTGCAGTGGACATGCAATCGTCCAGTCTGTTATGTAAAATTGTCAAAGAGTATGAAAATGATGTATCCATGTCCATGTTATTGTTAATAACACATATCGAAAACTGTTGGGACACTACACGTATTCAAACACTGCCATGTCTACGGCAATACATTCCGCACAAAGACAAACTCACTGTAGAAAATAACTTGGTAATGAAGGGCAATCGTGTTGTGGTACCTCCAAACCTCCGCATTGAAATGATTGAAGCATTGCACGAGACGCACTTGGGTATCACTAAGTCCAAGCAGTTAGCGCTTGATTGCATGTTCTGGCCTAACATCAATAAACAAATTGATGAAAAAGTCAGTCGGTGTGACACATGCCAAAATAACCGAAAGAATTTGCATAACGAACCATTGATAAATCACCCGGTAGCATGTCAACCTTATGAAAAGATAGGCGCGAATTTATTTGAAATAAATCACGACAATTACATAATAACCATAGATTACTACACTAAATACCCAGAGGTAACTTTGTTGAAGGATACGGCATCTGCCACAGTAATCGAGGCCATGAAGGATAACTTCGCTAGGCATGGTATTCCGAGCCAAGTGATTTCAGACAACAGTCCACAGTTTAAGAGCCATGAGTACAAAGAATTTGCACAACACTACGGGTTTACAGCCACATACTCGAGTCCCCAGTATCCCCAAAGCAACGGCCAAATCGAAAGATTTGTGCAAACAATAAAAAACATGCTAAAAAAATGTCTAGACACAAAAACAGATTTTCAGCTAGCGTTGCTTAACAATAGGAACACTCCCTTTCCCATGCTTAATGCATCTCCGGCTCAGTTGCTCATGAGCAGGAGGCTAAGGGGGGAAGATTGCCTATGTCGGAAGATAATTTAATACCCGAAACACAAAATCCAAAAAGTGCACAAACGGCGAAGCGCCAACAAAGTCAGAAAAACTTTCCCGACGAAAAGTGTGGCAAAGCACACAAGCCAGTGAAAACTGGCGATAGCGTCAAGTAAAAAAATTATGCGGGGGAATGGAAGAAAGGGGTGATTTTGGGTCGAACTGAAATTTCAGGAAGGGAATACCAAATTTTAAATGAGTCGGGCAACATGTTATATAGGAACAGGGTACAAGTTATAAGGGCTCCGGAAGTCGTACAGCCCGAGCCAGTCAAGTAGGTACAAAGTTTGCCGAGGAGGCAGACAAATTTAAACACACAGCTCATCTAACTAGGTCAGGTCGGGTGATTAGACCGGCGGACAGGCTAGATCTCTAAGTTAGTCAGCTGCGAACTGTAATCACACATGAACATATGTGCATGTTAGTTTAAGTGTTACTTGTTTTCAGAAGTCGTTATTTATATGTCAAAGTAGACACTGTGTCGTAGGGAGGCTAAGTAGTCAGACAATAACCCAAAGGATATGAGTGACTGGGTACATTTGGACATTGGCTGACCTATGGTTGAAAGCTAAGTACTCCTGGTGTTACTTCTTTATTACTGTATTATTGTATTTTAACCTGTAAACTTGGACGATTTTTAAGATAGTGCATATCACAAAAATACTTGTGAAGGGGGGGGATGTAATATATGCATAAAAGACATGCAGGCACATGTGGAGAAGAAAGGAATATGTAAATGAGATAACCTCAGAGTTCAAAGGGTGCTGGTGGTTTAGGGCCCTGGACGTGAATAAAGCATTCAGTATCCAGGAGTCAAAGTGTTCAGACGTCATACTTTCACAACCAGGGTGACAAATAGTAATCAAACAGCTTCCCTGTTCCAGACTGAGTACTGTAAAACATGGGAGAAAGTACTGGGACCATTTTATAATTTCTTTTATAATTATTCAAATGTTCTTAAATGGAATAATATATGCTTCTTTTAATCTATTACCAACAAATTTCCTATGTTGTTAAAAAACGAATTTGTAAATTAAGCACAATGTGTTTGAACACGAGCAGAAACAGATAGGGAAAATGTGTATGTGGGGGGGTCGTAAGCATTCCTTATTCATATTAAAGATTAATTAAACGATTTTATCTTTCGAATTTTAGTCACTTACCGGTACCCAATTAAGCAAAAACTAAAAAGCTGAACTGTCAACTGCCTAACCAGGGGCAGGGCATAGAAAATTATCGAGGTATAAGAGTATAACAACACAGACAGTTACTATCACTATCAGTTTGAAAACATTGATTGCAAGGGCCATTTCAACAGGATTTGCAGTGGACCTAATAACCATAATTCCAGCATGTAACCAAATCATGATTTATCATTGATAAATTATGATTTAATTACATATCAATACTGGTTTCACTGTAGCAGGATCGATCAACTATGCAGCCAAGGCCATGACAGTAGATAAAAGATTCACCCCGTACTGCTGAAGTAGCGGTGAATCTTTTATCAAGATTGACAGATCATATCATAATCATGTCTAGATTTGGTGGCCGCCTATTCAGATAATGATATAAACAAACGACAAAATAAAAACACTCAACGCTACACATAATTATACGCAATAACACATGGACAACCTACCTGTGTGAGGTTGGTGGTGTTTTGATGTTAGTTGGGTGCCTCGTGGTGTGTGATGAATAGTTTGCCTAAACTAACTATCCTGACGTTTGTACTCGTCAGCAAAAGTCAAGTGGAAGCGAGTATTCCTTGCCAGGACGTCCTAACTTTTCTCAACGTAGCCAACTTAAATTTAATTGTTGTTGGTAGATGGCATATAGATAGAGTACGACTGACGATGTGGTGTGCATTTGGTGAATGATTTGAAGAAACTTATGAACTTGACACAGACTAAACGTAGCGGCGTTCTTTCTACCACTCAACAAGCACCTTATAGCCTGGTCCCCTGGCCTTTCTTTCAACAGACCATAAGATAGGTACTGGAACCCGACTACTCCTGGCCTGGTCCCCTAGTGGCCATAATGGCCGTATTCCATTAACACGACTCAGCGACTCGGGTCACCCGAGTTGCTAGAAGGTTATATCTGATTGGACATTGGCGCGTGCTGATACCCCAGGGCGGCGCCAGGGCGGCGCCAGGGCGGCGCCAGGGCGGCGCCAGGGCGGCGCCAGGGCGGCGCCAGGGCGGCGCCAGGGCGGCGCCAGGGCGGCGCCAGGGCGGCGCCAGGGCGGCGCCAGGGCGGCGCCAGGGCGGCGCCAGGGCGGCGCCAGGGCGGCGCCAGGGCGCCGACAGGGCGCCGACAGGGCGCCGACAGGGCGCCGACAGGGCGCCGACAGGGCGCCGACAGGGCGCCGACAGGGTTCAGCGCCGACAGGGTTCAGCGCCGACAGGGTTCAGCGCCGACAGGGTTCAGCGCCGACAGGGTTCAGCGCCGACAGGGTTCAGCGCCGACAGGGTTCAGCGCCGACAGGGTTCAGCGCCGACAGGGTTCAGCGCCGACAGGGTTCAGCGCCGACAGGGTTCAGCGCCGACAGGGTTCAGCGCCGACAGGGTTCAGCGCCGACAGGGTTCAGCGCCGACAGGGTTCAGCGCCGACAGGGTTCAGCGCCGACAGGGTTCGGCGCCGACAGGGTTCGGCGCCGACAGGGTTCGGCGCCGACAGGGTTCGGCGGCCGACAGGGTCGGCGCGACAGGGTTCGGCGCGACAGGGTTCGGCGCCGACAGGGTTCGGCGCCGACAGGGTTCGGCGCCGACAGGGTTCGGCGCCGACAGGGTTCGGCGCCGACAGGGTTCGGCGCCGACAGGGTTCGGCGCCGACAGGGTTCGGCGCCGACAGGGTTCGGCGCCGACAGGGTTCGGCGCGACAGGGTTCGGCGCCGACAGGGTTCGGCGCCGACAGGGTCGGCGCCGACAGGGTTCGGCGCCGACAGGGTTCGGCGCCGACAGGGTTCGGCGCCGACAGGGTTCGGCGCCGACAGGGTTCGGCGCCGACAGGGTTCGGCGCCGACAGGGTTCGGCGCCGACAGGGTTCAGCGCCGACAGGGTTCAGCGCCGACAGGGTTCAGCGCCGACAGGGTTCAGCACCAGGGCGCCGACAGGGTTCAGCGCCAAGTCGGCGCCAGGGCAGCGCTGGGTCAGCGACGCCGGTGTAAAGATTTCAAATTCCCCCCATATTCAAGTTCCCCCCCGGGAACTTGAAAACGTTTTCAAATTCCTCCCAGGGGAATTTGAAAACGTTTTCAAATTCCCTCCCTCGTTTTAACTTTCCCTCCCCCCCATTTTTGGGGAATTTTCTTTATTTTTGTAATTTTTTGTTAATTATTTTTATTTTTCATGGCAAATATTATAATATACAGAGAATAGCATAATGGAAATTATTACTAGTACAATAAAACATATTTAACCACAATTGACACACAAAGTCTCCAAGATGGTTAAGAAAAAAAATTATAGGTCTGAAATTTAAGACGTTTTTTAAAGTTGTTTAAACAAATTTAAATTCCTGGAGGGGGGAATTTGAAAATAGGGGGAGGAATCGGAAAACTGTTTTTAAGTTCCCCCCCAGGAATCTGAAAACTTTTTTAATTTCCCCGGAGGGAAGTTAAAAACGTTTTCAGATTCCCGGGGGGGAACTTGGGAAGGGGGGAAGTTGAAATCGTTACACCGGGTTGGGGCCAGGGTGACGAGTGCGGCATCGCATGTGTTGGCGCCGCCAGGTCGGCGCCAGGTCGCCGGCAACTCGTCAACCAAGAGGTCGGTGCCAGGGCGGCGCCACGGCGGCGCCAGGGCGGCGCCAACCACTTTTGAATGGCGCCGCCCGAACAGGGCGCAAGGAGGTTGCAGGTTGCAGGCCTCGTGTGACTGGTGCACCAGTCAGACGAGGCCTGCGTTCGCTTACGAACGTTCCGCAAGCATTTTGCTATTAAATTACGACCATCTTACGACCACCTTATGACCAAACGCTGAGTGATCTGCGAGCGATCGCCGACTGATCGCCAACCATTTCGCCTTCTTTGGTCGCAAGGAGATTGTCACTGCAGCACCAACAATCTCCTTGCAACCTCTGGCGTCTCCACCGATCGCCGACTGGTCGATGCTGGTCACCGACCAGTCGGCGATCGTTCACCGACCGATCGCCGACTGATCTGCGACCATAGTAGCAGTACTCAAGCATCACACGAGGCATTTTGCAGTTAAATTACGACTTTTGGTCACCAAGTGAACACAAGCGAATGCAGGCAGCCGTGTGACTGGGGCTTGGGATATGTGTGTTTGGGTTGCTTCCAGTAGGGTCACGACTCAGGATCTCGGATCCAATCAGATACTCCCTCACAAGAGGGTCCAATCAGAGGGCTTGTTTGTTGTAGTCCTGGAACAACAAAATGGTAGACCCCATACAAAGTTTGTGAATCTTAAAGAAATGTCTTTCTGCATAGGAACATATGCTCTATCTGCTCATTCTAAGCTGTATTTTTTATAAGGAAACTAGTAGGTAGCTACAATGTACTGTTTTCCTCTCTATTTGAATTGAAAAGAAAATGTGCTTAGATTAAGAAGTTTGGTGTAAATGTATGGAAAGACTGTATTAGTTTTTCATAGACTTATTGCCTACGCGTATGTCACTACGTGAGCCGTACCAATAGCCTGGAAAAATAATATATTTTAGCTCGCAAACTAGACTTAAAACTCAAATTACCATATGTAATATATGCATAAATGAGACACATAAGTATTCACACTTCTTGTCTACCATTCGCTATAAAAGACATACAGGCACGTGTGGAGAACAACGGAATATGTAAATGAGATGATGTCAGAGACAAAGGGTGCCGGCGGTTCAGGACCCTGGACGGCGAATAAAGCATTCAGTATCCAGAAGTGAAGGTGTTCAGATGTCTTACTTTCACATGGTGTCAGATAAGGATGATGCCGCCTGCTAACATGCTGCTGGGGCTCAAGCCGCCAGGAGATCTCATCCTCTGCAACAACGCACGATCAAACTTGAAAACATGGATCAGAGCATATAATATATATGCCACAGCCGCAAGAGTCGTAACGAAGACAGAATGAGTGCAATGCTGTATCTTTCTTCACGCCGCGGGAGAAGAAGCTCAAAAGGTTTTCGCTAACATATCCATCACGCTCGCTGAGCAGGACAAGATCGGACCGCTCATGGAGGCTTTTCAAGCATATTGTAATGGTAAATGTAACTCATAATCAAGCCACAGAAAACATGTCCACGTACATCACGGCCCTTAGAGACAGAGTTAAAGATTGCGAGTATGGGCCGCTGGAGGAGTCACTTTTGCGCGATCGGTTGGTGGTTGGTGTTAAGAACATTAATTTGAGAAACAAAATGCTTCACACAGCAGATCTTACTCTGGAAAAATGCATAGACATGTGCGAGCTCAGTGAGTTCAGTTCCGATCAGTTGGAGGACAAGAAATCGGACCTAGAAGTTAAGGAAATCGATTTTCTGAATAGATATACAACTGCGCGTACCGGTGCATGGGTGGTTCGTCCGTCTGGGCCGCCATCTTGGAAGTCGCCATCTTGGAAAGCTGGCAGCACAGGTGCAGACGAATTCAAAATACAATGTCAGAACTGTGCCTATGAACACCGCCGGGGAGTCCGTCCAGCCAGGGGCAAGACGTGCATTGCCTGCAAGAAGGTCGGGCACTTCGGGAAGGTTTGCCGGAGCAAACTTGGCAGAGTCAATGTGTTGACCGTGGAAGAACCCAACCCTCACAATGCTGAGCAAGACCCGGATCCGGCAGAAGTCAATGTGTTGACGATGGATCTGTTTGTCGGTGCTGTCAACCGCAGCACCGAACGAGATGCCAAACTCTGGTATGCAACCGTCCGAGTGAATGGTCATCCAGTCAAGTTCAAGCTCGACACAGGATGGGAGGCGAACGTTCTTCCGAGGAACGTCTTCAACATTGTCGCACCGGGGTGGCTGACAGACCAAAATAACCGTAAGTATTTGCATAACGAGCCATTGATAAACCACCCGATAGCATGTCAACATTACGAAAAAATAGGGGCGGATTTATTTGAAATAAATCATGAGAATTACCTAATAACCATAGATTACTACACTAAATATCCTGAGGTAACTTTGTTGAAGGATACGGCATCTGCCACGGTTATCGAGGCCATGAAGGATAACTTCGCTAGGCATGGTATTCCGAGCCAGGTGATTTCGGACAACGGTTCACAGTTAAAGAGCCACGAGTACAAAGAATTTGCACAACACTATGGGTTTACGGCCACATATTTGAGTCCGCAGTACCCCCCAAAGCAACGGCCAAATCGAAAGATTTGTACAAACAATCAAAAACATGTTAAAAAATGCTTAGACATGAAGACAGATTTTCAGCTAGCATTGCTTAACTACAGGAATACTCCCTTTCCCGTGCTGAATGCATCTATAGCTCAGCTGCTCATGAGCAGAAGGTTAAGGGGGAGGTTGCTGATGTGGGAAGCTAATTTAATACCCGAAACACAAAATCCAAAAAGGGCGCAAACGGCGAAGCACCAACAAAGTCAGAAAGGTTTCCATGATAAAAAATGTGGCAATGCACACAAACCACTGAAAACTGGCGGTAGTCTCAAGTACAAAAACCATGCAGGGGAATGGAAGAAATGGGTAATTTTAGGTCGTACAGAAATTTCAGGAAGGGAGTATCAAATTTTAAATGAGTCAGGCAACATGTTGTATAGGAACAGGGTTCAAGTTATAAGGGCTCCAGAAGTGGTACATCCCAAGCCAGTCAGGCAGGCACAAAGTGTGCTGACAGCACAGTCAAATGTAAACAATGCAGTTAATCTAACTAGGTCAGGTTGGGTGATTAGACTGTCAGACAGGCTAGACCTATAAGTTAGTCAGTTGCAAACTGTAATCACAGATGAACACATGTGCATGTTAGTTTAAGTATTGTTTGCTTTCAGAGTCTGTGTCATATAGGAGGCTAAGACATTTTCAAATGACATGTGACTGGGTACAGTTGGATATTGACTAACCTTTGGTTGAAAGCTAAGTACCTGTGATATTATCTTGTATTATTGTTTATTGTATTTTAACATGTAAACTTGGTGTGATGGTGACGATTTTTGAGATATTGCATATCTCAAGAAATACTTTGAGGGGGGGATGTAATATATGAATAAAAGACATCCAGGCACGTGTGGAGAACAGAGGAATATGTAAATGAGATGACGTCAGAGTTCAAAGGGTGCCAGCAGTTTAGGGCCCTGGACGTGAATAAAGCATTCAGTATCCAGAAGTCAAAGTGTTCAGACGTCGTACTTTGACATAGTGTGATTGGGCTTTTAGGATTCCTAGGGTTCCAAATTTGATATTTTTTAAGAGTTTGGGGCAATGCATCATGTTGAATTCCAAGATGGCCACTGTAATTAAAAACGTTGTCAATGAAACTAGATCATGGAAGAATAAAACACCAGTGTTACGGTCTTTTTGTGGGTGCAGTTACCTGGTGTATCAGTTTTAAATTATCATCCATTATATTTACTGAGGCATAGAAACACTATTCTATGGGTTGAACATA
>CM059197.1:86885065-86903664 GCA_030323885.1 Branchipolynoe longqiensis
CGATTGGTGTTTGCTTTGGACCATCTAATTGATAAACATAATGCTGCGATTTGTCAGGGTACCTAGCCCATATATAATGCTTTTTTAACCAGCAGGACACATACCGTGCCATACTTATAGTCGCTCCTTTTGTGCAAGGTGACACCAGACAAAATAAAATCATATACAAACTTGAAAATTGTTTGGGGGAATCAATTTCCCTTCAAAATGTGACCAGCCTAATTTTGGTGTGCACACCGAAATGCTGGACATCACAGGCTTGCAGCAGTGAAAGTTTTTTGATTAAAGTGACTTAATATTTCTTCTATACAGCAATACATTTGAAATAAGTACAGTTGAATACTCAGGATGAAATCTAGGCACGTGCTTTGGTTTCGGAAAAGGTATGCTTTCATCGGATTATGCATCTTGTTAGAAGTAATAAGTTGTCAACTATATCACAAGGTAAAGGAAGTGATGTCGGCCCAGCGAACAAGTGCACGGATTGATATGCCTACGACACGTGTACGACGTACTGGTTGGCTCACTGTCAGGATAATGTTACAATGGGATATCAGGTCATGGTGCTGGCAGCCTGGTCTGCTAGTGGGGCAGCACTATAAAGTCGCCATGACTGTCACAAGTCAGTACCCATCCTGATATGACTTTAGATGTTGACAGGACGTGAAACTCCAATAACCAACCAACCAACGTCGACAGCATCTTTCCTGTTGTACATAATTAGCTGAGGTTCAGGGACTAGGTTCACAGAATCGTGACATTGTCACGGTTCAGGGACGCTCAGAGCCATGTGTGATCTCAATAATTTGTTTTTCTCCTCACCATTATGTTTTTGAACTATCCCACCTACATTTAAGCCAGGTACGCACTACACAACTTTCTATCTTTAGTCAATGATTTACTTAAAGCTGCACAGTCCGATGAAGCATCAAATTTCCAAAACCAAAACAAGTATCTCAATTTGATTCTACATATCTAACTTAAATACTGGTGCACTTGTTAAACATTTGTCACCACATACAAGGGAATACTAAAGCAATTTAATAGAACCTATTACTGCAGAAACCTATGGTGTCAGAGTTTTGGCAAGCTTGCCAAAACTAATTTTGGTTGTTTGCACTTCAAATATCTCAAAAGTTAGCTATTTAAAATAAAAGTTACTTCAAATGAAAGTAGGGTAGATTATAATGATCAGCCTAATATGTTTATCTCAGAAAATGACAGAAACCGAGGGTCATGACAACACTTAATCCCGAGGGTCATGATCACACTTAATCCTGAGGGTCATGATCACACTTAATCCCGAGGGTCGTGATAACAGATAATCCCGAGGGTCATGATCACACTTAATCCCGAGGGTCATGATCACACTTAATCCTGAGGGTCATGATCACACTTAATCCCGAGGGTCGTGATAACAGATAATCCCGAGGGTCATGATCACACTTAATCCCGAGGGTCATGATCACACTTAATCCCGAGGGTCATGATCACACTTAATCCCGAGGGTCGTGATCACACTTAATCCCGAGGGTCATGATCACACTTAATCCCGAGGGTCGTGATCACACTTAATCCCGAGGGTCATGATCACACTTAATCCCGAGGGTCATGATCACATTTTATCCAGAGGATCACGATTTAATCTCGAGGGTCATGATAACACTTAATCCTGAGGATCATGATCACACTTAATACCGAGGATCATGATCACACTTAATCCCGAGGGTCGTGATAACAGATAATCCCGAGGGTCATGATCACACTTAATCCCGAGGGTCATGATCACACTTAATCCCGAGGGTCGTGATCACACTTAATCCCGAGGGTCATGATCACACTTAATCCCGAGGGTCATGATCACATTTTATCCAGAGGATCACGATCACACTTAATCTCGAGGGTCATGATAACACTTAATCCTGAGGATCATGATCACACTTAATACCGAGGATCATGATCACACTTAATCTCGAGGATCATGATCACACTTAATCTCGAGGGTCGTGATCACACCTAATCCTGAGGGTTGTTGCCGTTTATCATAAATCCATCGCTAAGCAGATCATGATGTCTATCAGCCATAATAAACATTTTCCTGGGTGCTCTTTAACCAGACTTAAACTGGATTTATTTAGCCGGGTACGCATTATACAACTTACTACCCTTAGTCGGTGACCGGATTTATCGTAAACCCATCGCTAACCAGATTACTGTGTACTAGTCAGAACAACAAAGTGAAAAAATCTGGTGCTAAAACATGACACTTATATGTGAGATTCAAGGTTGATACACTATCGAACATATTTCGGTACATTCCCTTGGTACTTGTGATATAAAGCGCATGGTAGAGTGCATTACTGGTAGGTGCCACGACTCAGCTGACATGCTATTTGACAAAACTGGGCCGGCTAGGACGTGGGTGGCCATTTAGAGCGCGCGGGTTGGGGGGTGATACTGTTGAGAAGTGAACTCGAGCAGCCCCTCGTTTTATGGATCAAAATTAAAACCAAGCCTTTTCAAGATTACTTTTCAAAATTCAAGACTTTGGATTAGGCTAAATGAAATTCAGGGCCTTTCCTGACTTCGAAGGCCCCAAATGAACCCTTAAGATTCCTCTAGATGTTTCCATTCAGTGCCACTATTAGAGAGTAGAACCTGTCATAACTCATGACAAGTGGTTTGTCTCACCTGCCTGTCTCTGCGATGACAGGACACACCAACTGTAATCAGCACTGGTCTATATGCAGAGTTGTCCTTTGTAGATAAGTACTACTTGTATTGCTTAATGAAATTCCAGTTGTGATGTATATACGTGCTCGACTCGCTAGGCTAACACCATCTGCCTAACTAGTATACATACATGTGCTCACCTCGCTAGGCCAACACCATCTGCCTAACTAGTATACATGCTCGTACGCAGGTATTGCAGGTATGGCAATACCTCGGGGAGTTTAACGCCCCTGCCCTGCAGAGTTGTAAACCACTGCCTTGTGGTACAGGTTCTTGACAGAACCGAAGGCTAAGGGAGCAAACCCTAAACAGAAAACCATGTCACTGTGGCAGCATTAAGGGCGGTTGATGTATGGAACTACCAACATCTCCCGACCAGCCACTGCAGGGACAAATAGTTTTGCGCCTGTCTTGACATGTTTTTGCCGGTGTGAAACCTCTATTTGCTCCCCAAGAGAGTGCCGCTGGTAACTTGCAAAAGCCAGCAGCACTTCGGAACACTTTTGCAGGCAGCTTTCATGAAATAAACCTGAAGTTGAGAGACATTAAGACCGACTCATGGACGCAACTCTCACAGCAGAGAGCTAAATGGAGAGCGGCAGTCAAGTAATGAAAGCAGACTTTGTCGCATCGCGACCGACAGCATGATGATGATGATACATGCTCGCCTCGCTAGGCTAACACCATCTGCCTAACTAGTATAATGTGCTCACCTTGCTAGGCTAAAACCATCTGCCTGAATATACGTGCTCGCCTCACTAGGCTAACACCATTTGCCTAACTAGTAAATGTGCTCACCTCACTAAGCTAGCACCATCTGTCTAATTAGTACTGGGGCCATATGCAGGATGCGGTGTTATCGAGCCAAAACGCGTTTAGATAGGATTTCTGGTTTAACGCCGAAAAGTCAGTATGCAGGAGGCGATGTTACGCTAACACGGCACGTTTTAAGGTTCCGCCACCCTAACCCCGTTTCATATGAGGTTTAAGGGCGGTGTTAGCGTAAGGTTTTGACCAAATCTATTCAATGCTATCATATTTAACAGAATTAAATATGCAATAAGTGAAATTTTATCAATTTAACCATAAAAGTGAACCCAGATTAACGCTACGGCCGCATTTGCGGCGATATTAATAGTGTCGAATCGACGAAGTAAAGTAAACAAATCGCCGCCGTCGCGACGCCGTCGACATCCATACTGGCCGACATCTACGCATTGGCGGCAATGTATTAGCGATTTGTTTACTTTACGCTCGTCGATTCGAAAATATAAATATTAATATCGCCGCCGTTACGGGGGCAGCGTTAATATTGCTTCGAATTTAGGGTTAATTTCCTCAAATTTCACTTATTGCGTATTTAATTCTGTTAAATATGATAGCATTTAATAGATATAAGCCTAATATATGGGTACAGATTTCCCAAATCTATAAATAAATTCACGTTTTGCTATAATGAAAGTGTTACACACTCCTGCATACGACTTGACACAGTTCCCGACGTCGGTGATAGCTAAACGGTAATAGGCTCTAACACCAAACCCTGCTAACACTGACTCCTGCATATGCCCCCAGATGCTTGCCTCGCTAGGCTAACACCATTTGCCTATCTAGTATATATGTGCACACCTCACTAGACTAGCACCATCTGCTTAACTAGTAATATATACGTGCTCGCCTCGTTAGGCTAACACCATCTGCCTAACTTAGTAACTAGTATATGTGCTCACCTCGCTAGGCTAACACCATCTGCCTAACTAGTATATGTGCTTGCGTCGCTAGGCTAACACCATCTGCCTAACTAGTAATATACGTGTTCGCATAGATCTCTAGGCTAACAGCATCTATCTAACTAAGCAGACAGCATCCACCTATATAAGCCAGTGTCGTGTGTATGCAGGCACAAATATATACTTTCACCATTCTCACCTGATGTTGACCTCTTCCATGGCATTGCTAGCACTAGCAGACGACATTTGCACAACAAGTCTGCGATCGTCTATCCTCGTTCTGATCAACAAGTCCAATTATCGTAAATCAGTTCAATGTAGCCGCCACCCTTCCCCCCAAACTGCAGTGCAAGGCGCAGACAATGTCACCATGTTCAGTATGCACGGCGCCACTGCAGGTGTATTATGACCATGAGGGTCTCCATGAAAAGGCTGCTTCCCTTCCCGCTCAATGATCAACTTGGTAGAATGCACCGGTGTAACGATTTCAACTTCCCCCTTTCCCAAGTTCCCCCCCAGGAATCTAAAAACGTTTTTAACTTCCCTCCAGGGAAATTAAAAACGTTTTCAGATTCCTGGGGGGGGACTTAAAAACAGTTTTCAGATTCCCCCCCTATTTTCAAATTCCCCCCTCCGGGAATTTAAAATTGCTTAAAATACTTTAAAAAACGTTTTAAATTTCAGACCTATAATATTTCTTTCTTAACCATCTTGGAGACTTTTTGTGTAATTTGTGGTTAAATATGTTTTATTGCACTAGTAACAATTTCCATTATGCTATTCTCTGTATATTATAATATTTGTCATGAAAAATAATCAAAAATTACAAAAATAAAGAAAATTCCCCAAAAATGGGGGGGGAGGGAAAGTTAAAATGAGGGAGGGAATTTGAAAACGTTTTCAAATTCCCCTGGGAGGAATTTGAAAACGTTTTCAAGTTCCTGGGGGGGAACTTGAATATGGGGGGAATTTGAAATCTTTACACCGGCCACCGTCCAACCGGCACCGCCATCACGATGTCGAGACATGTCTGCTGTTTGCAGAAGTCCCACCCTTAAGCACTGGCACACCTATATTACCCAGAGAGCCAGGTGGTGTTAAAACGCGGTTGTGTTATAGACCTATTTCATATGACGTCACCATGGGTATTTAAGTCAGTGCGCACGCTGCTTGTCTGCAGGATGACACACTGTCACACTGCAAACTCAATGGCTATGAGCAATCTTCATGCAGAAAAAGTTAAATATCTCTAAAACCACACCACCTAGAAACAAACCGCTTGGCAGACAAACAGATAACATGCTTAACAAACAGATTATATTGAATTTATAAGGTTTGGGATCTGTATTTCTATTAATTTTGAATAAAACTAACGTTTTGGCACTGCACATATCGACAAACTCAATGGCAGTGTGCCTTCGTTCTGCAGCCAAGCTGCGCTCTCATACACGATGTTTGTAAACATTGAAAGGGGTCTATTGTATCCTATGCGACTTGTTTGAGGCGCGGGGTGTGGGGGGTTCTGGCTACTCAGCTGTTCTTCAGTTGTTGCTTGTGTGTTTGTGTGTGGATGTGTGTGGATGTGTGTGTGTGTGTATCTGTGGGTATGTGTGGAGGAGGGGAGGCGGTAAGGGGGCGGGGAGACAGGATACTCGAATGTAAAATCGAAGGTATGCTGAACTCCAGCCAATAACCTCCCCCCCCCGCCCCCCCCCCCAGCCATGTCCCAAGAGTATGCCTCAGAATGGGAACATAAGGACAAAGATAATGCTCAAGCTGGAAGTTTGCCTATGAAATCGTCACTCCCATCCAACACCGACACCTGTCATCTACTTTGTTTAGGTGTATGGTCCAATGAAAGCATCACATTTTCAAAATAGAAATATTTGAATCAACTGAGATAATGATGCACTCATTTAAACATGTGTTGCTGCATAGACGAAATTCTAAGTCTATTTAATAGGACATCTCATTGTTGAAGCCTATGGTTTTCAGCATTTCGATGTGCATGCCAAAATTAATTTCACATGTATTCACTATTAAATATAAAATAAAAATATCTTTTTTTCAGTAAAGTAGGTTATATTTATCTAAAAATAAAAGAGACAGAAACTCAAAACCTTGAGATTAACTCATGATCTAGCGGATCCGCTGAACCAGTATATTCGCAGATAACCGGCGTTCTGACGTCCAATTCTTTCCCGTCGCCTTTCTGTTGCCAGTAAATGGCACCATTGGCAAATATGCACCAACGTCACCAATGTCAATAATGCACTCCTGGTGCCATGGCGTGTTGGATCTGTTGTAGCCAATAATCGAAAAGTGTTCCAAAGCACTATTTTTTATTGTTAACTGCGTATTTAAATGATTCAGTTAACCTCACAATAAAATGCTGAATGTGGGGGCGCCAGTCCAGGGGCCATATGCATGGAGCGGTGTTAGCGAGCCAAACCGCGGTTAGGGCAGGATTTCTGGTTTAGTGCCGAAAAGTCGCTATGCATGGAGCAGTGTTAGGCCAACACCGCAAGTTTAAAGTCGGAGATTCTAACACCAGCCCATAGCAGGTTTATAGCGGTGTCAGTCTTAGGTTAGTGTCAGGATGGAGTTCCGATTAGGCCCAAATCTATTCAATGCTATCATATTTAACAGAATTACATACGCACTAAGTGAAATTTCATGCAATTAACCCTAAATTCGAAGCAATATTAACGCCGCCGCTAAATCGGCGGCGATATTAATATTGTCGAATCAATGAATGCAAGCAACCCGCGCCGCCCCATCATCGGCAATATATTAGGCCCAAATCTATGCAATGCTATCATGTTTAACAGAAGTACATACTCAAAAAGTGAAATTTGATCAAATTAACCCTAAAATCGAAGCGATATTAACGCTGCCGCCGCATCGGCGGCGATATTAATATTGTCAAATCGACGAATGTAAACTAAACAAATCGCCGCTGCCGTCGCCGAAGATATTGTCAAATAGCAGTCATCGCCGGGAACAGGCTCACACAGTAACAAGCGCGCTGGTTCCTGGTGGGTAGAGAAGGCAATATATTAGGCCCAACCAGGTGCTCGCCGGCAACAGGCTCAGAGAGATTTCCATAATGTATAAATTAATTCACGTATAGCTAACACAAATCGTTTAGGCCACCATGCATATGACTTGACATACTTCGCGACGCCCCTGATAATCGGTGATAGCTACCCGGTGTTAGATGGTTAACACCACACGCCGCTAACACCGCTCCATGCATATGGCCCCAGTACAGTCATCGGGTATCTTGTGGTACTACCCCTGACCCTAGACCCCAACCTGGTTCCGCATGAACTCCACTTCCAGCTGTTTGACTCACTACATAACTCACCACGTACCAGATTTTCCACATCTCCCCATTTCCTGGTGTGTGTGTATGTGTGTGTGTGGGGGGGGGGGTCGGGTGTTGTAGGCCCACATTTGCCTCATCCCCATTTCCTGTTGCGTCCGTGTGTCATAATTGTAGGACGGTCATTTTATCAGGTACTAGCCAGTTGACAGAACTCAATCAATTAAAAAATATTAAACTGCTGTATCGCATTCTACTCAGGTGTAATGTTTAAGCAATAATACACTTTACTGTAGCATGGTCTATACACTTAAGCCCCGTTCACACTGGCGAGTTAAGTCGGCTTAACTAGTTCGCCTCCTATAGTTCGACTCAAATTGGTCGTGTGGACGTGATGTTGGGGCGACTTAGGCATGAGCCGACTCACCAAGTTCGCTTCAAGTAAACCACCTCTCGAGGTAGTATAGATGAAGCTAACTAGCTTAAGTCGGCCCCACCTTGCCTGTGTGGACAGTAGCGGTTTACTTGAGGCGGATTAAGCACGTCACACTATATAATATAATTTGGTCTATGAACCGGCTAGAGGTGCACAGATATTTTTTTCATAATTTATTTTTAGGGTTTCACTGCCCAGCAGAAGTTTTGACTGTTCCAAAACAATACGACTCAGTCTATTCATATGTAGGTCGAACCCACACTCTCTCGTGGTGACGTCGACGAACCGAAACTGGCGCTGGTTAGTATGGACTTGCTCATCCGCAGAGATCGATTTCCCGCCTTAAACCGCCCCAAGTACTGCTTGTGTGGACAGGACGCCTAGTTCGCCTCCTCTAGTTCGCCTCATCTAGTTCGGCCTAAAGTTGTGCTGTGTGAACGGGGCTTTAGACTCGAGATGGGGGTTGTGCTACATTTCCCTCCCTCACATACACCGGACACCAGCACCCTGTATCTATACAGAAACACTAGGGTGGACAGAATCCTGTCTCCAATAATAGTTATGAAGTGGGAGGTACAATGCAATGGTAATAGATATGCGTCTGTGAAAAGCTGAAATGGGTATTGGTGGAAGAGGTGTGGTCTACTAGTACTAACTGACCTGCCCTTACAACCCAATTCCAGTTTGTATCAGTTGAGAAGGAACATGTATCAACATTTAAAGCTGCATAGTCCGACCCAAAGCAATTATCTAGATTTGATCCTACATATCTAACTTAGATATTGAT
This sequence comes from Branchipolynoe longqiensis, assembly GCA_030323885.1. Lineage (NCBI taxonomy): Eukaryota > Metazoa > Annelida > Polychaeta > Phyllodocida > Polynoidae > Branchipolynoe > Branchipolynoe longqiensis. Next base: position 86,894,080 of record CM059197.1, read on the forward strand.
GCAGTTATTAAGCATTTGTTGCCACACAAAAAGGGGTACTGAGGCAATTTAATAAACACCTGTTATTGCTGAAGCAGAGTTTTGGCGTGCTTGCCAAAACTAATTTGACATTTTATACTTCAAATATCTCAAAAGTTACTCATTTAAAATAAAAGTTACTTTAAACTAAAGTCAGGTAGATTATAACAATGAATTTAATATATTTATCTCAGATAAATGGCCGAAACTCAAAACCATCGGACTATGCAACTTTAAACACGCCAGGTGTACCTAGAGTACACGTACGTCTAGCATTACAGATTGGGGAGTTGCAGGAGATGTATAATAAAATAAATTTTACTGCAAAGTAGAGATCACTAGCTTTAGTTTCCACCATTACGCACTTTTGCTTGAACCATAGGAAGGGTGCGTTAATTTCAGTGAGGCATCTTTCCCGTTTTAATGTTACATGTGGATATAGTTGAAAGACTGTAATCACATTTTAGATCGGTTTCATTCTGATCACGTTGGTACAAAAATCAAGTCAAGATCTCGAATAGAACCATGTTGTTCTTCATCAACAACTCCACTGCCAGCAGCATCCCCACCTCCACCACGACCTCCATCAACAACATCCGAGTCATGAAGGTTATTCTCATAATCGAGTGGTTCGCTTTTATTTTTACCCCCTTCCTCCTCCTCCTTCTTATATCGGAGGTATGTATCATACGTTATTGTAACATATTTCCTCATAATAGAACGTCTAACAATCTCGGCTTAATTGAAATGAATATAGCATACAACTTTTTATGATGGAGTTGAAGAAGTCGTAGTTTGGCTCGATTATTCAAATGAATCAGATTATGGATTAGTTTCTTATGTTTCTTCAATAAACGGTTAGTGACTTTGGAGACTGATAATCGAGATAGAGCAAGTAAAATCTCTGCAATGCAATCGATCTGTTTCCAGCTTGCAGTCACCAGTAGCGCTTTAGCTTGCTCGGGTTGTGACTTCAATAACAACAAAATATAATCCTTGCAATGTTGTACTCGATGTGATGACATGCTGTCTGTCCGAGTGCAATACTACTACTACTCTTCACACTCACACACGCATGCATACATGCATCTTCACTTACTCTCACACACACACACACACACACACACACGATCATTCTCACTATGGAGTATAGGAAATTAAGTTCTCTCCTAAAAAGATGTTAGTGTGTATTTTTGAACGTAAGCGAATTGAGGCAGTAACATCTACTACATCTCGAGGATGCATACAAATCAACAGATAACCAAATCTTTTAGTTTCAACAGCGTCTTTATAGCTATCCAACAACAATCTCCCCAAATTAGTCTGTGAAGCGACTCGCTGTATCTGACGCATGTCTCTTGAATTATTCATTATAATCATATACTGCAGATTCAAAGAAATGGTTCGAGAACATTTACCTTGTTCATATACATTGTGACTCACCATAATCACTGAACATCCACGATGATGACTAAACTTGCTAACTAGATGTTGAGCTCCTAAGTTATTTACAACTTCTTCATTTAGATCATCTAGTATAATCAAATTGTGTTGGGATAAATCTGAAAAGGCAAAGATCTTTTCTTTTGATGGAAGACCCTCCATGAATTCAATATCCTTAAACTCCGATTCCATTTTTGCAAATAAAGGTTGTTCCACCCCATAGCAATAGAGTGTTTTATGAACAGGAAGCTCAAATAGTGTTTGACGTTCAGTTATTATCCTATGAATCGTTATTATCCTATGAATCAATGAAGTTTTTCCACTTCCAGTGATTCCACTCACACTTATTGTCGCTGGAGATTTCATTCCCTGAAATGAGTGATTATCCACTTCAATTGTCACGATCGACATAATCGGATGTAGATGATGGTGGTGGTGGTGGTGGTGGTGGAGGTGATGGTGGATAAGGAGATAATTATGGAGAGAGAGAGAGATGTTATTCGCATGAGGGATGCAGGGGTTGTGAGCTTCACATTGTGTGAGTAGGAGAATAGGTTAGAATAAAGTTGATAAAGGTAAAGATTATGAGGAGGAGGAGGAGGAGGAGGTGGAGGGGGATGCCGATGAATGTGGAAATTTAAGTGTAAGCCAAAATCGTCCAATGAAATTACGCCCATTCATCTCTGCAGGATTGGAAAGTTCACACATTCCGTGACCAATTCCCGCAGTCCACATTTTATCATAGCGATCACCCGGATGAATACTTGTAATCCCTGAGGGGAGTGAATTCAACTCTGTCAATATTCTACTTCTGATTTTCATTAATTTCATGTTTAGTATTGCAACCATCTTTCTCTCTCGCACATCACTCCATGCTTTTTTCTCTTTTTTTTGTATTGATGATGATGAAGAAGAAGATGATGATGATGATGATGATGAGAATGTGAGCTCTCTTGCTAAAAACTTTGCTTTGGTGTGATGGGAACTCATAATGCGAGCAGCAATAGAGGGACTACTATGGAACAGAGCCTTCTCATAATAGAATAACTGCCAACAACATTCAAAGGTTTTTCCAAACTTGTCAAGTTTCAGCGAGAAATCATTTGACAAGCAGCTAGTTAAAGGTATAATAAAGGAGTTGTAATTTATCCATGGTGTGAGCGTCATTTCCAATGGAAGTGTGTCTATCCCATTTTTCAGCACATGTCTCTTAATGTATAAAAAAGTAAAACCTGTTCGTCGTTCCTTATATGTCCAAACCGAATTGTGGTGAGCTCTGAATCCTGTATTTATAACCGATCCACTCTCATTTCTAAATAAGCGTCTGCATAAAACCCTTCAGCAGAAGTACGATTCTTCATTAAACATCTTTTATTAATGGATTTACAAGACACCTTTTCATGGGATTTCATTCCACTCTCTCCCCCACCATCAACTGACTTTATAAGTAGATATGTTTTAGAATTCAAACAATATGAAGTAGTTGCTGTATACTCTTTCTTAAAGATTCCGATCTCACATTTATCATGTTCACGATGTTTCTGACAACAATCTCTAGGTAAATAGAAACCGTTTTCCCATTTAAAGTAACCATAATCATTACAATGTCCATAAAGCAAACTCAAAAACTCTTTCTTTCTTGACGGTTTCACAACATCGATGAGATCTTTCCCAGAAATCGACATATATGAACTATCCGTATCACAATGGGTTAATTCAAAGTCGCTTCTATCAATGAATTTAATTAGAAAGCAGTAATACCATTGTAAAAGAACCAACTTAGCGGTATTTAAAACAAAGAAACCGAGTTGCACTGGGATGTCTAAGCGAATTGATCGTTTACACTGCTCAATCTCAAAAATATCCTCATCTAGTTCAGTCATATTTTTAAAGAGTTTTGAATTAACAGCTAATTTCGCTTTTTGAATAGAATTCACATATGAAATATTTGTATGCTTTGTCTTATCCATCAGGAGACTTCCGTAACTCGCATTACCCATAACCTTTGCTGTCTCTCCCTTAATTTGAAAATCAGGATTTGAATCTGATTCCCTACGTGAGTTTGTAATAAAATCACAAAATCCTCTAAAGCAAAACTCTAATTTCCACTCAACAACCTCCCAAATTTTTGTGACTAGAAGCCCCATACTAAGATAGAATTGTAATAGGTTAGTAGCTAGAAGTATACGCTCACCGCACATTCCACCCACCAAAAGTCGACGTGTATTCACAGGATCTTTTGAAACTTTCTTAAATGCAAATTGTCGCATAAGGGGACTCCACTCATTCAATGGAATGTCGACATTACAAAATATAGGAGCCATTTCTGAAAAGAATTCCTTAGGAGAGATCTTAGAAGCCGGGGGGGCGCGCGGCACACAGTGCCATTACCAGGGACGCACGCACACAGGGCGGGGGGGGGGGGGGAGGGGGATAACGCACCACGCCACCACATCGCTGATAGCACACACATATCCAGTCGGGGGGCAATCTTAACCAGAACCCGTACTATATGTGAGTGGTGATGAGCGTGGGTATTGAGTGAGTGCGTGCGTTGTATAAAACTCTCTTACGTATAAGTGAGCGATGAGGGAGGTCTAATGGGGTAGGAGGGAGGGGGGGGAGAGGATTTAATGATGTCTCTCTGGGGGAGGCATGATGTGTTTAAGGTGAAAAAATAAGAGGGGGGCGGTATATAAAATGGGGGTAATATCAATGAATATAGCAAAACAAAATGTTTCCACATGTGCGTAGGGAGTGGGGGAGAGTTGAATTTGGCGGTTGTGGTTTGCAGAAGGTACGGGCTGTTTTGGGCTTTCGCATGGATTGCTGTGGGTGTCGTGTGGAGGGGATGTTGGAATGAAAAGAACACTCACTTGGTGGATGGCCGTGATACCAACACCCGTTAAACTCATAAATGGTGTGAGTTTCTCGACAGTAACCATCAGCGAAATAGGGTCCAATTTGAAACTCTTTTCCAGTATTGATCTTATGCTCAATTCTAATATTATTTGTCTGAGATTCCCAATTCATCCATTTATACATATCAAGATGTTTCCAGGTACACTGAGGTTTAAAGTTGTTTTCTAACTTTCGTCTAAAAGGAAACAAAACAGGAAGTTTTTGAGAGAGACAATATAGATACATCGCATTAGAGTCATAACCTTGTATAGAACGACAGGGTTTCTCAGGATTATTGCGTAGAACCGTCTCTCCCACCTTAGCATATCTTTTAAAGATTATACTCGGTCCTCCAAAAGCGCAAGTCTTAATCCTGGTATAAAGATCCGCATCTCGCTCACAAAAACTTGAAAAGAAGCATTCATTCTCTTTGGCGCACTGGAATAGCAATCTTCGTGCTATTCCTGGTGCGGAGATTGCGGTTTTCAATGGATCGATTCGCATAGATATATAAAATGCTAACATATTTTCTACAGCTGTAACACATGGTTTTGTATCTAGATTCGCATAGTAAATTAGGAAATCGCGAAAGGAAGTCATTCCCCGCTCCTTCCAAATGGATTGTAAATCATTATATTTCATGCGACCAGTCTTTGGTGAAGCGGAATTGCTATCACCTTTCCTTTCCCAGTCAAGGTATTCTTCCTCAAACACATTAACACTTTTGAGTTTAGAATAGAAAGCATCATATTCAGGGAGTGCGGGATGAGAAAGTTTTGAAAAGTCGGTTAACCACTCATAAGGTAGATAACTCTTGAAATCGGGTGCTGAATAAGCGATGAGAAATTTTGAATAACTATTCCCGCTAGCAAGAAAAAGACTGATGTCTAAAAATGCGAACTTTTTGGTTACAATAGCACTGTATTGATTTGCTTTTTTAACAATATAGTTCAACTCACTCCCAAGTTTGAAGTGTTTGGGGAAAGCGGATCGTACAGCTGGAAGATCATATCTACTAGAGTTAAAACCGAGGCAAGGAAGGGTGATGCAATAAGTGTTAAACCGCTCCTTTAACCGTTCTATGGAATTCAATATTCGCAATCTTATCTTTTCAGCACACTGTTCCCGAACGCAATCGGATGAAGGCGACGTCCTCATCAACGCTTTAGACGTTTCTCCTCCTCCTCCACCTCCAGACTTCTTCTTCATAGGTGAGTTTTCTCCTAACTCCATATCATTCGCTTCAGTAGAGGAAGACATCTCTTCATTGGCATTATTATTATTATTATTAGTGAAGTTATAATTATTAGTGTAGTTATAATAATTATCTTCATCATTATCAACATCAATATCAACATCATCATCATCATCAGCATTAATATCATTAACAACCTCATTCTCCTCTTTAACTCTCACAATTGGAATATAGGAAGCTGTGGAGCTAGTAAGAGGTTGACTATAGGAAATACATAACTCATCTAGTTTCTTATGTATAGATTCCCAGCGAGTTTTTGATAGTGCTTTCAACGCTTCCTGTATCTCACTCAGGTAAATCTCCATCTTAGAAAGCAAGAGATTTAAATTTTCATCAATTATGCATTTAGGTTCTAAATAACCCGGAACATTTGAAGAAATGCTAACACAAATGGGTTTGTGCTCTGTACACCACTTTAACTTCCTTTGCTCATCATCATCATCATCATCATCATCATCATCTTCATCTTCATCATTTCCATTCTCAACAACATCTACACCAACACCAACTTCTAATTCTCTTTGCTGTTGGTGATGAATATTTGTGGTTGGTAGGAGACATTCAAAATCGTAAACCGCAAACCAGGGAAAGTTTTGCAAGTGAAGTTCGGTATCTATATTCAAACCATCTCGCAACTCCTCAAATATAGTTTTTGAAGGTGAATACATCCCTCCTGGATATATAAAACTGACCCTGTTCGCACAAACTTTCTCATGTCTTATGACTTTGTGTTTCAAAGAGAATAGTTTATCACAATTCCTGCAAGCATACTTGCTAGCATACGACTCCATATTCGAGATATAACCAAAATGTGAATTAAATAGATTAAGATTGAGGGGGAGGGAGTGAGAGGAGAATTGAGAGGAGTAGAGAGATATGCATGAATCATCTTCTCGCAAAGAGTAAACATTTATACTAACACTAAAGCATGATTCTAAATTTGGTAGATCTTCTAATGACATACCTGCAAAACTCCTTTTTTTATTCTTGTGGAATTCATTCCAAACCGGATTGAGGAAAAATAACCATTTGTCGCGTAGTTTCCTAACTACACTCCGCAACTTATGTATATTCCTCTCTGTATGATAAGCTAAGCAATGAAAAAAACATAGTTGCTCTTTCCCGAGATTCGAATCACTAATTCCTTCCGCATCTAGGAAGTTATTTATAGATTTTATTTTTTTAATGAAATCTGGAAAAATAATGGAATTGGATCTTCCAATCACAAGAGATTTTCTAAAAACATAGTAATTGACATTAGTAATGTAAACCTTATGCCATTTGGAGTTCTCACCCACGGCTTGAATTAAACGCTCCACATCAATCTTTCTAATATGATCAAATAAGCTCATTAGATCGCCTAGGTTATTAACAGAGCATGGAAAATTGAATATTGTTGAATTAAAATAAGCGGTAAAATAACGATATTCACCAGTTTCAATCGATTTCAAAATTAAACCAAAAGCAAAATTGATCTTAAATGAATTCTTTTCAAATTCATAAATACAACGAATATGTTCTTCTAATATCAAACTATCTCCCGTATAATCCGCCATGGGGAAATTATAGATACCTCTAACCCTTCCAATATTGTGAGGCGCTAGAATAGTGTCACGATTTTCTGTATAAACCACTTGCAAAGGAATGTCAATTATCTCTCCTTCTCCCCAAGGTGGGGAGATATTTGAATCTGTTATCCATGGTTCTTGATGCGGTTGAGAACCTTCTGAAGCGTGAATCCATCTATGGGAAATCAAAAGACGCCATGATGCAAAAAGCTTACCACAATCTTCGCAAGTAATGGCGGAATGAGATTTTGAAACAGAATCAGGTTGGAATACTCCACTTGAATCTCTCTGTCTTTTAAAAAAGTTAGTTTTTTCATTCACACCACCACCACCTCCACCACCCACACCACCATCATCCACACCACCAACAGCAGAATATTCCTTTTTATCATCATCATCATCATCATCATCATCATTAGTAACAGTTCTCATGAAACGCGAAGAAGAAGAAGAAGATGGGGTGGGAGTTGTGGCATAATCAGCATGATATAACCGCATATGCTTATTGAGAAGTTTACTATTTCCAAATGCCGCAGAACATAGAGAACATTTAACGCAATGCTTCTTCAAATGGTGCAATAGTTCCTTCATGTATGAATATTCCTCACCACATTCTCCACACTTATAACAGTGGAATTGTCTTTCCCAATTTGTGAAATAGGAGAAGAAGAGGGAGAAGTGGGTGTAACTCTCCCAAGTTTACATCTATTCTCATGTCTTCTTCGACCAAACAGGGAGCGGAAAGTTTTACGACAGTGAATGCAAGCCAGCGATTGAAGCTCTGCACGGCAGGCGAATGCAAGTCGCTGATGCTTCACCAAACTTGAAATAGACTTGAAGATCTTCGAACACGAGTCACACGAAAAATGCTGAAAGGATGAAGAAGATATATATTAAATACAAAATATTTATTATAACATATTTTTATTTTGAAAAACATAAATTTAAATAAGTACATAAATTAATCAAATATATATATATCATCCACATTTATCGTAAAAATAAATCATAAACTATGTATTACAACATATTTTTTATTTTGAAAATATCTAAATTTAAATAAGAACATAAATTAATCAAATATATATATATATATAATAAAATAAATAAGATATGAGTAAACATACCTGATGTTTTCCCATGTTGTTCTTCGCTTAAATATTGCTGTTGTTCTTCGCTTAAATATTGATGCTACTTCATCAAATCTCTCTCACTAACTGATATGATGTTACCACGCTTCGAGTTTTCGGAGGGAGGGATTGTGGGGAAGCATTCTATTTTAGCGGGGCGGCGGATGCTATCCAACCCAGAAAATGTTCAATGACGTCATCGTTTGGGTCGGGTGGGGCGGCAAGATGGGGGGGCGGGGGCCGGGGTGGCGGCTGATATCCAACCCATAAAATGCTCAATGACGTCATCGTTTGGGTCGGCTGGGGGCGGAAAGATGGGGGGGTCGGGGTGGCAGATGGTATTCAACCCAGAAAATGCTCAATGACGTCATCGTTTGGGTCGGTTGGGGGCGGAAAGATGGGGGGTCGGAAAGATGGGGGGGCGGGGGCCGGGGGGGGCCGGGGTGTCGGATGATATCCAACCCAGAAAATGCTCAATGACGTCATCGTTTGGGTCGGCTGGGGGCGGAAAGATGGGGGGGTCGGAAAGATGGGGGGGCGGGGGTGGCGGATGATATCCAACCCAGAAAAGACTCAATGACGTCATCGTTTGGGTCGGCTGGGGGCGGAAAGATGGGGGGGTCGGGGTGGCAGATGGTATCAAACCCAGAAAATGCTCAATGACGTCATCGTTTGGGTCGGCTGGGGGCGGAAAGATGGGGGATGACAGATGGTATTCAACACAGAAAAGACTCAATGACGTCATCGTTTGGGTCCGCTGGGGGGGCAAAAGGTGGGGGGTGGAATGATGGGGGGGTGGGGTGGAAGGGTGACTGATGATATCCAACAATGAAAATACTCAATGACGTCATCGTTTGGGTCGGCTGGGGGGGAATGATGGGGGGGGCAGGGTGACAGATGGTAGCCAAGGCTGAAAAAACTCAATGACGTCATCGGTTCGGTTCACACACACACACGCGCGCACACACACACACGCGCACACACACCCACACACACACACAATCATAGGTCATCTAAGGACAAACCAGTCATCTAAGGACAAAACCACCCACCCAACAACAAAATAAGGGTCATCTAAGGTCAAACCTACCCCCCCACCCTGATAGAACGGGTCATCTAAGGTCAAACCTACCCCCCCACCCTGAAAGAACGGGTCATCTAAGGTCAATGGACTTCCTCGGAAGGGGTCATCTAAGGTCAATGGACTCTCTCAGAGCCAGGATTACGTAATTTTACGCTGAAAAGAACCCCACTATACTAAGTGTGGCAT
>CM059197.1:86904164-86932674 GCA_030323885.1 Branchipolynoe longqiensis
CCTGACATGGCGCGACGCCCGCCGCTATGACAGCCCGGCGCTGCCCTGTCACCGCGCACAATGCGGCATTATGGGTAAAATAGTGTCCGCCGCGCTCTGCATGCGAGGGACGCCGGCCCCTATGTCGGACAAGGGCCCACTGCGCCGACTATTCGCCGGTTGAGTACAGGAGCACTTGAATAGAACACAGACGTGGCAGACTTAAATAGTAGCAGCGCTGAAGAATTGGCTCTGAATTATCAGTTATATCTCTCAGGGTTGGTTGTTGGAGTTTTACGTCCTGGGAACATCTACAGTCATATCAGGATGGGAACCGACTTGTGACAGTGCACACTCATGGCGACTTTATAGTGCTACCCCACTGGGAAATCATGCCACCAGCACCATGCCCCGATATCCCACTCAGTCACATTATCTTGATACCAGTCCTTACCCTATCCTAATAATGCTGAGCGCTAAGCTAGGAAGCGACACGTATTAATTTTGTAAGCCATTGGTTTGACTCGACCGGGAATTAAACTCCCAATCTCTCGCACGGAAGGCCTGCACTCCACCGATTCGGCCACCGCGCCCAGTGGATATCTCACATGGTGTTGTTTGTTGACGAAGCCTGACCAGTTCTACCGGTTGTTTTTACCGGACACAGTGGCCGAATCGGTAGAGCATAGGCTTCCCGTACGGAAGGTCAGCAGTTTGAATCCAAGCCGACTCAAATTAATGACTTATCAAATTGATACTTGTTGCTGCTACCTAGCCTGGCGCTCAGCATTACTAGGAATGGATAAGGACTGTTTTGCTCAGTGTCAGGATAATGTGACTCAGTGGGATATCGGGTCATGATACTGGTGGCATGGTTTCCCAGTAGGACAACACTATACAGTCACCATGGGTGTCCACCATCACAAGTCAGTACCCATCCTGATGTGATCTTAGATGTTGCTCGGACGTAATCCAACAACCAACAAACAACAACAGCAAAACTGGGGTTTTACAAATGAACCTAGATCGCTCACAACTCGGTCGGCGAATCGTTACTGACGCCGCACTAAGTAGTGCTGGGCGGAAGAGTGCAGGTAGACCCTGGGGTAGACAGGATGGCGTGAGTCGGCAGGGAAATATTTTACTTACAGTTGTCCGTCGAGAGAATCAACCATTTAGCGAAACTCAACTCGGCAACAAGCCTGTTTCCCTAACGATGAATTTGTGACGCGAACAAAGTATGTTGGGCGTGTTAGTGAAACAAACAAAAAAGAGTAGGAACAAAAGGTGTTTGTTGTAGGGTTTATATATATAACAAAAACAAGTTTTTGTTTGTTCACTTCATTGCTTTTGTAGCATGATTTGTGAAATGCCCGTACGAGTGTCCCGCTGGAGGTGGAGGGTGGTGGTCGGGGTGGGGGCAGGGGGTGGGGTGGGGTGGGTGCAGAGGGGGTGGTAGATCACAGGGTAGTGCTGCGTTAGTTAACAAATGAAGGTAGTCAAGGTGACAGAAGTCAGGCGGAGGTGTGTGACTGGGAGACGTGTGTGTGTGGGTGTGTGACAGGGGACAGAGTTAGTGTGTGGGTGTGTGAACTGAAGAGGGGGCGTCACAGTCATAAGTCGGTCTACAGTGTTCCCGTTTATTACCAGGTGGAGGCTTTTTGAATAATTAATAACCCCCCGACTATCCTGTAATAGTAATAAGCTTGTGTTATTTAAAGTTGCATAGTCCGATGGTTTTGAGTTTCTGTTATTTTTCTGAGATAAATATATTAGGTTGATCATTATTATCTACTTTACTCTAGTTTGAAGCAACTTTTATTTGAAATGGTAAACTTTTGAGATATTTGAAGTGCAAACATGTGAAATTAGTTTTGGCAAGCATGCCAAAACTGCGAACCCATAGACTTCTGCAGAAATAGCTTCTATTACATTGATAGCATTCCCTTCTATGTAACAACAAATGCTTAATAAATGCATCAGTATCTAAGTTACATGTATGGAATAAAATCTAGATAATTGTTTTGGTTTTGAAAATTTGAAACTTCATCGGACTATGCAGCTGTCATGACGCCTTTAATGACGCCTCTAGAGCACATTGCCCCGAATAGCCAATGTCTGCTTTTTGTGCTCGGGGGGTGGGGGGGGTCGTTAAACAAGCAAACTAGAGCACATTGATTTTTATCATCGGCTATTGGACATCAAACGTCTGGTCCTTCTGACATATATATTTGGAAGAAACCCACCACCGCCACATAGGCTACTCTTTCCGCTAAGTAGCAAGGGGTGTTTTATATGCACTTTCCCATGGACAGGACAGCACATACCACAGCCTTTGATGAACCAGTTGTGGACCACTTGGTTGGAATGGAAGATAGCACAAACTGCAAATGGGTCCACTGAGCAGGATCGATCGAATGACCCATACCTTCACCATGAGTGTGCACCATCACAAGTCAGTACCCATCCTGGTGTGATCTTAGATGTTGCTAGGACGTAAAGCAACAACCAACAACAACAGCAAAACTGGGGTTTTACGAATGAACCTAGATCGTTCCCAATTCGGTCGGCGAATCGTTACTGACGCTACGTCATGCTCCACCTCCCTCCTCCACCTCCCCCCTCCCCCCTCCCCCCCACTATCCTGTATGCGCGCACCGCACGGCGGGGATAATATTGAGAGAGGGTGTGTGTATTTATTGTTTATATTGATGCGTCGTGGGTTGTATGTGCTGTGTTAAATGAATCACAATTTAAAGTAATTGATGATAATGCGAGTTGGTAACATAGCCTGAGGTGACACGCAGTTTTCAGTGGTAACATTTTATTGCATGTCACTGATATTATTAGGGGTCAGAGTTTGGATTGGGTGTGGGTATGGGTGTGGGTGTGGGTGTGGGTGTGGGTGTGGGTGTGGTGTGGGGGGTGTGGGGTGTGGGTGTGGGTGTGGGTGTGGCCGTGGGTGTGGTGTGGGTGTGGGTGTGGGTGTGGGTTGTGGGCGTGGGCGTGGGCGTGGTTGTGGTTGTGGGTGTGGTTGTGGGTGTGGTGTGGGTGTGGGTGTGGGTGGGGTGGGTGGGGTGGGTGGGTGTGGGCGTGGGCGGGGGTGGGGGGTGGGGTGGGCGTGGGCGTGGGCGTGGGCGTTGGTGTGGGTGTGGGTGTGGGTGTGGGTGTGGGTGTGGGCGTGGGTGTGGATGTTGGTATGGTAGTGGGGTTACTTTTTTCAAGCAGGAAAGTTTTTTTTTTCTTTCTGATTGCCTACACCGGACATGGTGGCCGAATTTGTAGAGCGCAGGCTCCCCATACGGAAGGTTGGGAGTTCAAATCCCGGCCCATTCAAACCGACGACCTATAGCATTGATAATTGTTGTTATCTAGCCTGGTGCTCAGCATTAATAGGATAGGACAAGGACTGGTTATCTCAGTATCAGGATAATGTGACTATGTGGAATATTGGGTCATGGTGCTGGTGGCCTGGTTTCCCAGTGGGGCAGCGCTATAAAAACATGAGTGTGTCACAAGTCTGTACCCGTCTTGATATGTTTAATAAGTGCACCAGTATCAAAGTTGAATCCGTAGAATTATGTCTATATAAGTGCTTTGGTTTTGAAAATTTGATGTTTTCATCAGACTATGCAACTTTAAATACTTCAACCGCTACTGCTTTCATGGTGTATGCTGTCCATACAATATAAGGTGTGAGCTGTCTGCGAAGGTTTCCTGGTAGTGTGTGCAGTTGTCCATAGAATATGAGGTGTGAGTTGTCTGAGAGGGTTTCCATTAGTGTGTGCAGTCGGCTGCAGAATATAATGTGTGAGTTGTCTGAGAGGATTTCTGGTAGTGTGTGCAGTCGTCTGTAGAATACAATGTGTAAGCCATCTGAGAGGGTTTCCGCTAGTGTGTGCAGTCGTCTGTAGAATATAAAGTGTGAGCCATCTGGTTTCCGGTAGTGTGTACATTCGTCTGTAGAATACAAGGTGTGAGCTGTTTGAGAGGGTTACCAGTGGTGTGTGCAGTCGTCTGTAGAATATAAGGTGTGATCTGTCTGAGAGGGTTTCCGGTAGTGTGTGCACTCGTCTGTAGAATATAAGGTGTGATCTGTTTGAGAGGGTTTCTGGTGGTTGGTGCAGTCGTCTCTAGAATATAAGGTGTGAGCTGTCTGAGAAGGTTTCCGGTGGTTGGTGCAGTCGTCTGTAGAATATAAGGTGTGAGCTGTTTGAGAAGGTTTCCGGTGGTGTGGGCAGTCATCTGTAGAATATCATGTGTGAGCTGTCTGAGAAGGTTTCCGGTGGTATGTGCAGTCGTCTGTAGAATACAAGGTGTGAGCTGTCTGAGATGGTTTTCGGTAGTGTGTGCAGTCGTCTGTAGAATATAAGGTGTGAGGCATCTGAGAGGGTTTCCGGTGGTGTGCGCGCTGAATGTGCGCAGTCGTCTCAGCGCAACCTCATAAATCATTCATACGCGGGGTAATTTACAGCCCGTGCGGTAATACGACGCGACACCGAGTGGAGCCAAGTTGTTTCTGTCCACTTATGATGGTTACTTATCGTGCATGAGGCTAAACAATGACGCCTATACGTCACACATCAGCGCGCAGGCACACACGCACCCTCTCCCGCATCGTGATGCGCTGTAAGCTCAAGTGTAGGCGCCGAAACCTAATCTAATGCTCAGAACCAGCTCGCTGACAGGTCCGGTGCCTGTCGCCATTTTTAGGGGGAAAGCCAATAGACTGGCATTTATATAATAATATGTGTGAGCAAAGTTGATTTTTTTTTTAAATTTAAATATTTAAAATAAACTTTCCACTGGTCATCTCTGTCTGTAGAATAATGTGCATGGTGCATATAATAACGATCATTGGTTTCTTTAAAACATTCTCTAAAGTCACCATTGGTGTGCCCTGTCACAAGTCGGTACCCATCCTCATATGACCTGAGATGTTGCGAGGACGTAACACTTCAACAACCAACCAGCTAGTGATGCGGACCAGACGGGATAGCTGAATGAGTTGAGCGTCCGTCTCCCATTTTGGTAGATCGTTGGATTAGAACCCACAGGTTTGAACCTTGGTCAAGCCAACCCAATGTCTTAAAACGTTATACTTGTCATTTCTAGCCAAGGACTGGTTGACTCAGTGTCAGGACAATGTGACTGAGTGGGACATCAGTTCATGGTGCTGCCGGTCTGATCTCCCAGTGGGGCAGCACTATGAAGTCACCATGAGTGTGCACTGTCACAAGTCGGTACCCATCCTGATATCACCTGAGATGTTTCCAGGATGGAAAACTTTAACAACCACCCAACCAACTAATGATGCTGAAGTGCTGCAACCTAGTGATGACACTAGGCAATATCCACAAGGCAGTACTTATGGTGCTGCCATCTAGTGGTGACACTAGTCAATATCCACAAGGCAATACTATGGTGCTGCCATCTAGTGGTGACACTAGTCAATATCCACAAGACAGTACTTATGGTGCTGCCATCTAGTGGTGACACTAGTCAATATCCACAAGACAGTACTTATGGTGCTGCAACCTAGTGGTGACACTAGTCAATATCCACAAGGCAGTACTTATGGTGCTGCCATCTAGTGGTGACACTAGTCAATATCCACAAGACAGTACTTATGGTGCTGCAACCTATTGGTGACACTAGTCAATATCCACAAGGCAGTACTTATGGTGCTGCCATCTAGTGGTGACACTAGTCAATATCCACAAGGCAGTACTTATGGTGCTGCCATCTAGTGGTGACACTAGTCAATATCCACAAGACAGTACTTATGGTGCTGCAATCTAGTGGTGACACTAGTCAATATCCACAAGACAGTACTTATGGTGCTGCCATCTCGTGGTGACACTAGTCAATATCCACCAGGCAGTATTTATGGTGTTGCAACCTAGTGGTGACGCTAGTCAATATCCACAAGACAGTACTTATGGTGCTGCCATCTAGTGGTGACACTAGTCAATATCCACAAGACAGTACAATGTTGCAAGGACGTAAAACTCCAACAACCAACCAACCATCGCCCTGAAAATACCGGCTTGGAGCTCACTTGGCGACAACTTCTCTCCATTACTGCAATCACCTCAATTGCCGTGCTGTGACATTCAAATCAGTGTTTTCTTTGTGTTTTCTTTAAGAAAATTAAATATGACATTGTAGCATAACCTCAATACTGATGTTGGTGTTTTGTCTTCACCAAATTATACTATAACCAATGTAAAGATTCATTATTTAAAGTTGCATAGTCCGATGGTTTTGAATTTCCGACATTTTTCTGAGATAAGTATATTAAATTGATCATTATACTCTCCCTTACTTTAGTTTGAAGTAACTTTTAATTGAAATGACTACCTTTTGAGATATTTGAAATTCAAACATGTGAAAATAATTTTGGCAAGCACGCCAAAACTCTGATACCATAGGCTTCTGCAGTAACAGGTTCTATTAAATCGACTCAGTGTTCCTTCTATGTGGCAACAAATACTTAATAAGTGCATCAGTATCTAAGTTAGATATGTAGAATCAAATCTAGATAATTGTTTTGATTAAAAATATTTGATGCTTCGTCAGACTATGCAGCATTAAGATCAACTTGATAATTATGTCCCCTCACCAATGCACCCCCCCCCCCCCCACACACACACGCATACACTCGCCCATTCCTTATATGGGATAACGTAAATACTGAAGATATTTTGTCTTTGGCAAATTACACTATAGATTCATTCGTTAAGATCAACTTGATAATTATGTCCTCCCACCAACCCCCTCTCATCCCTCCCACACACACTCCGTCTCACCCACCCATTCCTTGATATAACATATTTTGGTAGATCGTCGGATTCGAATCCATGGTTTTTAGCCCTTGTCGAGTCAAACCAATGACGTACAAATTGATACTTGTCACTTACTAGCCAGGTGTTCGGCATTATTTGGATAGGGCAAGGACTGGTTGGCTCAGTGTCACGATAATGTAACTGAGTGGGATATGAGGTCATGGTGCTGGTGGCCTGATCTTCCAGTGGGGAAGCACTACAAAGTCGCCATGAGTGAAAACTGTCACAAGTCGGCACCCGTCCTGATATGACCTTAGATGTTGCCAGGACGTAAAGCTCCCAAAACCACCCATTATATAGCATAAAGCATAACCTAAATACTGAAGTTGTTTTGTCTTTGCCAAATTACACGATAGCCAATGTAAAGATTCATTCGTTAAGATCAACTTGATCATTATGTCCCCTCGCCAACGCTGCATCACCCCACCCACTTATATTTAGCATAACTAAATACTGACCGTGTTGCTTTGTGCTGGGCAAATTATATTATCACAAACGTATGGATTCATTCGTAGGATCAATTTCCTCACCCACCCCTCCTGCACCTGTCTTGCTTAAGCCCGGTACACACCTCCCGTATAAAACCTAAAACTGCCCGTTTCGCGACAAAGTTTGAGTTTTAGTCGGTTCCAGTCTTCAGGTGTGTGATCCCCAGATCACACCAGAGCCTTCCGATTCGCGACTTAAAACTCAGCTTTAGGTTTTATACGGGAAGTGTGTACCGGGTTTTAGAAGATTCGAAAAATGAATCGGCCAGTTTTAGTCGGGAAATGGGACAGGTTGGGTTGTAACGGGTACCGTCAGGCAGTCAGTTTTAGCGCGTGAATCATATACGGCAGGTGTGTACCAGGCTTTACTCTACACACACTCAACTACTGACACACGCAGACACATACACATAGACTCTCAGTATAATGTGACTGAGTGAGATACCAGGTCATGGTGCCGGCGGCCTGGTTTCCCAGTGGGACAGCACTATAAAGTCGCCATGAGTGCGCAATGTCACAAGTCGGTACCCTTCCTGATATGACCTTGGATGTTGCTGGGATGTAAAACAACAACAAAACAAAACAAAAAAACAAACTCTCAGAGAAACACACAAACACACACACCAGACTGCTGGCCACGGTGGCGCCGTCCTGCCCAAGTCCAGCTTGTCAAGGGGGTCTGCTCACATGGGACCTATCCACATCAAAGGGCGGGCATGCCTCAGACGCGCCACCTACCGGAGCGCGGTGTGATAAATAGTGCCTAACTAGCGCTCACTTAGCTCAATTACACGCCGGGTGTTGGCCGCGAGGTGGCGCCACAACGCACCACAAAGCGCCACGTGGCGGTAGTGGGATAGAGATGATACCTGCTTAGTTAGCTGTGTTCTCTGTGGCTGAGTGGTTAGAGTGTCTGACTTTTTTCTGCTCAGACTCCTAATCTGAAGGTCGGTGGTTCGATTCCCCATGCCCCCACCTCTGCCAATTTGGATTTCCACCGCTGTGGATAACTTACAGCGTCATCAAAGGCCAGTTGCTCTCATACCATGTCTATAGCCGTGTTCACACGGGCAATGTAAATCGATTCATAGAAATTGACTTGCCTAGTTTGACGCACATTTCACGTGTGAACAGGCGTCTGAGTCGAAGTAGGGCTGAATCGATTTCTGTGATGCGGATACTGTAAACCACTTGTGGAGGTCGATTACGTGAGTCGATTTCTGTGAAGCGATTTATTTTGCCAGTGTGAACGCAACCGACTTACTTGAGGCGGATTAAGGACGTGAAAGTCGAGACCTGAGTGTGTTGACTTTCCGGTAAATTTGCTCTATGAAACTGCTAGCTGTGCACAGATATTTTTTTCATCATTTATTTTTAGGGTTTCACTGCCCAGCAGAAGTTTTGACCATTCCAAACCAATACAATTCAGTATGTACATATCTAGGTCGAACCCACTCTCTCGTGGTGACGTCGCCTAACCGAAAACTGGCGCTGGTCAGACTGGACCTGCTCATGCGCAGATATCGATTTCCGGCCCCAAGTACTGCCCGTGTGAACGGGCCGCTAATTCGATTCCTAGTATTCGCCTTGGCTGAATCGCTTTAGATTTTGCCCGTGTGAACACGGCTTATGTGGTGTGTGAGGTTAAAAATCCCTTGGGTCAGTAAAAGTGTAGGCTTGGGCTTTCTATCGCCAAACTGTCTAATGGTGAAAACAAGTCTATTCAGACTTATCCATGGTAGGCAGTATAAATCTTCAAGAAAAAAAAGCTGGTTCGTTGTTGGATTCTCCTTCCTGGCAACATCTAAGGTTATATCAGGACAGGTACTGACTTACGACAGTGCGCACTCATGGTGACTTTATTCTTATAGTGCAACCCCACTGGGGAATCAGGCCGCCAGCACAATGACCCGATATCCCACTCAGTCACATTATCCTGACATTGAGCTAACCAGTTCTCACCTTATCCTATTAATGTCGAGCGCTAAGCTATGTTTCATAGCGATAATTTCCTATGATGTCGCCTTGAGTTTTAGTATTGTCATAGCAAGGTGTTTGTTGTACCGGACTAGATGGCGGAATGAATCGAACTCTGGCTTCTCATGTATGACTTAATTTATATTCGTCATGAAAATGTAGTTTAAATAAAGATTTTGATCTGAAAATAATTTTAATTTTCAGTAATTCCACTTTTCATATGATTACAGGCCTATGGTTATGGAGCAATGAACAAAAAAGTAGGAATAAAACAAACAAAAAACTTGTTGAAGGTTTGATTCCAAAGTTTATCTTTTCTTTTTATTGGTGGTTACATGGTTTTTGCGCCTGAATTCTTCAAAACATGTTATTCACACGCATGCGCTGTGGCAACAGTCCCACTACCATAGTGTTCGTCGTCGCCGTCAGATGTCGCAAGAGTTGTGAATATTGTGTATTAATAGTGACTGACTAGTTTGGTACCCTCCTACAATTTTCAAAACGGTACAACCATGAAAATGTTATTTTTCTTGGAAGCTCTTGTGACCCAAAAGCATTATACTTTTGGAATTGTTAAAATATCCCAAAATTTGACTGACATAAGTGCATTTAAAAGTTAGTCATTTCCATAGCAGCACTTCAACACTTTTGCAGGCAGCTTTCATGAAATGTACAACCGTATGAGAGCGGCAGTCAAGTAATGAAAGCAGACTTTGTCGCATCGCGACCGACAGCATGATGATGATGATGATGGCAACGGTCCCACAACCATAGTGTTCACATGCGTTGTGAATATTGTGTATTGTCTCCAGTTGAAATCTCTCCTGTTTACTCAATGAATGCAATACAAACACACACACTCTTTTTGTATATATATTTATGTTTAACCGCCCACTTCATATGTATATGTATATATATATAAATTATGTATGTAAGGATGTGTGTATGTATATGAATACAACCGTATGTATGCATGTGTGCATGTATGCATGTATGTTTGCATGTATGCATGCATCTATATATGCATGTATGCATGCATGCACGTATGTATGCATGTATGTATGCATGTATGTATGTATGTATGTATATAGGTATTACGCATACATGGTTGCCTGAATGCCTCCATGTACTCCCCCCCCCCCCACCTCCAATACGGTCTGACCATGTGCCCCTGCTTCCCTCCCGGCAGCTCCGTATGTATGTATGTATGTATGTATGTATGTACTGTGTATGTATCTATGCCTGTATGGACATATCTATGTGCGCCTCTATGCAGCTCCGCTCGTATGTATGTATGCATGTATTAAGTCTGTATGTATATGTGCCTGTATGTATGTACATATCTATGTATGCCTCTATTTACACACCCCCACCACACCCCGTGCCTGACCGTGTGCCTCTGCTTCCCTCCCGGCAGCTCAGTATGTATGTATGTACTATGTATGTATATGCTTGTATGTATGTACATATCTATGTATGCCTCTATATACACACCCCCACTACACCCTGTGCCTGACCGTGTGCCTCTGCTTCCCTCCCGGCAGATCAGTATGTATGTATGTATGTATGTATGTATGTATGTATGTATGTATGTATGTATGTACTATGTTTGTGTATATGCCTGTATGTATGTACATATCTATGTATGCCTCTATATACACACCCCCACTACACCCCGTGCCTGACCGTGTGCCTCTGCTTCCTCCCGGCAGCTCAGTATGTATGTATGTACTATGTTTGTGTATATGCCTGTATGCAATATGTACATATCTATGTATGCCTCTATTTACACCCCCCGCCCACTACACCCCGTGCCTGACCGTGTGCCTCTGCTTCCCTCCCGGCAGCTCCGCTCGCCCTGCCCGGCATGATGACGGGTGGCGAGGGGTGCCGCGTGGCGCCCTACGTCAACATGCCGTCCATGCGCCTCGCCTTCGACCGCCTCCACATGCAGCACCTGCCGCACTTCGACCCGGGCTCGCACGCTCAACAGGCCGCCGCTGCTGCCGCCGCCGCCGCAGCCGCAGCCGCCGCCGCCGCCACGGCACCCTCGATGCTCTTCTTCCCGCCTCCCCACTACGGCATGAGCCTAGCGCTGGCTGAGAGCAGCTTCAGCTCCCAGAACAAGAACTCTAGCATCGCTGACCTCCGCCTCAAGGCCAAAAAGCATACGGAGGCGCTGGGGTTGTGACTGGCCGGCCGCTACTATCCGCCGCCGCCGCCCGGCGCCCTGCTGCCGGGGGGCCCGGGTGATCTGGCCGACGGGAGTAGCGTCATGCTGGGGGGGCTCTGCCCGGCCTCGCACAAACCGCCGCCGCTCTGACTCCCCCTCCTCAGGCCGGTCGTGGCGGGTGGTGAGAGGCGGAGGGCCGGTGAGAGTGTGAGTGTGAGGGGCGGGATGGGGGGAGGGAGGGATAGAGGGAGGGTGGGTTGGGGGGTTGGGTAGATACAGGATTCATCCTACACAGATACTATGTATGTACGGGTAGATACATGATTCATCCCTACACAGATACTATGTATGTACGGGTAGATACATGATTCATCCCTACACAGATACTATGTATGTACGGGTAGATACATGATTCATCCCTACACAGATACTATGTATGTACGGGGTGAATCTTTTATCTAGGGGTCGGGGTTGGGAGATGGTGTGGTCGGACAAACGGATGGGTGCTGAGAACAAGCCTCAGACCCCCCCCCCCCCCCCCCCCCCTCAACCCCACCCACACCCCACACATGCACTCGCCCAGAGATAACAGACCCCAGGACTTTCGGCAATTTGAGAGGACGCGGCCGTGAGCACACCTTGGCCTATCTATCAGCGCAACAACAGGTGTGAACAGATAGGACGCCAGGGTGTGATACTAATAGCCGGGCGCGGACGTGTGAAATAGAACTGGCGGTTCTGGTGTACTATGTGCGGTGTTTGTTGAGTCAGGAGTCACACTCTGGGTCTATCGTCTCTGTCATCTGTCGGCTTCATGGCGCGTGTTACTCTTCTGGGCAGCCCACAGTAAAGAGGTAAACAAGGTCAGGAGGCAGGCACGGTGACGTCACTGTGCCATAATGTCTGTGTATCAGAGTCAGGAAACAGGCACGGTGACGTCACTGTCTGTGCCATGATGCATGCGGGTCGGAGTCAGGAAGCAGGTTCAGTGGCATCACTGTTGGCACCATAATGTATGCGTGTCAGAGTCAGGAAGCAGGTTCAGTGACGTCACTGTCTCTGACATGATGCAGGCATGTCAGAGTCAGGAAAGAGGCACAGTGACGTCACTGTCTGCCCCATGGTGCATGCGCATCAGAGTCAGGAAGCAGGTACAGTGACGTCACTGTCTGGGCCATGATGCATGTGTGTCAGTCAGAGTCAGGAACAGAGTTGCAGAAGCAAGCAAAGTAACGTCACATGTCTTCATCATGGTGTCTGCACGTCCACTCAAGAAGAGTCAAGGCAGGGCGGGGCGGGTGTCAGCACTTCTTGTTTCTGTACTACAGGACACCGGTGTGGGTGTCACTGCTGTCAGTGTGACGACACCCAGCCGGACAGATCTCCAGCGGCTGGTTTGGTTGGTTGGTTATTGGGGAGTTTTACGTCCTGGCAACATCTAAGGTCATATCAGGACTAATCTCTATTGGTGACTGTGTTTTGTGCTGGGTGGACTGTACGCCTTGCCTACACGCCACCAGTAGACTGTACGCCGTCAGTAGACTGTGCACGGTCAGTAGACTACGCCGCCAGTAGACTGTATGATGTCAGTAGAATGTGCACAGTCAGTAGACTGTACGCTGCCAGTAGACTGTACGCTGCCAGTAGACTGTGCACAGTCAGTAGACTGTACGCCACCAGTAGACTGTACGCCGTCAGTAGACTGTGCACATTCAGTAGACTGTACACTGCCAGTAGACTGTACACGGTCAGTAGACTGTGCACAGTCAGTAGACTGTACACCGCCAGTAGACTGTACGTTGTCAGTAGACTGTACGCCGCCAGTAGACTGTACGGGCCATGACCTACTTACGACAAGGGTGACCCCGATGAACCTTGTATAATGTTGACTCAAGAACAGTGGAGAAGAATGATTTCGCACATATAGATATATGATTTAGATGGTTGCTTTTATTTATTTGGCGTATGGTATTGGTGTCATGCAATGGCATGGTGTGAGCGGAAAGAGCAGTGTAGGGCCCTTCATCAAATAGGGCAATGCAGTATTGCTCGTATATTGAACCCCAGTACACTGTGTATGCTGGGAATCCACTCATGTAAATGCACCTGCCACATTGGTGCACTGTGTGTATATATATATTTACCCTAGTGCCACTTGTTTGGTGCACCTACTACTACGATGGTGCTTCCACCCCGATCTCAGAAACGTTAACTTAGGTCCTAATATTATCAGCTACATTCCTGTGTCGTCCTGTAATGGTCTTCTTATCTGGGTAACCATAGCTACAGGCACAATTCTAATCTCATGTTGGTTAATTCTTGAAATGGTTATTTAATGGAACCAAAAGGAGGAAGAAGAAACATTATGTAAATGTGTTTTTTTTAGCACACTTGAGTTACTTCAAACTAGAAGAACGTACATTATAATGACCAATCTCATTGTATGTTACTTCAAACTAGAGGAAAGTACATTATAATGACCAATCTCATTGTATGTTACATCAAACTAGAAGAAAGTACATTATAATGACCAATCTCATTGTATGTTACTTCAAACTAGAAGAAAGTACATTATAATGACCAATCTCATTGTATGTTACATCAAACTAGAGGAGCGTACATTTTTTATTGTAGCACACAAACTAGAGTACATTATAATGACCAATCTCATTGTATGTTACTTCAAACTAGGGGAAAGTACATTATAATGACCAATCTCATTGTATGTTACATCAAACTAGAGGAACATACATTATAATGACCAATCTCATTGTATGTTACTTCAAACTAGAGGAAAGTACATTATAATGACCAATCTCATTGTATGTTACTTCAAACTAAGGGAAAGTAATCTCATTGTATGCTACTTAAAAATGGAGGAAAATCTCATAAAATGATAAATCTCATTTATGTATCTAGCTAATATGGCAGAAACTCAAAACCATTTGATTGTGCAACTTTAGGCCATCTACACTGTCGGAATGGTTGAACAATGAATGTTTCGGTAATTGGTAACAACTACTGTGAGGCTTCAGTGAGTATAATGAATAGAATAGTGGATCAGAGTAGACACTACCAGATGACCTTGCATTCATCCACACATCACCAAGGTTATCCAATTAAAGCTGCATAAGTCTGATGGAACGATAACATTATCGAAACCAAGCACTTGGCTCCATTCTATCATGTATTAACTATTTATTGCTGCATAAAAGGAGTAAAAAGCCAGTTTAATAGAACATGCTGCAAGTATTCGAAGCATCTGTTGTCTAGTATGTTGGCGTGCACACCGAAATTATCTTGTATGTTTCATTTCGAATGGATCCAAAGTTATCCATTTGTATTGTAATAAACTGTTACTACAACTTAAAGCTGCATAGTCTGATGAAAATATCAAATCTTCAAAGTCAAAACAATTATCTAGATTTGATTACACATATCTAACTTAGATACTGGTATGCTTGTTAATCATTTGTTGCCACATAAAAGACTGAGGCGATTTAATAGAATCTGTTACTGTAGAAGCCTATGGTGTCTAGAGTTTTGGTGTGCATTAATTTGCCAGGTCTTCACTTCAAATATCTCACAAGTTAGCCATTTAAAATAAAAGTTACTTCAAACTAAAGCAA
Source organism: Branchipolynoe longqiensis (assembly GCA_030323885.1). Classification (NCBI taxonomy): domain Eukaryota; kingdom Metazoa; phylum Annelida; class Polychaeta; order Phyllodocida; family Polynoidae; genus Branchipolynoe; species Branchipolynoe longqiensis. The sequence goes on from CM059197.1 coordinate 86,919,259, forward strand.
GGTAGATTATAATGACCAACCTAATATATTTATCTCAGAAAATGACAGAAGCTCAAAACCATTGGACTATGCAACTTTAATGTAATGTCCATTGTAATAATCAAACCGATAAATGTATAAAAAATATGATGGAAATTCAAAACAATCGGATTATGCAACTTTAATAACGTTAGAGAAATTGAAAGAATGGCTCCAACATTGCCAATGTGTGTCGGCCTTAAGAAGGATGTATAATTATTGGTTATCGAGCATGGTGTTATTTATTGGAACATGGCATGCAATTCGCGAATATTATGAACAATGAAATAAAGATTATAATAATTATAATGATTATATAAGTTACACACAGTGGTACCTCTGGCTACACACGAAGGGCTGGCGATAGATCCTGTTGAATGGTTCTCACGAAAGTCACCTGCACTTGATCCAATCAACTGGAAGTGAGCCAATCACCTGGAGGTGATCCAATCACCTGGAAGTGATCCAATCACGTGGAAGTGGTTGAATCACCTGGAAGTGATTACATCATATGGAAGTGATCCAATCACCTGGAAGTGATCCAATCACCTGGAAGTGATCCACTCACGTGGAAGTGATTGAATCACCTGGAAGTGATTAAATCACATGGAAATGCTCCAATCATCTGGATGTCACCCAGTCTTCTGGAAGTGATCCAATCACTTAAAATTGATCAAACCACCTGGACGTGATCAAATCAAAAGGCGATCAACTACTTTAATGAATGACATCTGGTTGGACTGGGTAAAACCATATTAGAGTTGGATGCCCTCGGATTTATACCACAGATTGAAATCGACAATAACATTTCCACAACAATGAAAATGTTTAGATTTGTTTTTAACCCATACGAGTTAATGTATTCTTACTGGCCTTTGACTTGTGTAGGATAGGCCTACTGCTTTGCACACCTACATTGGGTACATAATATTGTGGATTGCAGCAATCGGCTAATAATAACATTGGGAAAGCACAATCAAAGCACATTTAAAGTTGCAGAGTCCGATGGGTCTCAGTTTCTGCAATTTTTCTGAGATAAATATATTGAATTGATTGTTATAATCTACCTCACTTTAGTTTGAAACAACTTTTATTTTGAATGGCTAACTTTTTTAATATTTCAAATATAAACATCTAAAATTAGTTTTGGCAAGAACGCCAAAACTCTGACACCATAGGCTTTAGCAGTAGCAGGTTCTATTGAATTGGTTTAGTAATAGTATTCTCTTCTATAAGGTTGATTGATTGATTGATTGATTGGTGGTTGCTTTACGCCATGTTGGCAGCATAGGCCATATTCATGGCGAGAAATGTTTGTTTTTTGTTCAAACCATCGCTTTTAATTGTAAAAGCAGATAATCAATTATGTGCAATTGACACTCATTAAATTAGAAACCTCACAATCATATATTTGTGGTCAGGGAAACAAATTCCCATAGAAAAGGAAAAGTTGTATTAATAATTGATAGAATTTATTTAGTAAACTATATGAGGTGGTACAGTCCAGCTGCCCTCAAAAAGGCTACAATGTTTTCTTCTTTTACTTTAGTAAAAATGTCATGCATACTGTCTGCAGTGGAGTCTGCAGTGTTGGCGCAGGGCCAAACTTAGTAAAATGTGTTTGAGTGTCAATGGGGACTCACACCCAATACATTCAGGGGGAGGTTCCCCCTTGAGCAGAAAAGCATGTGTAAGCCACGAGTAGACAATACGGCAGCGGCTAAGGACCACTTGGTCCCACCGACCTCCTGCATGAGTCTGTGGTGGTTTTCCCACAGATGGTTCAATTTCTTTAAGTTTATTAATGTTTTCATCCCACTCATGTTGCCATTTGGATTTTATGTGGGTGGCTATTAGTGGTTTCAGATCAGAGTGAGGGATCAGACACGGTTCAAGATCACAGTTCAGGGCCTTCTTCGCAGCCCGATCAGCTCATTCATTTCCTTGTATGCCGGCATGGCCAAGCACCCAGCAGAGGTGGATGTCATACCCATCCGTTGCCAGTTGGTTCATTTTACAAATGACCGTTGCTAGAATAGGGTGATTCGTTTTCAGTCCTTCTATAAGGTGACACATGCTTAATAAGGGCACCAATATCTACGCTCAGATATGTAGAATCAAATCTAGATAATTGTTTTGGTTTTGAAGATTTTACATTTTGTTGGACTATGCATCCTTAACCGTACAAACTAATTGATACAATGCCAACGATTTACTACAAATAGTTTAGACCTAGTCAGTCATTGTATTCACGAGTAATTGTTCTGATAATGTCATTTACCATTCCCCCGTTATCAATATTAGCTTAATACACGAACTGTTTGATCCAAAACCAAATTACTGCTCAGCAAATTTGTTATTCATTTCGCCAAAGTTTGGGTTAAATTAGTCACAATGTTAGACAATTTTGGCTAATGTAACCCCTCTCCCCTTTTTTTTGTTGTTTAGTGCTATTTAATTGGTTAATTTGAGTAGATCTGAAAACTTTAAAATTAAATAAACACATCACCATGTGTTTATCTGTACTTGTAACCAATTAATTTCTGTGTGTTTTAAATTGCTTAAAAAGTGAATAGAATAAAATGATCTGGTCTGGATCTAGCGGAGTGCTATCCAGTAATAAGGACATATTTTGACAAACTAAATTGGCATGAGGTGGACTTGATTATACTTACATTATAATTGTTATTTTAATACTTCTCATGACCTCAGCCACATCACCCAGACATCACTTCGCTGTTGCCTGGAAAATGCTCAAGGTGACACAACTCGGTTGTAAACATTTAGTCGAAACAGCGATTTGTGAGTAATCCAAGTGGCCAGACTGCGATAAGAATATGTATTAGATATGTACATGGTATTGCGAAGACACTCTCTATGTTTATTCTGATTGTAATAACTGGCTATCTTCCAAGTCCGATAACATTTATATTCCTGTATAAAGTTGCATAGTCCGATGAAAACATCAAATTTTCAAAACTGAAACAATTATCTAGATTTGATTCTACATATCTAACTTTTTAGATGCTGGTGTTCTTATTAAGCATTTGTCGTCACTTACAGGGGAATACTGGATCAGTTTTAATGGAATCTGTTACTGCAGAAGCCTATGGTGTCAGAGTTTTGGCAAGCTTGCCAAAATTAATTTAGCACGTTTGCACTTCAAATATATAAAAAGTTAGCCAAATGAAGGTTACCGCAAACTAAAGTAATGTAGATTATAATGATCAACCCAATATATTTATCTCAGAAAACTTACCGAAACTCAGAACCATCGGACTATGCACCTTTAAGTCATCGGGCCACTGGAATGTTCATCGACCTCAGGCTCAGCTTTGCTTAGTTAATTCTCATCCCACATATCCAGGGGCGTAGCTAGGCATACGCGCATGCGCCAAAACCTCCACATCATTTTCTAACAACAACAAAAAAAAATTAAATAATAAAGAGAGAGAGAGAGAGGAGGCATGTAGTAGTCCGGAGTGTCGAAAACTCAAGTCTAAAATGTGTAAAATCCATCAGCTTAAGCTTAAGCGGCCCCCTAAACCCCCTGCCGAAATTAGGAGTACACATCGTTAAAGGTCTAGCTACGCCCCTGATATCCCCCGAGTCTCAAAGCCCATATCAGGCAATAACTGGTTAGTCTTTAGCTGTTGTTTGTGTGGAACTACATGATCTACATCATCTAACCCCAATCCGCCTAAATCAGTGAAAGTGTGGTCATATTAACTACACTTCTCAGCATCCCAGCACCGTGCTCACGCAGACTACATTAAGTAGCAACAAACAACAAATAGAATGTAGGCCTAAGGCCAAATATATAAAAAAAAGTTGGCACTCGTCCTTTTGAAATAAAAATCTGGGTTAGGAGGACAATTATTTAGTTTTTTTTTGTTTTCAGTCATTCATGTACACAACACAATGTTTTAGTCAAACAATGAACACTGTATTCTCATTTAGAAAATTATTATATCATACAATTCTAAAAGTTTCAATTTTGGAACATATTGTGTGCTTGGAACAAATTGTGTGCTTACGAAAGTTGAATTGCTGCTAGCCCGACACATTTTTATGCCGGCGTTGACTTTGTACCCCTATTTGTTGCCCATATGGGCCGTAATCGATTAACACGACCCGGTGTCGTATTCTCAGCGGCCCGTCATTCTCAGCGGCCTGTCGTGGCTTCTGCGCATGCGCGGATTTTCGATCGTTGCCGCGAACACTGCTATTTGTTTTGTTTACACTCGGCCATTCGACGCTGATCGAGCTGCTACGTTAATATCGCTTGGAATTTAAGGTTAATTTAATTAAATTTCATTATTTGAGTATGTAATTCTGTTAAATATGATCGCATTCAATAGATTTCGGCGTAATCGGTCCCTAACACTGCCGGGCACCAGCTGAGCTTGTAGCCGGCGATGCCACGGGTCTTTTGACCACGACGGGCCGCTGAGAATGACGGGCCGCTGAAAATACGACACCGGTGTGGCATACTCAGACACTTAGATTAATGAAATGGAAATATAGCTAACTAGGCCATCATAAAATACTTTAAATCCTATTTTGCTGTAGTTTTATCGGTTATTAAAAAAAGTGGCTCGGGTGACCCGAGTTGATGCGAAATCCGCACATGCGCAGAAGCAACTGTACACGGCTGAGCACGGGACACGTCTGAGTCCGCCACACCAGGCAACTCGGGTCACCCGGGTCGTCAGAATTTCAAATCAAACACTGTGAGTGGAGTCGACAAAAACACGTGCCGTGTGCAAAACGACCCGACCCCAGTAACCCACCTCTTGGCTGGGGTTTGCTCGAAGCGATGACATCACATCTGTGCTGGTACCTGTAGGATAACAGCTACCAGTACAACTCCTATGTGTTGTTTTAATGCTTTTTTTTTTAATAACCCAGATTGTCAGCTTCTACAATCATACAATACTTTAAATCCTATTTTGCTGTACTTTTATCGGTTATTGAAAAAAATATTAAGTTTTAGATTAAGCCACCATTTTCTCCACCCCGAGCGTATTCGTTTATTCAACCCGAATCTGTAGGATGTGCGCATGCGTCAAAAAGTGGCTCGGGTGACCCGAGTTGATTAATCGATTACGCCCATAGTGTTCTCACGGGAGTATATTAGAGGTATTCCGAGAAAGACAATTGTAATATTCCCAGTGCCATGGATTGATTATTTCACTTCGGATTGTGGCTGTTGTGTCGGAACCGTATTCTTATGACGTCATGCTTGACCTAGTTACATATTTATCATCAGCTTGTCATTATACCCCAATCACCCGTGTAGTGTGTTCCCCACCACCCGACTGTGGCTCCACCTGGTGTAAGAATGGATAACTGTGTCTGTACATACAGGGCCCTGTAGCCACTCCGTATGTGTGTTTCCCCCGACACTTGACTAGATGCAGCAGAACAAATAAAGTAAATGCAGGAAGTACGTTCACTCAGTTTTACCGCGCTCTTCTGTGTTCATTTCGTTTTTTCTTCTTAAAGTTGGATAATCCGATGAAAACATTAAATTTTCAAAACTAAAACAATTATCTAGATTTGGTTCTACAGATCTATTTTCATCTTAGACACTGGCACACTTATTAAACATTTGTCGCCACATAGAAGGGAACACTGAGGCAAATTTAATAGAACATGTTACTGCAGAAGCCTATGGTGTCAGAGTTTTGCTGTACTTGCCAAAATTAATTTGTTGCATTTTTTTTTTGTTTCCTTGAAGATTTATACTGCCTATCATGGATAAGTCTCAATAGACTTGTTTTCACCATTAGACAGTTTGTCGATAGAAAGCTCGAGCCTACAGTTTTACTGACCCAAGGGATTTTTAACTCCTCACACCACATAGACATGGTAGGAGAGAAACCAGCCTTTGATGACGCTGTAAGTTAGACACAGTGGTGGAAATCCAAATTGGCAAAGGTGGGGGCATGGGGAATCGAACCACCGACCTTCAGATTAGGAGTCCAACCTAGAAAACATTCAGTCACTCTAACCACTCTGCCACAGAGAACACTAGGGCCCATATGCATGGAGCGGTGTTAGCGAGCCAAACCGTGGTTAGGGCGGGATTTCTGGTTTAGCGCCGAAAAGTCGGTATGCATGGAGCAGTGTTAGACAAACACCATGCGTTTAAACTCAGAAATTCTAACCCCTGCGCATAGCAGGATTACAGCAGTGTTAGTGTTAGGTTAGTGTGAGGATGGAGCCCAAATCTATTCAATGCTATCATATTTGACAGAATTAAATACGCAATAAGTGAAATTTCATCAAATTAACCCTAAATTCAAAGCGAAATTCATGCTGCCGCTACATCAGCGGAGCTATTAATATTTTCGAATTGACGAATGTAAAGTAAACAAATCGCTGCTGCCGCCGCATGGAAGTCGATATCCATACTGTCCATTGCCACCGCCGCCGCATTGGCGGCAATATATGAGGCCCAAATATATTTAACAGAATTACATACGCAATAAGTGAAATTTGATTAAATTAACCCTAAAATCGAAGCGAGATTAACACTGCCGCCAAAGAGGCAGCGATATTAATATTGTCGAATCGACGAATGTAAAGTAAACAAAACGCCGCCGCCGCATCGATGTCAATACGCATACTGTTAATCGCCACCGCCGCCGCCGAATCGGCGGCTATATATTACACCCAAATCTATTCAATGCTGTCATATTTAACATAATTACGTACGCTATAAGTGAAATTTTATCAATTTAACCCTAAATTCGAACCGATATTAACACCCCCGCCGCATGGGCGTCATTATTCATATTGTCAAATCGATGGATTTCCCAAATCTATAAATACATTCACATTTAGCTAACACTCACCGTTTAAGCACCCATGCATACGGCGTGACATAGTTCTTGACGCCGCCGATAACCGGTGATAGCTACCCAGTGTTAGAGGGTTAACACCACATGCCGCTAACACCGACCGCTCCATGCATATGGGCCCACATGGTTACACTTCAGATATCTCAAAAGTTAGTGATTTAAATTAAAAGTTACTTCAAACTAAAGCAAGGTGATCAATCTAATATACCGTCGGACTATGCAACTTTAATTAGACCTTGTGAAGTATCGACATGATCGGCAACTGAAGATGAACAACACTTGTCTCAACAAATTTAGTCACGTTGGTAGACCATGGGATCATGGGTTTGAACCCTGGTCGAGTCAAACCAATGTCTTAACAAATTTATACTTGTCGCTTTCTAGCCAGGCGCTCAGCATTATTAGGACAGGGCAAGGACTGGTTGGCGCAGTGTCAGGATAATGTGACTGAGTGGGATATCAGGTCATGGTGCTGGTGGCCTGGTCTCCCAGTGGGGCAGCACTATAAAGTCGCCATGAGTGTGCACTGTCGCAAGTCGGTAGCCGTCCTGATATGACCTTAGATGTTGCTAGGATGTAAAACTACAACAAACAAACAAACAAATTTAGCTATTTCTCTTATTAATCTAGGTTGGTTTGTTGGTGATTTACCTCCTAGCAACTATGGTCACATTAGGACGTGTTTCGACTTGTGAGAGTGGGCACTCATGGCGACTTGATAGTGCTGCCTCATTGGGAAAGCTGGCCATTGGCACCATGACGCGATATCTCACTCAGTCACAGTATATATAACTTTGACAAATTAGACTACCACCGGGCGGAATGGCAGAATTGGTTAGGAGCAAAGGCTGGCGGAAGGTCGTGGGTTTGAACTCCAGCCGGGTCAAACTAATGAGTTACACAATTTATATCTGTGGCGACCTAGTCTGGTGCTCGGAATTAATAGGATAATGTGACTGGGTTGGAAATCGGGTCATTTAGTCTGGTCTTCTTGTGGGGAAGTTATAGAAAGTCAACAAGAATAAAGTAGGTTCAATAAGTCAGTCTCTTATTATCAGTCTCTTATTATCAGTTGATAATAATACACAAGTCGGTACCGTCCTCATATGACCTTGGATGTTGCGTTCATAAATTGTCTGATCAATTGTTTTAATATACATTAAATCATGTGCATTCTCTCTCTCTCACTCTCTCTACATACATTTATATATAATATATACAAACACATACATACATATATATGCTGGGAGCACTATAAAGTCGCCATGAGTGCGACACAATCGGCCCGGTTGCATAGTCGATGAACAATTAATAATAGATCAGTACAGTAGATGACTTAGTGTAAAGGCTTTCTAGGTTCGATTTCTAGCACATAGCATATAGCACGATTACATCACTGAACAGTGTACACTTGTCTCGGGCCGACCAGACTTGTGCACGCGCAGATGTTGGTTGGTTGTTGGAGTTTTACGTCCTGGCAACATCTAAGGTCATATCAGGTCCGGCGCGCAGATGTTGCTCTTTTAAATGTTATTAATAGTTTGTTCAAGTTAAAAATAATGTTGGCCAAACAAATTCAAGGGCAGATTATATTCTCTTTCGGAAAGGGCAAAAAAGAAAGTTTGTTTTATTTAACGATGCCTCTAGAGTAAATTGATTTTATTATCGGCTATTGCACGTCAAACATATGCTCATTCTGACATATTTCTTTAGGGGAAACCCGATGCCACCACATAGGCTATTCTTTCAAATGAGCAGCAAGGGGTCTTTTATATGCACTTTCCCACATACAGGACAGCACATACCACGGCCTTTGATGAACCAGTTGTGCACCACTGGTGGTTTCGGAAAGGGAAACGATTGAACTAATTTGTGTGTTTATGCCGGGACCAAATGAAGCCAAAATGAGCTAAGTGGGTTGTTGGTTGATACTATAATAGCCGGGTGATATTGTAACTGTGATGAATTTGGATATAGTTATATATATATTTGGACATACGTACCTATAGGTTACCTACACCGACAAAAACCCAAGTGAACCCCACCTGTCGAAAGCATTATTTGTTAACGTTCCCAGCACCTTTTTAGGGGTGTTGTATTTAAACTAATTACCTGAAAACTGATCAATGAACTGAAATCGAACCTAGAAAGCCTTTACACTGATACAATTTCTCACATTTCCACACATGCGTGATTGATTGATTGGTGATTGCTTTACGCCATGTCGGCAGCATAGGCCATATTCACTGTGAGATATGTTTGTTTTTGTTCAAACCATCGCTTTTACATGTAATGAGCATACAATCAATTTTGTGTCAATGGACACTCATGAATTTTGTAAACTTACAATCATATAGTTTCTGGTCAAGCTAAATAAATTCTAAATGATAGTATTATTCAGTGTTGAAATTTGTTTAAAAACCTATATGAGGTGGTACAAACCAGCTGCCCTTAAAAAGGCTAAACTGTTTTCTTGTTTTACTTTAGTAAAAATGTCATGCATGTTGTTTGCAGTGTAAAATTGTTGGTGCAGGATCATGAAATCCACACAGTTTAATAAAGTGTGTTTTAATGCCAGTGGGGACTGACATCCAATACATTCAAGGGGAGGCTACCCCTTGAGCAGAAAAACATGTGTTAGCCACGAGTGGCCAATATGGCATCTTGTCAAAACAACCTGGTCATGTCACCCTTCCAGGCGACTCTGCGGCAGTCCGTTCACGGCGGGGGTAATTCTATGGAGTTTCTTGTCTGGGTGTTCATCCCATTCGATCCCACGTGCATGATGTTGGTTGGTTGTTGGAGTTTTACATCCTGGCACCAGCTAAGGTCATATCAGGATGGGTATCGACTTGTGACAGTGCGCACCAATTCGGACTTTCTAGTGCATGCCCCCTGGGAAATCAGGCTGCCGACATCAATACCAGGGGCCATATGCAGGAGTCGGTGTTACTGAGCCAAAACGCGTTTAGAGGGGATTTCTGGTTTAGCGCCAAAAAGTCGGTATGCACGAGTCAGTGATAGGCCTAACACCAAACCCTTAAACGAGGTTAGGGTAACCCTAATCCATAGGTGGTCTAAGGTTGGTGTTAGGCACCGATTAGGCCCAAATCTATTCAATGCGATCATATTTGACAGAATTACATATGCAGTAAGTGAAATTTTATCAATTTAACCCTAAATTCTAACCCTCCTTAAGGCTACTGCCGCATTGGCGGCGATATTAATAGTTATATTTTCGAATCGACGAAGGTACAGTCAGCACATCGCCGCCGCCGCCAGTATGGAAAGGGAGGTCGATGCGGCGGCGGCGATTTGTTTACTTTACATTCGTCGATTCGAAAATATAACTATTAATATCGCCGCCAATGCGGCGGTAGCCTTAGGGAGGGTTCGAATTTAGGGTTAAATTGATAAAATTTCACTTATTGCGTATGTAATTCTGTTAAATATGATCGCATTCAATAGATTTGAGTCTAATATATGTCTACAAATGCAGAGGGATTTCCCAAATCTATAAATAACTTCACATTTAGCTATAATGAAAGTGTTACGTGCTCCTGCATACAACTTGACACAGGACCCGACTTCAGTGATAGATAAACGGTAACAGGCTCTAACACCAAACCCCGCTAACACTGACTCCTGCATATGGCCCCTGATATCCCACTCAGTCACATTATTCTGACACTGAACTATAACAGGGTCCTTTCCCTATCCTATTAACACAGAGTGCCATGCTAGGAAGCGACAAGTATCAATTTTATAAGTCATTGGTTTGATTCGACCGGGAACTGATCTCCCGACCTTCCGCACACCAGGCCTGCGTTCTACCGATCCGGCCATCCCGCTGTTGCGGATTCCGAGGGACACCAGTTTGCCAGGGACACATCGCTTCTGCACATGCGTCAAAATCGAACAGCATTGTCACTAACATTATAAATTTAATATAATGTTTTTGGTAAAGATCTTTTCTATATGTATACCAAACGATTTGGTTCTAGATGGTGTAATTTGAGAGATATTTGACTTCTTCTGTATTTTATGTATGAAGATGGCTCACGACCATTGACAATGCCTTGAGTTTGACGGTACGCGGAGTGCAAAACGTTAGTTTAATTCAAAATTAATAGAAATCAAGAACCGTAACCATATCAATTTAATATAGTCTTTATGGTAAAGATGTTTTCTCTATGTCTACCAAGCGATTAGTTTCTAGATGGTGTAATTTGAGAGATATTTGACTTCTTCCGTATGAAGATTTGCTCAAGGCCGTTAACAATGCATTTCAATGGAAGTGTCCCTGGCAAACTGGTGTCCCTCGGAATTCGCATCACCGCCCCGTTGCACTCATCTTAATGATTTTGAATATGACACACAGAACAAATAACAAACATCGCTTTTTTCTTCTTCTTCTCTTAAAAAAAAAAGTCGTGAGCTTCTCCCATTGGCACGCGTGCATTATGTTAGACATATTGTGTCTGTTACGTCAACCGGTAATTACCTCATTGCCTGCCATTGTATAGCACCAGGTGATAAAGTGCTCGCACCCGACCGGTGCAACAGGTGCTGTCCACACGGCCGGGTGCCTCATGTCAGGTGAGTGAGTGTGTGTGTAGGTGTGTGTGTATAGGTGTGTGTGGGTGGTAATGATGTGCTAAGTGTCAGTTGGATAAACTACCCGCACACGGGACATCTAGCTTTTAACGTATATGTAAGTCTATATATATATATATATATATATATATATAGACACGTATATATGCCAGCGTATATGCGAGTGTAAGATTCGCACTGCTCCTCTCGCGCGGTGCGCGGACACTCGTCTGCTAGGCGTGGACGGCCCGCTTGTGCGCCAGCTGGACTATTAATACAAACCAGACCCGCTGTTCGCGCTAGTTCGCTTCTGCCGCCACTGCAGCATATACTTCCATTCGCTTGGTCTATGAAACTGCTAGGTGTGCACAGATATCTTTTTCATCATTTATTTTTAGGTTTTCACTGCCCAGCAGAAGTTTTGACCATTCCAAAACAATACGACTCAGTCTATACACATCTAGGTCGAACACACACTCTCTCATGGCGACGTCGATTAACTGAAAGTGGCGCTGGTTAGTATGGACTTGCTCATGCGCAGATATCGATTTCTGGCTTAAACCGCCCCAAGTACTGCATGTGTGGACACAACTCCCTTTCACGCCTAGTTTGCCTCATCTAGTTTGCCTTATCTAGTTCGGCCTAAAGTTTTGTGTGTGAACGGGGCTATGGTCTCCTTCACTCTTTCTTTCTTTCCCTATTCCGCTCTTTCTCTCTTCCTCTCTCTCTATCTCTTCATAAGGCATTACATTCTTAATACCTCCAAATTGGATGTAAAATTACCGAAACTATGTGGCTTAATCCGATGAAATCATTACTATTTCAAATCGAACACCTTTAACTATATCCGATCTTATATATCCAATTTAGATAGCCATGGTGACACAAGAATGCTTACTGTTCATTGGTGGAACTAGAAATGCTTGTTGCTCATTGGAGATAATGGTCAGGTGGTATGCCATACCAGATCCATGTACCACTATATAATAATAAACCTGAGTACAAGTTCTCACTCTACTTTCATTCTTTATAGTAGAACATGTGATTGCTAAAGTCTATGGTGCCAGAATTTTTATGTGCTTTCCAAAATTAATGTGTTAAGCTAAGATTCCTTATATGCGGTATGCGGTATGCGGCATGCGGTATGTGAATGGGAGGATTCCTTCTATGCGGTATGCGTCATGCATCTGCCCCCCACCACCACTACCAGTACCATATGTTTCCCCTCCGCACCCCTGTGTGTGACCGTTCCATAATGATTAGTCACCTCTCCTCATCTAAAACTAATGGACAAGTCTGACTGAGTTTCTATTCGCATACCGCATGCCGCATGCCGCATGCTGCACCGATCGCTATAGGGACCGATCGAGTTGCCGCATTCGCATTCGCATTTGCATACTGCGTGGAAGGGATGTAGCCCATTGACTTCAAGGCGTTTCGATTTTTTGCCGCATTCGCGTTCGCATACTGCATGCCGCATGTAAGGAATCTTAGCTTTATGCTTTCACTTCAAATATTTGCAAACCTAGACATTTAAAATTAAAGCTACTTCAAACTACAGTAGTGACTATAATGATAAACCTAATATATTTAGCTAAATACAAATTGAAACTCAAAACAATCGGACTCGGTTTGAATTCATATCGCATTGCCTGCTTACCCAGGGGCGCCTTGTTAATAGTGGCGCCACCTGGTGTAGAAGTACAGCACACCACTATATGAATTCACCAACCCTGGTGACTATAGCTGGAACTACTCGCCAACATTCCACGAGGCCTCATCATATTGTCAGATATGGTGGCAGATATTCAAATTATCATAAGCCGTGTTCACACGGGAAATGTAAATCGATTCGTAGAAAGCGACTTGCCTAGTTCGCCTCACATTTGTCGTGTGAACGCACGTCTGAGGCGGATTAGGGCTGATTCGACTC